>OX421509.1:7896910-8496910 GCA_949126835.1 Anisus vortex
AAGTTGATAGTATTTCCTATCGATTCGAAGAAGTATAGACTATTTTTAAATAGCATCTTTAACCTATTAAATTATCTTTAAATATTTCATTAAAATTACCGATCTACTGTTTTATCCATCTGTCAATGTTTGTATGTATCCATCTATTTTTGTATCTAACAAGCTAGTAACTACTTATTCATACATCCATCTATCTCGTTATAAATATATATACAATCTAAATTGCAATCCAGATAATTTCGATCTCATCAGATAATTTCTATATCTCCAGCTAATTTCTATCCATCCAGACAATTTATATCCCCAAGATAATTTCTATCCATCCAGATAATTTCTATCTATCCAGATAATTTTTATCCATCCAGATAATTTCTATCTATATAAATAATTTCTATCCATTCAGATCATTTCTATCCATTCATATAATTATATCCACCCAGAAAATTTCTATATCTTCAGATAATTTCTACATATCCAGATAATTCCTATCCAGCCATTTAATTTCTTTCCATCCAGATAATTTCAATCCAGCCAGATAATTTCAATCCAGCCAAATAATTTCTATCTATTGAGATAATTTCTATTTATCGAGATAATTTCGATCTCTCCAGATAATTTCGATCTCTCCAGATAAATTATATCCATCCAGATAATTTCTATCCACCAAGATAATTTCTATCCACTCGGATAATTTCTATCGATCCAGATAATTTCGATCTCTCCAGATAATTTATATCTATTTAGAAAATTTCTATCTATCCAGATGCTTTCTATCTATCTAGATAATTTGTATCTCTTCAGATAATTTCAATCTATCCAAATAATTTCTATCCATCCAGATAATTTCAATCCAGTTAGATAATTTCTATCTATCCAGATAATTTCTAAGTCTACAGATAGCTTCTATCTCTCCAGATAATTTCTATATGTCCATATAATTTCTACCTCTTCAGATAATTTCTACATCTCCAGATAATTTCTATCTGTCCAGATAATTTCTATCCATCGAGATAATTTCTATCTATCCGTTTAATTATCTCTTCACCTTCTGGCAAGACAGGGAAAAGTACAACCGCATAAAACCACGTACCAGCCATGGCAGAAAACAGATAAAAAGTACGGGTCTAATTGGCCGTCAGTAGGATATTCAACTTCGAGTCACTGTTTGATTGGCCAACAACGGCACGTGACAAATCCACTAACACGCGGGCGAAGCCCAAGCCACGTGATACCAAAAGGAGGCCGGAAGCGGTTCCGGACTTACGGGTATAGACTAGTTTGGCATGGATTACGGAAAAGGGAAAAGAAGTCAAAAAATAAAATAAAAATCCTTAGACGTTGGTAGTTGACTTAAGGTCAGCCAAGGTCAGCGTCTCCTCTCACCCCCCCTCCCATTACTTCCGTTGTACTTTCTGTGTTGTTTTTTTGTCATATTATTTCTTGACAATTTGAGCGGAATAAACACCAAGCTTATTTCCTTACAGTGGAAATCAATGGCATAACTGTGACTTTCTGGACATAACGACTCTTTACAGTTCTATGAAGATTCTGTTCTTTTTTTTTCTTTATTTATTAGTGATACCAGATGCAATTAGGAATCCAGACGACATGTCAGGAACCCAGATCCCGTGAAAAGTCAGATCCCATCAAGATCCCAGACATCATTGAGATACTAGATATTTAGTCCATTTAGACCCTAGGTCACACCAAGAGCCTCAATTAAACCAAGATCCTAGGTCAAATCAAGATCTTAGATATCATCAAGATCCTATGTCACATCATGATCTTAGATTCCATCAAGATCCTATATCACACCAAGATCTTCAATTAAATTATATCATATTTCACATCAATATCATAGGTCACACCATGATCCTCAATTAAATCAAGATCCTAGATCACATCAAGATCCTCAATTAAATCAAGATCCTAGATCACACCAAGATCCTCAATTAAATCAAGATCCTAGATCACATCAAGATTCTAGGTCCAATCAAGATCATACGTCACATCAAGAACCTAGAACTCATAAGATCCTAGATTTCAGCATGCGACGGGAAATTCATTTTTGTAAAAAATAAAACTAACCCCCCAAAAAACGCATTTTTTTCAAAGTTTATATTTTGTTTCACATTACGAAGTGACAATCACAGAGGAAAAAAAAGGAGTTTTTTTTTTATTACCGTTAACAATCAAGTTTCTTGTTTTTAAAAAAATGTGTTACGTGTTAATAGGGGTCAGTCCCATAATGTTTTAATTAAGTTTTTTTTATTTGGGCCTTCTGCCTCGTCCCTAATTTAGACATTTTTAAATTGCGGACACATTAGATTTTTTTTTCTTGATTGTCTTTTGCGGAAGAAAGTTTTAGATCTGTGTAGAGAGAAGTGCCTACATAAATACTTGTATGACATTTTAACCAGAAATAGGTCTTTTTTTCTAGGACTAAAACAACATTAAGTTTGCATGGAACCATTTTAGTTTTTATTTCTAAACAGAGTACAAAGGAGCAAACAGCATCTATGCAGCCTGTTTCTCGGAACAGTAGGGACGAAAATAAAAAGGAAAGTATCCCGTTTGGACCAAAGTGATCCTTAGTGGCCGGCAGGGGCGAAGCCACAGGGGGGGCTGAGGGGGGCTAAGCCCCCCCTGGAATTAAAAAAAAAATATTTTTTTCAACTGATTTTTTAAAAATATGCACTAAATTTGCTAAAAATTTGGTAAATCTTTGTCACGCGAAAGTTTAGCCCCCCCCTGGTATTTGGTAAATATTTGTTTAGCCCCCCCTGGAAAAAAATTCTGGCTTCGCCCCTGGTGGCCGGTGAAGTTGCGTTCACCAGTTTCTTTGGCTACGGCATCCTATGGGATGGTATGGCCAGCACAATGCCCAGCCGAATTTTTTTTTTGCCCCAACGTACGTCATCAGTGCTGGTTGGACTCAGGGACGCCCTTCATAGACATCACCGGGGTCCAAAGCCATAGACATTCGGTACGCCATTAGGACGCGTTTTTATTTAAAGATACTAAAATCGGGTTTAAATACAACAAGATGTACGCTTAGGTGTGAAACATATTGTTAAAGGTCTATCACATGACTGCAGACAACGAATGATATTCAGACTCGAACACCGGAAGAAAACCAGAAGCCATTTTGTTTTGTTTTTTTTTTCATTTCGGAGCGTCGACAGCGACATCATCGTGGGGATAGTGTCCTTGCTGGGGGGAGAAGGGCGTGGCGGGGGGTTGTGGACTGGGGAGGGTGGTAGGGGAGAGGGGGAATCTCTCACGACATTCGAATTATCGCGCCGCCGTAAACAAATTCCGAGGTGCGGAAATTACCGCAGGTAATAACTTCCGGTGGGAAAGCCGGGTCGGAAGAAGGGAGCGCGCCAGGGTGAGAGACAGGTCCCCACGTGTGGCGCCTCTTGATAGAAACATTGTAGGTCTGCGGCGTCGCATCCGGGGAGAAGAAATTGTTATTGAAATGGCTGGAGCGGGTAAACGTAGCACGAGGGGAAGCGAGCGATGATGGCGGGGGGGGGGGGGGGCAAAGGGGCGTAGAGTAGGAGAGAAAAGTAAAAAAAACTATTACTAACCGTGACATAGGGGGAAGCAATCGATTGCGGCGGTACACATAGTGACTTCAATACTTAGTCGCTGAATTGACGAGCTGGGGGCTTGAGTGTGTGTGTGTGGGGGGGGGGGGAGGAGGTATAGACTCTGCCTACCATTTTTCACTTGAACCACCTCGGTCCTCGATTACTTCCCCTCCCCCTCTCCACGCCATACTTTTCATTTCCTCTTTTTTCATTTATGTCTTCTTTACCAATACAATTATTCCCCCTCTCTCTCTTCCCGGTCTCACTCATGGGACAACAACGAGAGACAGGGAAAGAAAGAGAGAGAGAGAGAGAGACAGACAGAGAGAGACAGAGAGAGACAGAGAGAGACAGAGAGAGACAGAGAGAGACAGAGAGAGACAGAGAGAGACAGAGAGAGACAGAGAGAGAGTAACGATCTTAATGTTAGAAGATCAATACAATAGGCAACGTTAGATAACGGAACAGGTCTTAGCCGTCTTACACTCAGTGCGTGATTGTGTATAGAACTTTAGTACTGTGTACTTAGTGCATGATTGTGTATAGAACTATAGTACTGTGTACTTAGTGCATGATTGTGTATAGAACTATAGTACTGTGTACTTAGTGCATGTACTTCTATTGTTCTAGTTCTCTATTCTTAAACATCCACTTTTTTCTGTTTTGTACTATACACATATAATCTGAACGTATGTCTTAATAAAGACTATAATAAGATGGACCGCTTGCTTTAATATTTCTGCTATTCGATGACTCGTATGACTTCTTTTCGGAATTCCCGATTCCCTTTCGTACTGTGCACTTCCGTTTTATTAATTCGCTATGATTTTCTTAATAAAAAATTAAATTCGAAAGTTGTATACAGCGGAAACATTTAGGCAAACGTAGGAGCGAAGAAGTCATTTAATACAACTAAGCTGCAAAGTAGCTCAAGCGGTCCATCTTATTATAGTCTTTGGTTTTATCAAGTCTTAAATATAAATGTCTTCGCTTTTTATTTTAGTATATTAATAAGCTTAATGTAAAAAAATCAGAATTTTAGAATTCATTTTATATTTGCATTGGTTTTAAAAGAAAAATTACATTAATTTTCTTTGTGAAGAAGCTTAGTAAAAAGTCGAAGATTATCGGTGCATTTTGATAGTGGTATTATTAGTCCCGTCGGACCATGTTGATTTCAGGAGCAGATTAAACAGCACTTATCAGTTTCAATGGCCACGGCATACTAGGGGATTGTGTGGCCAGAATAGTGTCACTTTGCCTTAACTTTGCCCCAAACTGATGTCATGCACCCATCATAGCTGGATAGACTCAGGGTTACCCTCCAGTTCTGGAAACAAATTCAAGCCTTAACCAGGATTGGAACCGAGGACTTCGGGTATGACAGCAGAACGCGGCCACCGTACCCCAAGCATTTTTATAAGCCTAGCATTTTATTTTTCCTGACCCGCTCAAGTAAACCCTTCCATGTTCAAATGCCACTTTGTGAGAAAATAAAACACACCAAATAACTCAAAAAAAGCAAACGCTCTAATCGTTATCACTTTCTCCGCGCAAGCTAACTCCATAGCAGACAAGCCACCTGTATTCTAATCTATGAAGACCCTTCAGGATTGTATCCCTTGTTGCTATCGGACCAGCGACCCCCAACGGTTACAGCACACCACGCCCTAAATTTTATTCCGCAGTCTACTCCCCACCAAATAAATGCAACGGCGGTGTCAATGTAGACTGCAGGGGCGAAGCCACAGGGGGGGCTGAGGGGGGCTAAGCCCCCCCCCCCCCTGGAATTTGAAAAAAATAATTATTTTCAACTGATTTTTTTAAAATATGCACTAAATTCGCTAAAAATTTGGTAAATCTTTGTCATGCGAAAGTTTAGCCCCCCCCCCCTGGTATTTGGTAAATATTTGTCACGCGAAAGTTCAGCCCCCTTTGGAAAAAATTTCTGGCTTCGCCCCTGGTAGACTGGATGATATAATCTACATAATTCCATTCACGACGGCTCCGGGATCAATACTAGTTGAGTTTTTTTGTGTTTTTTGTTGTTGCGTTTTTTTAATCGACAATCCTGACGTGGACACTGAAGGAATTATCTCAACTCTATTCATTTAGACCTAACTTCCCTTTAAGGTTGATCAAACATTTAGACCTGTAACATAATATTTGGACACTGTCCGATATTTAGACCTATCAGACATTTAAATCCGTCAGACATTTAGGTCTATTAGACCTATCAACTATTTAGACCTTTCAGACATTTAGACCTATTAGACATTTAGACTAATTCGTCATTAAGACCTAATAGACATTTAATTTAGACCTATTAGCCATTTATGCCTAACAGACATTTAGACATTTCAGACATTTAGACATTTCAGACATTTAGACATTTCAGACATTTAAACTTATTAGACATTAAGGGTAGGGACGGCAGTGAAATTGATCTAAATGCCAAAAAATTCAATATTTAAGTTTTTGCCTAAGTTGTATATAAATTTTAGTAACATTATTTAAATGTAAAAATTGCATTTGTAAAAGGTATACATCAGAATTTGTATATTATTTTTTTAAACATATTTACACTATAGTAATATAGAAAATGAGTTTAATTATATATTAATATACATCAAATTAAAGGTTAACATCTTGTCTTTGTGGGGGAAAAATCTTACAGCAAACCATTAAGAAATAGATGAGAAAATTGCATTTTTCAATTTTACTCCCAAATTATTTTTTTCCCAAAATTGTCAGTTTTTCCGTTTTTTCTCAAAATACTACTTTTTCTTCTTCTTTTTGTATTAACTTCCTTATTTATGAACCAATCTTTATGAAATTTTTTACATACATTTGTTACATGTTAATAATCATAGTTACAGGATGAATTTTTGATACGAGTTATAGTTTTCCTTTAATTAAATTTTAATTGTAAAAAATTGCAATTAAATTAATTTTTTTCATATGTCCTACTAAAAAATTAATATAAATTTTATTTATCAATTTAACCAAATTTCATCCACAAAGTTTATAAAGATATAGCTTATAAATAATTCCGCCAAATTGCAATACATTATCTTGATAAATAATCAAGTTGATACATTTTTTATTGCATGGAAAATCGTTAATTAAAAAATCCGAACTGGCAGCCATTCCCATCACAACCATCAGAAATTATTTTTTTAAGGTATGCCTACTCTGACCTGTTTATACTATCTATATACTAAAAATGGTCATGATGCGTGCACAAATAAAAAAAAGAGCTCTCTACTGGCTCCCCTACCCTTAAGAAGAGGAAGTCCAGTAAAAATCGACCTAAATGTCTGATAACTCACATTTGTACTTTTTGCCTACTTTTGTATACTGTAACTATTCCCGGATCTAAAACATTCAGTTCGGGAATTGTAGTAACATTATTTCAATGTGAAAATTGCATTTGAAATGGGTATACATCAGAATTTTTTATTTATTTTGAAAACATATTTACACTACAGTAATATAAAAAAAGAGTCTAATTCTATATTATAATACATCAAATTAAAGGTTAACATCTTGACTTTTTGTGGAAAAAATCTTACAACAAACCATCAAGAATTAGCTGAAAATAATGTTTTTTTACGAAATTTCGTCAAAACATTTTTTTTTTCTAGAATTGTCAGTTTTTCTGTTTGTTTTTTTTTTAAACGTTGTTTTCAGTTCTTATATTCCGAACTAGTAGTTTATTTTTTTATTAATATTTGTATAACTTTTAAAAAAAATTTTTTCATGATGGCATCACATGACTTAAACAAATTTTTTTATAAATATTATTTTTAGACTTAACAAAAAATTTTTTATACAATGTGCACAAATAAGTTCATTTAAGGTAAATTTTATTAAATTCTATTGATAAATAAAAATGTTGTGTCACGGTTCGTTCAAGTAAAAAATACTAATTGAAAATACAAAATGGCCGCCATCTCCATGACAACCATTTTTTTTTCCAAATTTCTTTGGCTTTTTATAAGTTTTGTCGTTATTTCTATATATGTTCCAAATATCATACATATTGGATAAGAAATAAAAAAAATGCCTCTCTACTGGACTTTTTCCCCTTAGATCAGCCATATAGACCTTAAGCCATTTATGCATATCAGACATTTAGACCTAATAGACATTTATATCTTTCATCCATCCATTTAGACCTCAATAAATCTAAAACTATTAGTCATTTAGACCTACCAGAAATCTAAAAATATTAGACATTTAGACCTAACGGACACTTCAGACGTAAAAACAGAGTTTTAGACCCACAAAAACATTTCGACCAGTCAGGAATTTTAGACCTGTAAATTCAATGTTTCTTTTTTTTTTTCCCGCCGTCATTATCAGACCGATTTACGTTTTTGTTCGTGAGCACTGATTCGTGCACCACACAAACTCTCGCTGAACGTGCACTGGCGATGCTATGCACGCACGGTGTACAATCCATCCCCCCACCCCTCCCCCCCCCCCTTCCCCCCACCCCGAGGCATGTTAGTTAATGTACATAATGGAAGTTTCATTATAAATGAATGAGCACAAAGCATTAACAACGTGTACAAGCAGTACAGTGTAATATATTAAAACTAACACGTTCTACTCACGATTTCATAGATTCAGCACAGCACAACACAGTGTAACGCAGCACAACACAGTGTAACGCAGCACAACACAGTGTAACGCAGTACAACACAGTGTAACGCAGCACAACACAGTGTAACGCAGCACAACACAGAAGTAATGGTCTCGCAAAGACTGCTAGGGAATTACACGTTAAATCCAACAAAGTTATCAGTACTTTTAGTTTAACTGTATGTTCTCTTCATTCTGTTCGACTGACCATTCCGTCCACATAGCTACCCTCTCTGACCATTCCGTCCACATAGCTACCCTCTCTCTCTCGTCATTGGCTCGGCCGTCAAACGCCACCAATCATTCACTTTGCACGTTTTTATACCTTCAAACGCCCCCACCTCTTATTTATGTTTTAAAAAAAAACTTTAAAAAAAACTAATGTGGCCCGAAACACTTAACACACAAACACGGTCTGACACACACATATGCACACATACATTATTCACAGTTTAACATGGGCGAAGTCAAAGGGGAACTTAGCTCACTATGAAAGTTTAAAAAAAATAATTTTATAAACAGTTTTTTTTTGCCCTATCTATTCTAATGTTTCTTACGCTGAAGTTAAGTCCCCCTCCCCATTTGAAAAAAAAAAACAACTGGGGACGCTCCTGCTTAGAATTGATAATAACCCTGAATACATCAACAACGAGTTACGGCCCCTTGTGTCGCCTTGTGTCGATCGGAAATTCCGAAACTAAGTGCTTCAAGTTATCAAAGAGCAGAGATATTAAAGCAAGCGGTCCATCTTATTATAGTCTTTGGTTTCATACACCATCATACCAAGTTCTAAGTACTTCAATGAAAACTATCTAGTAATTGTATAGATCACAAGAGAGAGAGAGGAGTAGAAGAATATCATAGTTTAAACCAACAATTATCTGATGGACTCGGTTCGCTCTGGAGACTGGAGGGTTTCCAGCACTAGTTGATCCTCAGGGACTGCATGCTTGGCGGCCCAAAAGCTCGTGAAGGAATAAGATGTATGATTTCTACAAGTCATGTAAGAGTGGTGGGTGTGTTTCATTGAACCAGATTTCTAACCAGGGGTACTGCGCATTAGAATGACGTACCGAAGGTTTAAGGTTAGAATCCTAGTGAAGACTATGATCTTTTTCCCGACTGGAGGGTGTCCCTGAATCTACCAAGCTCTGATGTTTACCTGACATTTGTTGGGGTAAAGTAAAGGCGTCTGCCTGAGACATTGTGCTGCCCTCACAATTGTCTATTATGCCGTGGCCACAGAGACTCGTGAACGCTGCTACACCGACTTTGTGGATAAGGTTGGTCGACGGGATACTTTTGACTGTGGGTAGGTCCCGTTTTTCACCATTTGTTCTCTATTTCTCTCCTTTATGTATCCCTATCTCCCCTTCCCCGACTATCTCCCCATCGCCTCTCTCTCTCTCTCTTATATTTCTCTCAATTATCTATCAATCCTCTCATCAATCAATCATTATATTTTTAATAAAAATATGTATCAATAATACAATCTTTCTATCAAATAGTGTATCTATATGTCAATTTATAATATATATATATATATATATATATATATATATATATATATATATATATATATATATATATATATATATATATATATATATATATAGGCCTATATATATATGTATATATATATATATCTATATATATATATATATATATAATATGTCTATCATTCAACCCATCCATTTATCTAACTAACTATTTATAAGACTAACACATCATGTAAACGAATTACATTACAGATAAACGAAGAATTTACATCTCTAATACTTTTACACACCCGTCCATCTATTCGCCTATCCATCTTATTAATCAGCTATCCATCCACCCATCATCCATCGAAACATTTATCCCTTGTATCCTACTATTCATCCCTGCGTCCATCCATCCATCTATCTATCTATCAAGCGAACGATTGATCTATTCATATTTCCATCTAGACGACCATCTAAACGTCCATCTATAAATAAATGCATTTATCTAACTACATAGCTTTCTATCTATCCATCTAGCCATTCATGCACCCACAAATCTCACCATCAATCAATCCAACTATCTACCCATCCCACGCCAATTAATCTAGCCCACGCTCGGGTACACAAATACACAGATAATCCCCCACTAATCCCTTATTAATCCATACACTTCCACACAATCCCTGGGACATATAACCTTCACATTGACGCAAATAATTGGCCCAATGTTTTTTCGTTGTTTTTTTTTACATACGAAATTGAATTATTTCCTTTACCCAACATTTTTCTATCCCAGAGTGCCTTTTATTTCCTAAATCCGTAATATCCAGTATCGATCCCTCCCTCTCTCCCCTCGCCCTATCTACCCTCGCCCTACAGCTCGTTGTATAACTGCTAACCGAAATCCCCATCAATTATAGCAGTACACGAGATGAGGAGGGGAGGGGGAGAAAGGGGGGAAGAATCGGGTGGAGGGGAAGGGGGCGGAAGAGAGAGAGAGAGAGAGAGAGAGAGAGAGCACTCTAAACACTTTTTTCGCCTGGAGTTAAAGAATTGCCCCCCCCCCCCCCCCCCGTTCTTACCGTTGCACCAAACAGCCAATCAAGGAACTTCAATGGCGTCACGTGACGCAAAGAAAAAATTTTCAAGAATAAAAAAACAAGAAAACAAAATAAAATAAAATAATAAGGGCCACTGAGATAGCAATATGCCAAAGCAAATAAAGAGGGGCGGAAAAACGTAAAAAAAAACAACACAGAAAGAACAAGAAATCTTTCCATTTTCCTGTGTGTGTTTTTATTTGATTTTTCTTCACTTTTGAGAAAACCTTGCTGGGAATGATTTTCAACAGTCTTTTCATACCAAGTCCAAATAACTACAAGGATTATCAGCGCGGGCTGTTTATAAAATACCATACCATTTTGTTTTAACCATTTGGTGGTTTAAATTCGTAGCTCTTGATGACGAACTGATATCCGCCATTTTATTTGAACTGCATCTTCTGCTGCCCCCTATTTCTATCATTCGTAATACAATCAGTTTAGGCTTGTTAAGGGCATCAACTGTGTCTTCGGGTCTACTCAAGATATGATGGGTAGGCCTACCCAACACTAATTGGGGTAAAGTAAAGGCGGCTTGGTATTTTGTGCTGGCCACACATCCTCTTGTATGCCGTGGCTACAGAAACTCGTGAACACTGCTACACCGGCCCTTTGGTCAATTTGGTCCAAATGGATACTTTAATAAGGCATTAACATTTCCATGCATTTTTACCCGATTGACTGACGTTTATCTATTTAACTTTTGATTTACCCTAGTTGATGATTTGTACAAAGACATCTAGTTTTTTTTTCCTAGTGTAGTAGAAGTACTCTTTCTTCCCGAGTGGCATCCGGGCGTGAAATGGGTTGCCTGAACAAACAGGGCAAAACAATACAATAATAAGGAAGGTAGAGTATACATTCTAGCCTCAATTAGGACAGCCCAATTGTTTTTATGGAGACCCTTGACATTAATTGTATTAGATCATTGGTTACGTCCGCTGGTAGAAGAAGGCTGTAACACGTGCCCCGTCATTTCTCCCTATTCTCGGCGAGAAGTTTACATTAAAAATTCGGTATTATTGATTTTTATAGTGAATAAGTGTTTTGTCGTGGTGGTTTGTGCAGACCTTTATGTATGTGTTATACACATACGGTAGCGCGTTCGTCTGGCGTATCGAAAGTCATTGGTTTGAATCCTGGTGGATGATAGGATTTGCTTTACCGGGCGTTGGAGTCTACCCAGCTCTGTCCGGGTACCTGACATTAAGAGGGGTAAACTAAAGGCGGCTGGGCATAATGCTGGCCAAACAATCCGCTAGTATGCCGTGGCCACAGAAAATTGTGAAAGCTGCTTCACCGGTGCTTTACTTTTACTTTACTTATATGTTTATGGGGGAGGGGGTTGTATTTTATATACATGGGTGTTTCTCTACGCTTTTAATGTATGTTTGTACAATATGTGTCTGTATGGTGGTATGGTGGCCGGGCGGAAGCGCATCATACTGATGTACCGAAGGTCCTGTGTTTGAATCCTGGTAAAGGCTAGGTTCTTTGACCCTCTCTCTCTCGATGGTTGTCCCTGAATCTACATAGCTCTGACGGGTACATGATTTTAGTTCGCGAAAAAGAAAGGCGTCCGGGAGACACAATCTTCTAGTACGCCGTGACCATAAAAACTGGTGAACGATGCTTCAAAAGCACCCTATAGATCAATTCGGTCTGACTAGAATACTGGAATATATATGTATGTCAGTATATGTGTTGCGCGTTTGATGTGTTTATATTGTTTGTAAATTGTGAGTTTTATACGTGTTCGTACATGTCTTTATATGTGTTTGTGTTAATATGATAGTGTGCGCTCCTTTAGCCTAATTCGATAGTCATTCTTAAGTTATGTTTCTGACTAAATAAATACTAGTTTTTATGCCCTTCAATATGACGGAGAAAAGAATGAAAAAAATTTGTTTCCATAATTACGTTAAATTTTCATATTTTAAAGATATGTTATGGTAGGTTATGTTTCTTGACTTTAACGCAGAGGTGTAATTATTGAACATTTTCCAGTGAATAATTAAGGAAATAATTTTAACAAAACTAGGAATTAGAAAATTCAATAACTATGTTACCGGATAAAAACGCATACAGGCTCACGAACACAATCAAATACGAAATCATGTTTTCGCGATAAAGAAACAAACAGACCCAAAGACACACAAACACACGCAATAATCTTCTTTATAGAAGGAGCGTCTGTAATGTATAAGATAAGATAAGACAAACTCACAGAGAGTGAGAGAGAGAGAGAGAGCGAGGGAGAGAGAGGGGGGATAGAGAGGGGGGATAGCGAGGGAGAGAGAGGGAGATAAAAATAAACATAATTTCCATACCCATAATTACTGTCGTAATTTGAAAACTCCCAGATATTCAATTAGACCACATTTTGTTTTTCTTACTGAGGCGTTCATTAAGAGAGCTTCTTCCCACAGTTCTTGTTTTTATATTATATTTGGGTTTTGTTTTTTTAGTCTTCGAAATATCCAATAGCTAATCTCAATATCTGTTAGTCGTAGATTTGTTTGTTTCTGTGTGTTTTTTCTTTTATATTTCGGCTCTGTTTTCTAAGTCTCCACAAGTATTAGTTTAGGGTTGGTTCTACACCCACGCAAGGACACGCACGCTCAAACATACGCTCACACACTAAATACACACACAGTCATACGTTTAAACACACGCACGCACATACATTCACACAAAAACACATAGACACATACACACTAACAGATACAAGTATATTACATAAACGCATACAATTTTTGGGGTCACGATGTCCAAGCGGCAGCGTGTTCCTCTGACGTACCAAAGGTCCTGGATTAGAATCCTGGTGCAGACTAGGATATTTTCCCAGGGTCTGGAGGCTGTTCCTGAGTCTACTCCAGCTCTGATGGGTACATGACTTTAGTTGGGGTAAAGTAAGGGCGGCTGTGCATAGTGTTATCCACACAATCACCTAGTATGCCGTTGCCACAGAAACTGCTGAACGCTGCTTCACAAGACCTATGGATCAATTTTGTCCGACGGGATACTTTAAAAAGTTTTTGTACCGAACAAACAAATACATAAATACAAACTTACACGTATCCCATACAATCACATACAATATACCATTCAAACACGTACACGTATTCAACTGTAACACACACACACTCACACTACAAAACAACTTTTACCAACAAGATTTGCATGATAATGTAAGCGGGGTAATGGGAGAGAGAAGGAAGAAAGGATGTTTCCAGAACATAAATTATATGATGAATTACGAAGCCAATCCCCTCCCCCCCCCCCCCCGCCTACCACACCCCGCTATCCCAAAATGAATTCCTCTCTAGAGGGGGAAAAACCAAATACACATCAATTGGTACAGTCTGGTATAGTTACTGTAAGTAAAATAAAGTAAAGTACCCGTTGGACCTAATAGATCATCGGTCCGATGAAGCAGCGTTCAACAGTATCTGTGGTCACGGCATTCTAGGTGATTGTGTGGCCAGCACAATGCACAGCCACCTCTACTTTACCACAACTAAAGTCAGGTACCCATCAGAGCTCAGTTAGACTCAGGGACACCCTCCAGACCCGGGGAAAAATTATAGCCTTCACCAGGATTTCGAACCCAGGACCTTTGGTACGCCAGTCGAACTCGCTGTACCGTGTTTCAAACACTCAAATGCCACCACCTACAAAAAACACGCAAAAATTTAAAGTCCAAACAAACAGAATATCAAGCAAAATAACCATTTCAAATTTCCCGTCACGTTTTTGTATTGCCGTAGCAACGCTAAAATACATTTTTAAGAAGAGATAACTCCAAAGATATAAACCACTTTTCATCTCAGAAACCTACTATTGTTGTTTTAGTTATAGATTAGTAGAATAATATGTAAGGAAACAACATAATAAGTAAAGTAATCTTCGGACCAAGCTGTTCATTGGGGTGGTGAAGCAGCGTTCACCAGTTTCTGTGGTCACGGCATAGTAGGGCATTATGTGGCCAGCACAATGCCCAGCAGCCTGTACTTTACCATAACTAGTGTCAGGTACCCATCAGAGCACCATCAAATCCCGGGAAAAAAATCATAGCCTTCACCAGGATTCGAACCCAGAACCTTCGGATCGCCCATGTCGAACCGTGCCCCATCAATAATAGAAAAACAATAGAAAGCCAGAACAGATGATTCCTGGCGGGGTGTCATGAGTTAGTCTTCCGAGATATGAATCAATGACAAAACATATCATTTGGCGCCATCTGTGGCTTTCAACTCTGTAGGGTATAATTTACATTGACTTTCTTCTACTTTGTAAGCTGATAATAAATGTTTTGGTCTTATATTATTTTATTCCGCCGTTTTGTTTTTTTCCTGCTTATTCTCAACTAAAAGCAATTAGTGGAGGGTTTTGGCCTTGCTGATGTTACTGGGAAGGTTATGTCAAAAGTAGCACAACTAAGAAATATGTATGCGTGTTGACACGGCAAAAACAAACAAACAAACCTTCCCATGTTAGTTTCCATTAGTTGATAGATAGATAAATGGACAGATCGGTATAAAGACTGACAGACAGAGTTACAGAGATTGATAGATAGAATTATACCTAAACACATACATTTATATATAAGCTTATATATATTATATTATATTAAGCTATAATTTATATCTATATATATATATATAGAGAGAGAGAGAGAGAGAGAGGAGAGAAATATATACAACACACATAAATATATGCAAATAATCATTCGATAATGAATTAAATAACAAGATACACAGGCGTAGAAAACGAATCTCTATATTAGATATATAGTTATTCAGATATATCGATTGATATCAAATTGAAAATATAGACAAATAAATCGATATCACAAGAACGCTTGTTTAAGAGCTAGATAGATAGAAAGATAGATAAATAGACGGACAGAAACACAGTCAGACAGATAGATAAATAGATAGATATATAGTAGATAGGTTGAGAAATAGAAAGATATTAACATATATACTTTTACAAAACAACAGAGAAATATATTGATATACGAATATATATATATAAATAAATTAGGTAGATACATTACATAAAAAGATACATAGATAGTTAAGAGATACCGTATATAATTTATACGATATATATTAACATACATAATTTCGATGGACAGAAAATTAGATTCATGTAAGAATACTGAACCCAAACTAAATACCAAACAATGTCCCTCTAAGTGAGTGTCAGAGCAATTAATTTTCCATTTAGTCTCCAGACGAATTATTGATTATATAATTTCTGTATTAGTTTGACCTAAAAACATTCCGAAAATACGTGGAAACCAGGCACGGAAAAGCAATAACATAAAACACAAACAAACGTAATTAAAACACAACAACAAAAAAACGAAACAAATTAAAACATAAAGAAATACTTCACTTCTTTAGTTTTATATTACAAGAACTAATTTCGAGTGTACGTTAAGTGGCTTTAAAAAAAAAGCATTAAAATTCATTTAATTTTTCTCGTACATTATATGTATAGTATATTTTATCTTGTATTATATATTAGACGCTCCGTCTATAAAGGAGATCATTGCGTCATACGCTCATCCGTGGTCCGAGTCCAGTCTTGCATCTTTATTAATGTTTAGAGTGTTGTTAAGTTACCGATTTTCCTGGTTTGTTCAGGCAACCCATTCCATGCCCGATTTGGTTCAACCTGTGTCTTCAGTCTGGGGTCTGGAACCGTTAAAAATGAATGGCTCAAGTTAAATTATAACGTTTTGCATAACTTATTGATTTAAGATGTTTATGTACATGCTTCAAGTAGAAATATAATGTAGCTTATATACAAGGGTGCACAGCGCATTCGGCTGGCGTACCAAAGGACCTGGGCTCCAATCCTGGTGAAGGCTAAGATCTGTTCCCGGGCCTAGATGGTGTCCGTGAGTCAACCCAGCTCTGATTGGTACATGACTTTAGTAGGGGGAGGGATAAAGTAAAGGCGGCTGTGCAATCGTGTTGGCCACACAATTCCCTAGTGTGCATTGGCCACAGAAACTGGTGAACGCTGCTTCAGAAAATAATATAGCACAGCTTTGTCTACGTTAACACACATAATCTCTAATCCATAATTAAATATAAGTATAACTGAAGGTTGGGTTAAAGACACAATCCTAATTAACACAACCAAATATCTTCAATAAGTACATGGTTAATATCCAACAAATGCTATGTCTGAAGAAAAACCTTTATACAACATTTATGCTAGATATAACTATTTCAATTTACGTGATTTAGAGGTCGCAAAGAACTTTGTTGTTCGTTATTTTTGTTTGAAATATTTCATAACAATTTCGTGACGTAATAGGATGGAGGCCATAAACCTTATGAGGGGGCGTAATTCAAGTGTGAAATTAGCCAAGGAAAGATAACTACCACGAGGCCCTGGAATGAAATTGAGGGAATGGGCAAACTGAGCCGTGTGTCGGATAATGTGTGTGTGTTTCTATTACAGCGTGAGTGTATGTTTCTATTACAGTGTGTTGTAATATTGTTTTTTAGGAAACACTTTTTTATTTATTTTGTATGAAAAATGCTCGGAAGAAGACAGTCTGTTTTGAAAGACGAAATCAATTAAAAGATGTACATTGTTGTCATAGAGAAAATCACTAATCCTAGAAACACCGAGCAGGCATCGGCAACCTTGCATAATCGCGTGCCAAACTAGAATTTCTAACGCATTCAGCGTGCCAAAGGCCAAAACCTTATTCGCCCTTTTCTTGTGGAATCGCTTGTTTGGAGGTCTTCTATAGTTTTATAACAAGTAGATATACCAGATAAGTATAGTTTTATAACATGTATATATCTCAGATATAGTTTTATAAAAAATATATATCTCAGATAAAAAGAACTATATTATCATCATTTAAAACAAGAAAGAGAAATGCTGGACTAGACTTTAACCACGAATGTGCGTAGCACGCAATAATCTTTTTATAGAGGGAGCGTCTGTAATATATAAGATAAGAAAGATATCTCAGAAATAATATACTTTTGCAACAAATAGATTTTTTTTAAAGCAGATTTGTGATACTATGATATCAAATGAACAATGAATAGCTTCAGCTAAAGGCTGAGAATTAAGATTGAGAATTAAGACCCATCCAACAGTAAGTAGAAGACAAGTATTGCTCTGCCCAGCGCCAACAATCAGTCAAACTGATAAACCTTCTATAAAGACATGTTTGAAATCTTACTAAATTCTAGTTTCATCTAATTTAATATCGAAATTCTTAAATTTAACACATGCACACACATATACATAAACACACATGTATAAATACTTACTGTTTGAGAATAATATAAAAATCCTTATCCTTGAAATCTCCCAAAATGTTTGTCTTGTATTCCTTGAAATTTCTTATAAAGAAATGCCAATCACCGGTGTTGGAATTCACAACATTTTTCTGATGTATTAAATAAAAAACACCGAAAATCAACAACCAGGTATTGGGTTGTTATTAGGATGACAATATAACAATCTTTGGAAACTTGATCTAAAAAAAAAAAATAAAAAAAAATTGTTGAATTGTTAGTTACCCACCAAACTTTTTGAAATGATAAACTATGACGTGCTAAATATGTGTCTTACGGTTGGGCCTACTAAATGTACAATTAAATATTGACCAGTCTTAATGATTATGCACGCATAAAAGATTTCAAGAAATCAACACTTCCGGTCATATTCGTTCATTTACTAAACTAAGAAAAACATGCCTACGTTCTGCGTTACTGGTTGTAATGTGAGTAAGAAAAGATGTAGGGGATTAAATGTTTTATTTCATTTCCAAAAGATGTTACTAAAAGAAAATGATGGGTTGTAAACGTCAGACACGAAGAATCACCTATTTTATTCCCAAACTTATTGTTTGATGCAAAAGAATTTTTTGTTGCGTGTCTTCATATATCTATGAACCAAGTTTTTTAATAGCTACAAACCGTTACTCTTCAGAATTTTATTTTTGTAAAGCAATCTAAATTTAACTTAACGCGATTAAAACGTTGACTATTGATGACCGCATACTCTTTTTTGGATGTTAACAACGTATTCCTCGATTACTATTCGTGTAGCCTTGGTATATTTCTAAAAGAGCAGAACTGGACGACGGGGTTGAAATAAATTATCAAGCACCAGTAAAAGCTATAATTGAAGCAATCCAAAAAAAAAAGAGTTTAAAGAGTGTTGCCGGAAGTTAATTTAAAATCTATATTACTAAAATTCATTTTTTTTACTCATATTATTATCTTAAACCATAACAATTGTATAAAGTTATGTTTGATCATCAAAAAATAGTTTATAAGTAAATCTTAATAATTTGTTTTAATACTAATGTTGACCTTATAATTATATTGCCTGCTTTTTCTTCTATCTATTTGAAAAAGAAAAATTATATTGCGATACATTAAAAAAAGAACAATCACAGATTTTGAATAAAATGTGTGCTTACGTGTTATTATTGTCTTCAAACAAATAACTACTTATATAATCCTTTGTAATCAACTATCTATTACATTGCAGTGCATAATTTAAATAACATACTATTTTTATACAATAGGTAGATCGTACACAATGTAGGTAGAACTGGATATAGATCACACGTAATATTGATTATCTGAGAAATAGATCGTAGAGAGTATAGATCTAACACAATATAGATCATTCAGGATGTAGATTATATAGAATATAGATTACACGAAATAGAAATCACTCGTAATAAGAATCATTTATAAAATAGATCATACATAACATAGATCATACAAAATGTAGATCATAACGAATGTAGACCATACATATTAAAGAGCATTCAGAATAATGATTACACATCATATAGAATAAATCATATAGAATTTCCCGTGGAGCCTACAGAATGTGATCCAGACTATATATAGATCAAACAGAATGGAGTTCAAGCAGAATAGAATTGATGCAGTGAGAACTATCTAAGCTCTTTTACTATCAGTTGCTGAATTGTTTTCTATTGATTTGTTAAATATACATTTTATCTTTGCGTGACTTTTGCTATAGAATTAGTTATATCATTGATTCCCATAGAAATTGAATTCCGGAGAGAAGTTTCGTAAATTGGATACGCTGGAACTGTAATTTTATCTATCTATCTATCTATCTATCTATCTATCTATCTATCTATCTATCTATCTATCTATCTATCTATCCATCTATCTGTCTATCTATCTATCCATCTATCTAACTATCTATCAGTCTATCCGTCTATCCGTCTATCAGTCTATTAAAATATCAGTCTATCAGTCTATCTGTCTATCAATCTATCAGTTTATTATTCTATCAGTCTCTTAGTCTCTCAGTCTCTCAGTCTATCTGTCTATCTGTCTATATAATTATCAGTCTATCAATCTATCAATCTTTCTGTCTATCAATCTATCAATCTATCAATCTATCAATCTATCAATCTATCAATCTATCAATCTATCAATCTATCAATCTATCAATCTATCAATCTATCAATCTATCAATCTATCAATCTATCAATCTATCAATCTATCAATCTATCAATCTATCAATCTACCAATCTATCAATCTATCAATCTATCAATCTATCAATCTATTCATCTATTCATCTATCAATCTATCAATCTAATCTATCAATCTAATCTATCAATCTAATCTATCAATCTATCAATCTATCAATCTATTAAAATGTATATCTATCTTTTATAAGTATATATACCTATATCCAACAATCCATCCATCTATCCATCTATATCTCCATCTAACTATATATCTATCCATATCTCTCTCTCAATCAATTTTTTTTTTATCTGGGTACGTTTTAATTTTCAACCTACTTATCAATCTATCTATCTACGTATCTATCAATTTAGTTATTAATCGCTTTATAGTAGTGCAAGCGAAATACCTACCTACTTGTTCATGCAACTATCTATCCTTATGTTTTTCTGTTGTTTTGTTCTGGAATATATAAATATTAGTCGAAAACCATATGCCTTAATAATTTTTCGATAAAAAAAATTTTTTTTAACATTTTCATAATAATCATATAATAATAATATCGTTACGGCCTTTGATTATACAAAATGAGGCCTGGTGTCACTAAGTTATACAGT
Source organism: Anisus vortex (assembly GCA_949126835.1). Classification (NCBI taxonomy): domain Eukaryota; kingdom Metazoa; phylum Mollusca; class Gastropoda; family Planorbidae; genus Anisus; species Anisus vortex. Next base: position 7,917,877 of record OX421509.1, read on the forward strand.
AGTTATAATAGTTAGGGCTAGTTTATACAGTAAATGGGCATACCGTTTTTAGTTTCTGTAGTATTGTTATTCCGTAAGACGAAAAACAATTTCCTGATCCCTTATGCGAGAACAAATGCAAATAAGTACTCTTTATTCCCGAGTGGCATCGGGACATGGAATGGGTTGCCTAAACAAACCAGGAAAACCAGTAACTTGACATCATTTAAAACATTAATAAAAATGCGAGACTAGGCTCGGACCACGGACGAGCGTAGGACGCAATAATTTCTTTATAGAAGGAGCGTCTGTAATGCATAAGATAAGATAAAACTTATTAGGCTACGAAAATTACTTCAATAAGTTGTACGCTATATAGTATTTTGTTATGCGGCCCGTCATAATAGTTATGGGCCAAGTTTTACAAACTCTGGCTCTTTAAAACAAACACCATAACTAGACTTGTGCACATAAACTTTACTACTGACGTAAAAAAAACACAAAACAAATATTTTTATTCCTTCAAACGATTATTGAATAATCCTAAGAGTAGATAACTTTGAGTATCTACCTTCTAAAAGTTGAATTGTTTAACCGCTGTAAATTAATAAATGAATCCCTAACAGTATGTAAATAGTTATGATTTTAATTGTATTCATGTTTTAAAACAAAAATTATGTTTTGCTAAGTAAATAAAAATACTTAAGCAGATTAGTTGAATTTATATAACTCGTTCATATAAAGCAATTTATTATTTAACCCTTGATTTAGAGTTATGGATCTTTAAAGTTGAGTTTGTTTATAGTTTAAACAAAGATAAGCTTTGATTTTAAAAAAAAATAAAATAAATTGATTAGCACAGTAAATGAAATTTCTGACTTAACTCCCTTACTCACTCATACAAAAGGGTCGTCCACCACACAAGGGGTCGTCCACCTATTATAAAGAAAACACGTCCTGCAGTAGACGTCCACTGTGATATGTCATAGTGACCAAACAAGCAGCACGGGGCGCGCGGGGTTACACTGTAGGGAGTGGGGGGGGGGAATCGTTAGCCTCCCTCATTTTCCGACCCAGTTCCCCTCACCCCTATCACACGCGCTTGCAGAGGACGCATAGTTCCAACCCTGTTGTGGGTCTAAGCACACCGGGGCTCATTCTTCCCCACAAACCCCTTCGCTTACTTTGCTTATCCCCCCCTTGCAGTACGGCAGACTGTCACTTCGGAATAGAGTGAGTGAGAGAGAGACGGGGGTAGGGGACCAGGTGGAGTAGAGAGGGGCGCCGTAGCCCTGCGGACTAGTAAATACAACGGGTTCGATAAAATTCTATCAGCTTATTGTGTGAGGCGAGGTGTAGAGGGTAGGGGGGCGGCTTGTGGCGGGTGGGAGGGGTAAGGGGGTTGTGTTTAAATACCCGGGGCGGCTATTGTCTTGTTTAGTAAGGGTGGAGGGGGCGGGGGGAGTGGCGGTTCTTAGAAATCGGAACGTTGGGGAATTTACTCAAGCGTTGGTAGCTATTAGATCATCGTCGTGGATATAGTTGTACCACCAGAATTTGTTCTCTCTAACCGCGAACCCATTCATTTATAATATACTTTTTTATTTACGCACCCACCTAAATGCAAACTTATCTATTTACCTACCTAGTTACATAACTTCATTCCTATATATAAAATATATAAATATATCCTCTATGACATATACATACCTTCATACTGCATACCTACCCACCATCCTACATACTTACATTCCCAGGTCTACATACATACTCACCTATCTATCTACTTTACTACCTACCCACTGTTTACCCACATACCTACATACTTACATACCTACATACTTACATACCTACATACTTACATACTTACATACTTACATACCTACATACTTACATACCTACATACCTACATACTTACATACCTACATACTTACATACCTACATACTTACATACCTACATACTTACATACCTACATACTTACATACCTACATACTTACATACCTACATACTTACATACCTACATACTTACATACCTACATACTTACATACCTACATACTTACATACCTACATACTTACATACCTACATACTTACATACCTACATACTTACATACCTACATACTTACATACCTACATACTTACATACCTACATACTTCTGCCTAAAAAGCTACCTTACTACCTACCAACACATGTACCTACACGCCAACATATATACATAATATATATATATATATATATTTACCTCTCTACTTACCTACATACTTACATACCTAGGCCTACATACCTACAAAAAGAAATATCCAGGTTAGACCAAATAGAGCCGGTGAAGCAGCGTCTACCTGTTTCCGTGGCATCGGCATACTAGGAGATTGTGTGGCCAGGCAAAATGCCAAGCTGCCTTTACATTACACAACTAAAGTCAGGTACCCATCAGAGCTGGGTAGACTCAGGGACACCATCCAGTCACGAGAACGAATCTTAACCTTCACCAGGAATATACACAGGACCTTAAGTACGCCAGCCCAACTCGCTACCGCTCGCCCACTGCGCCCCATATAACTACCTAACTAGCTACCTTGTTACCTACCTACATTCCCACGTATCTACCTTTACATCAGCCCATCTATCTGTATACCTATTTAAGTATCTTTCTTTCTGGTAGTCTTCATATTTTATGCTATTGTTAAGATGAGCATTGTTCTATTTGACAGAATACCAGCACTCAATGGTCGACTAGTTACAACAGCCACGTGGCTACAACGCCATGCAGTTTCACCAACCCGAGACCGGAAATTATACGCACTTCGAGTACATGCAGAGGGCGCTCCTGCTGCCATCCTTGACCCATGTCTATAATACTATAAGCACACACGAGAACACGAAACGGTAAGCACCGGTGTTGAATGTCAGCACAAATCATAGGTGACAGGTCAAAGGTGATAGGATAATGAGTGATACGAATAGAATGTTTAGGACAAAGTTCACGAAGATGGGGGAAAATACAGACACTCAACGAGAAATGCCATACTATGACATTTCATCTTGAGGTAATGTGGCTTTTCATAACACGGGTAGTTTAAGGGAGGCTATTCTCTTCGGCATCATATTAAACGTACATTCAATGCACGGCGATTGCACAATGCTACATGCCAGGATAGCATAAATACAAATAATTAAAAACAACTTCATTCATTGTAACGACCGAACCCAAACTAAAAAGGCAAATTATTTAAGAGTAATAATAAATGATAAATTATCTTGCAATCGACATATTGATGAAGTAATAAAAAATCTAACAAAACATTATGCTTCATAAATAGGAACTTTTAGAAATTTAAAAAGAATATAAAACTAAAATTCTCTCTCACATTATTAAGACCAAGACCTTTTGCTTATATTGTGCCAAACTAGGATTTCTAAACCATTCAGCGTGCCAACAGACTAAAGGTCAACCTGCTCTATTATACTTGTTTTATTATTTTTTATAAGACAATTAATTTAATTCCGTAGCAAGACCAAAGCAAAAAGCAAAGAAAATTTATAGAGAAATCGTTAAAGTGTTTTATATTAAATTTAAAAAAAAAAACGTATTTGTGATTATCATCCTTTTTATAATTATGCATTCAAATTTTATTACCAAACTTTCACATTATGGTAACTATTTTATATACCTTATCATTTGGTTGTCAAAGTCAAGATAAGGATCTAGCAACTGCTAAATCCTGATAATGATAATATTATATTGTTCTCATTTTAACTGAGAATTTTCTGATTTTGTCTTAGACGATAAACAAACATTCTAAAATGGACTGATACGTAGTAATCATACAAATTGGGTAGTTAATGTAATGGTTAAAAAATGTGCTTATAATTTTTTAGTCATATAATATTCATATAATTATCAACTACTATTTACAGTTTGGTCATAATGAAGTTATAAGTCGTAGGCCATTTAGTCTTTTGTAAAATATTTTTAAAAACATACTATAAAAAATATTAGTACGAATAAAACGGGCTAATTATATCCCATTAATTAAAATAAAGTTTCTAAATTCGATTCAATAGTGATGCCAAAAAGTTATATTTTGTAATATAACATATATTACAGACAAATTATTTTTATTTTTTATATACACCCAGCATTATGGTATTCATTACCAGATTTAATTAGAGATATAAAATTAATTTAGATTAAACAGTTGTAAATAAACATTTCCTGCATTAATTATTTGTCCATTTTAACCTTAAGGAGTTTCAACATTAATAATTACAACAATTATATTTCTATCACGTGACCTATATTGAGAGCTTACTTTCTTCTCTGTAATTAACCAATGGGGACTGGAACAAACTACACACCTGGAACAAACTACACACCTGGAACCAACCTACACACTTGGAAAAAAACTCACACCTGGAACAAACTACACACCTAAACAAACTACGCACCTGGGACAAACTACACACCTGGAACAAACTACACACCTGGAACAAACTACACACCTGGAACAAACTAAACACCTGGAAACAACTACACACCTGGAACAAACTCAACACCTGGAACAAACTACACACCTCGAACAACTACACACCTCGAACAACTACACACCTGGAACAAACTAAACACCTGGAACAAACTACACACCTGAAACAAGCCTCACACCTGGAACAAACCACATACCTGGAACAAACTACACACCTAGAAAAAAACTACACACCTGGAACAAACTACACACCTGAAACAAACTACATAGCTAAAACAAACTAAACACCTGAAACAAACTACACAACTAGAACAAACCTCACAACTGGAACAAACCACACACCTGGAACAAACCACACACCTTGAACAAACTCAACACCTGGAACAAACTACACACCTGGAAAAAACTACACACCTTGAACAAACCACACACCTGGAACAAACTCAACACCTGGAACGAACTACACACCTGGAACCAACTACACACCTGGAACAAACTACACACCTGGAACAAACTACACACCTGGAACAAACTACATAGCTAAAACAAACTACACACCTGGAACCAACCTACACACTTGGAAAAAAACTCACACCTGGAACAAACTACACACCTAAACAAACTACGCACCTGGGACAAACTACACACCTGGAACAAACTACACACCTGGAACAAACTACACACCTGGAACAAACTAAACACCTGGAAACAACTACACACCTGGAACAAACTCAACACCTGGAACAAACTACACACCTCGAACAACTACACACCTCGAACAACTACACACCTGGAACAAACTAAACACCTGGAACAAACTACACACCTGAAACAAGCCTCACACCTGGAACAAACCACATACCTGGAACAAACTACACACCTAGAAAAAAACTACACACCTGGAACAAACTACACACCTGAAACAAACTACATAGCTAAAACAAACTAAACACCTGAAACAAACTACACAACTAGAACAAACCTCACAACTGGAACAAACCACACACCTGGAACAAACCACACACCTTGAACAAACTCAACACCTGGAACAAACTACACACCTGGAAAAAACTACACACCTTGAACAAACCACACACCTGGAACAAACTCAACACCTGGAACGAACTACACACCTGGAACCAACTACACACCTGGAACAAACTACACACCTGGAACAAACTACACACCTGGAACAAACTACACACCCAGAACAAACTACAAACCTGGAAAAAAAAACACACCTGGAACAAACTACACACCTGGAACTAACTAAATACCTGGAACAAACTACAAACCTGGAACGAACTACACACCTGGAACAAACTACACACCTGAACAAACGAAACACCTGGAACAAACTACATACCTAGAACAAACTACACACCTGGAACAAACTACACACCTGGAACAAACTACACACCTGGAACAAACTACACACCTGGAACTAACTACAAACCTGGATCAAACCACACACCTGGAACTAACCACACACCTAGAACAAACTACACACATGGAACAAACTACACACCTGGAACAAATTACACACCTAAAACAAACTACACACCTAGAACAATCCTCACACCTTGAACAAACTACACACCTGGAACAAATTACACACCTGGAAAAAATTACACACCTGGAACAAACCTCACACCTGGAACAAACTCACACATAAAACAAACCACACACCTGGAACAAACTACACACCTGGAACAAACTACACACATGGAACAAACTAAACACCTGGAACAAATTATACACCTAAACAAACTACACACCTAGAACAATCCTCACACCTTGAACAAACTACACACCTGGAACAAATTACACACCTGGAAAAAATTACACACCTGGAACAAACCTCACACCTGGAACAAACTCACACATAAAACAAACTACACACCTGGAACAAACTACACACCTGGAACAAACTACACACCTGGAACAAACTACACATCTGGAACAAACTACACACCCTGGAACAAACTACACATCTGGAACAAACTACACACCCTGGAACAAACTACACACCTGGAACAAACTACACACCTGGAACAAACTACACATCTGGAACAAACTACACACCTGGAACAAACTACACACCTGGAACAAACTACACATCTGGAACAAACTACACACCCTGGAACAAACTACACACCTGGAACAAACTACACACCTGGAACAAACTACACATCTGGAACAAACTACACACCTGGAACAAACTACACACCTTTCCAAATGGCAGCCTACCACGAATGCTGGATACTAAAATGGTATGAAAAAATTACCAACGCAACTGTATAAGAAATGATAACACAAAACCCAACAGAGCGAGAAATAATAATAAAAAAAGAAGATTCAGGCCACACATTAGGCAAACCGACTTCAAATTAGACTTGAGAATTTCTTGCATGGAATCCACAAGATGCAAGACGAAAGGTAAACCCAAGAACACCTGGAGGAGATAAGTACACGAAGAGTGCGCAGCTGATCTGGAAGAGCTGGAACGCTTGATGGCAGCTCCCACTGCGGGTTCGAGACCCAATGCACTGCCGAGACGCCACGGGGTCTCGGTGGGGAGGAAGGAATGAACACAGCAACCCCGTCTGAGAACCAACCGGTGCCTAAATGTCTTTACCTATAGTATAGGATTTGTGCTGCCCGGTGATATTACAGGCATACGGGCTAGCTACCACGATAATGATCCATAGGGGAAACCGCAGTTAACAAAAGCTTGCTGCGGAAACCTTACTGTTACACGGCGTGTCTTCGGCGTGGCGTGGGGTGGCGGAGCCCGGACAGAGCTTGGGAGTGACCCCCTGAGCTCAACCCAAACGTTACGCCCTCAAAAAAAGAACCCGTGGGGCTCGACCGTTTTTTTATGAGACCTTGTAACTTGGAAAGAGTAAAAGAAGGTAGCCTGAGACATGGAAATCAAATAACAACCTATGCTCCAGTCGGAGTTGATAAAGACAAAAAATAAGAATCGAGCAGTAGTTGTATTTTTTCACCACTTACTTATACAAAGTTCAGCTTAAAAAGGGAAAACCAGCAAGACAAATTAACTGCACAGCTGCACATACTAAGCACAATCATTACCGGCTAGCGACAAAAGAAGATGCAAAACACTTTCATATCCAGCTCATATCATGATTCATGATGACAACGTCGCAATGGATTTATAAAACGTATAATTTGGTTATAGTGTGAAATTTTACATCTGAATTTTATGCTAGTTATAGCCATGAGGTATACAAGTCATTTATCCAGAAATGTTAGCGAAAATTTGCATCTGTTGTATGTTACGTTTAAACCAGCTTAGGCAATATAAATGTTAGTAGCTTACGAATTATAATATAACTTAACAAACCCTAAAAGCCATTTTTTGTTGTTATTGTTTTTATTGTTGTTTTTTGTGTGAAAAGTTAGAAATAGGGAATACATAAAATGGTTGGTGGTTGGAGGGGTGGGGCTAAAAATGTAAATGCGTTGTCATTGGCAACGGGCCTATGTGCCAGGTTTTAATTACGATGTGATGACGGGCAGAAGAGTCAATAAACGTTAGGAAAATTTTTTTGAGGGCACAAAGGCGCAGTTAATATAAAGTATTTGATGTAACAAAAAGAGGGTTTGTGAAACGTTCATATCCTGGGTTCAGTATCTGAATGAAGTGTCTTACAAGTTTAGACTATTTAAATACACAGAGAATGTAATGAAATAAGAATATAAAGCTAAAATGCTATGTCACATTAGTTAGGCCAATACTAGAATATACATCATGTGTATGGGACTCATCAACTAAAGAAAACATTAAAAAAATGAGAAAGAATTCAGACAAGAGCTGCAAGGCTCATAACTGGCGTATATTCACAACTGACAAGAGTAACACCAATAGTAAAATCACTAAACCTTGAAACACTAGAGAACAGAAGGGCAAATAGTCAAGTAGTAATGATACATAAGGCATTAAACTCTAATTTAAAAATACAACACAAAAACAACCTATAGCAATGCTCAGATAAACAAAAAAAAAACGCGTCCCTTATCCCCTATGCGAGAACAAATGCATATAAGGACTCTTTCTTCCCGAGTGGCATTCTGGCATGGAATAGGTTGCCAGAACAAACCAGGAATACCAGTAACTTAACATCATTTAAAACATTAATAGACCTGGACCACGGATGAGTGTAGGACGCAATAATATTCTTTATAGAAGGAGCGTCTGTAATATACAATCTAAGAATAGTTTCAACGGAGAAAATTCCATACCAGCAAGAACATATGTCCAAAGTGTTAAGTACATCCACTGTTCCAGTTCTGTTCCTGATGACCTTACGTTCAGCGAGTCACACTACACGCTGCCTGAAGTATTGACCTCTGTATTGACCTCCGTATTGACCTAAACTATTGACCTGGTAAGACTTAAGTCTGTCTTTCTGCTTGTGGAAGAAGAAGACAAAAAAAGGAAAGAGAAACCCCACCCCCTCCCCACTTGAACCTTAACCCGTCCCCTCCTCAGCCCACCTCAAATGGTATACTGGCTGCACGTGACGTTATATTGACCAATGCCTCGATGGCGCAACAATTGCGACTGTCCTTGTGGGAGTAAAAGAAGGGTTGTGAAGAGGGGGGGGGGGGGAGAGAAAAGGGGCATATAAGACAATAAAGTTATGAAAGCTTCCCCCCTCCCCCCCCCCCCCCGGCGTTGTTTCACACATCGTGCAGTGAAGTACTTTAAAACGAGTTACGGAAGCACTTCTTTGAGCGAAAACTCGTCTTATTTGCCCCTGAGGGCGAGTCGAGGGCGAAAATACTGAGTTTAGATCATACAGGACGACTGACTGCAATTTGAAATTGTGCAGCAAATAACAAAACCCAAAAGATGTCTGCATAAGCGATATATATATATATATATATATATATAATATCAGTTAGATTTAACATATAATATACCAGCTCGTTATTGATGCGGTTTCGTTTATTCTTCATTCACGAGTAGCGGATCTCTTGTTAAGTTAAGATTGACTAAACATTATGCATTTTTATATAAAAGAACAACTCCTTTGCAATGAGCTGTGAATTGGTGATGTGTAGAATAGTTTTGCCATAAGCAGATTCTTCTCAGTTTCAAGACAGTTTCCTTCAAGTAATACGAATGTAATTTTTTTTAAATCAATTTTTGAAAAAGAGTGATACAGTACGTAATCGACACTACATGAGGTGATAGCTGCACTAGAACCAAGCCTTTCTGACATCTTTCTAACACCGTTCATAAATTCTAAAAAAAAATAAAAAATTCTTGATATTATTGAGATCACTGTCAACACTGTATAGATCTTAACATGCGTATTACGTGTTTCTATTTCAACCGTACATTTTTAACCTTTTTTTCATCTCACGAAATGTTTTTCGATAGTTTGCCGGGACCTTTTTGTACGCTTTCAACACCTGATCAAGTCATATTTACAACTATCGTAGCATTTCAGTGCTAACACCACAGATCTCCCATCGCTTCTAGGCAAGCTACGTTTGAAAAGAAACGATAGGCATTAGCGGCCTTTTCAAAAAGTAGGAATATTTCTTCTAGTTCGGATTTTTTTAATTCAGGAACACTTTGTTTCATACGTTACTAGTTCACTGTTGGCTCCATCGTCATCTACATCTTGTAGCAGAACCATTTGTAAATGATTCTAACTTTCAATGTTAGCTTTCTCTTTATATATTTTAGCAAGTCAAATTTTTCCCTATGTCTCTCTCATTTTTCTCTCGTCATTTTTGTATGAGCCAGTCAGATTCTGGGTCGCTATTGAATCTTAATCTTAGCTATTTCGTTTTTAAAATGTCAATACTTACTTACTGCACGTAACGCCGTCGGCGCATAGGGCAGCGACAAAGCCTTTCCATCTTTCTCTGTCACTTGCGACGATTTCGATACTACCCCAGGAGTGACCGAATTCCTTTAATTCCTGTTCTACTGTTCTGCGCCAGGTTACTTTTGGTCATCCTCTTTTTATTTTTTCCCTCTGGCGTCCAGCGTAGGGCTGTCTTGCAGACGTTCCCTTCCTCTCTTCTGATCTAGAGTACGTTTTACTGACGTAAACAACAGTTGACTTAAAAAAAAAATTCTTATTAATAAGTTGTGTAAAATAAATGAAAGCTTTTAACTTGTTTCAAAACTGTCGAAACTGCCAATAAGACCAATATTTATACTCTTGTAAAAAACAGATTATGGAGGATAAGCATTTGCCTGGAAAAGTGATCAGTTTTAAATCCGGCGATTTTTTACAGGCTTAACAAAAATTTAAAAATGTAATTATTACCGTGGAAGCAGAAAGTAATATAGTTGATGAGACACCTTAATGGCACACGCTAAATTTATAGACATTGAAATAACATTATCAGCTGATTGTTTGTTTTTTCACTATGAACGTCTATTTGACTATTTCGGGACTAAAGATAAATACACATTGCTTTAAAGCTTTCAGCAGAAAATATTTTTTATATAATCAAAGACTATTATAAGATAGACGGTTTGCTCTATTTTTAGAGCTTATAATATGTTCTTTTATTCCGTGCGCATCCAATAACGCTGTCTTAAATTATTTCTACATCCCTAAGTCTGCCTTAAGGTTTCCGATGTATACAACTTTCGATTTTAATTTATATTTTTCATCGAGAAAATCATTGCGATTAATTAAAACGGAAGTATAAAATGCAAAATGTTTTAGATGTCGCATTTTTTTAAAGCCATATTGAATTGACAATAATTTTTTTTTTAAATTGTGAAAGGTTTAGCAATATTCCGCGGCGCCCCCTTGTAAGTACGCCACGGCCCACTCCCTGGTTAAGTTGGTCAATATTTTGACTAGGTAAAGGCGCCCTGAGCATATCGTGAGCAAGTAGTAGTAATCTCGTCGGGCCAATTTGATCTATGGGGGCCAGTGAAGCAGCGTTCACCGTCATACTAAGAGATTGTGTGGCCAGCACTTTACACATCCGCCTTTACTTTACCCCAGCTAAGGTCAGGTACCCATCAGAGCTGGATGGGACCTCAGGGACACCCTCCAGATTCGAGAACGAATCCTAGCCTTCACTAGGATTCATACCCAGGAGCTTTGGTACGCCGGCCGACGTGAAGTCATTAATTGGCAACTCTCGTAGAAAACAATTTTTGCATCTTAATCCGATTCTTATTTTTCACAAAATTATGCTTAAATATAGGTTAAGTTGATCAACGAAGAGTCTTAAATTATATGCATGCATACATTTTGGATGACACATCACTTCCGATCCTATTCGCTAAATTGGATTTTAAAAAAAGGGCTCCCTTCTGCTATAAATTCTGGCATACTCACATTTAATATTGAATACATAATCCTCACAAAAACACTGATAGCCTTAGTTCATTTGTAGACGGTCTAAACTTGCTGTTGAAAGTGCAATGAATTTCTCAACATCCGTGAATGTTAAGTCAACAACAAGGCGTAAATCTCTGCTTTCAATCGTAATGGTTGCCATTGTAAGAAAAAAAAATGAAACCAGAAGTTCAACAATTCACGATTATACGATTGTTTACGGGAACATAGCGGAAATGCATTTTCATCCAAATTGCCTATTTAAGACTCGTCAATTGACAAGTCTTAACGATTATGCATGCATAAAAGGTCACAAAGAAGAACATTTCCGGTCTTATTCGATCATTTTCTTCGAAACATGTCTGTGTGCTACGTTAACGAGTACACCAATTCCGGTCACATTCGTTCATTTGGTAATAAAGCATGTTTGTGTGCTGCGTTACTGGTTGTACGAAAATATTTATAGAATTAAATTTTATTTCATTTCCAAAAGATGGCGCAAAAAAAAAAACGATGGATTGTGAATGTCAGATTTAAAGAATCACCTATTTATAATCCCAAACTAATTGCTTGATGCAAAAGAATTTTCGTATTGTTGTTTTTTAAAAATCTCCGCATTGTGTTTTTTAATTACCAAGGACGCAACTCTTGACTAACTAATTTTATAAACAAAAGCTAAATAAAAATTTAACCAATCGCGACTAACGCTTTGAGTATTAATTATCACCGACTCAATTTTGATGTTAAAAACGGATTCCTCATAACTAATCTTGTAGCCGTTGTATATTTCTAAATGACCAAAACTGGCTGTCGATGTTGAAATCAATTGTCAAACAGCATCAAAAGCATGGTATTTGTTTACGAAAATGGCGGTAAATTTCACCGGAAATTCACGATCATTACAGTTCAAAGGGTCACACCTAATTAAGACTTGTCAATGCTTTGCATATTTTGTTCATTGCTAAACGTCACTTCGAGTATAAGGATTTTCCAAATCTCGTCTCTTGTTAGTTGGTTTTAAATACTTAAGTAAAACAAAAATGAAGAAGCGAGATTCGACAGGTCGAATGGATCATCAGAAGAGGTGTGGTCTTCGGGCGATTCAACACTTCTGTACCTATGGGCCTCAGTGGTGAAGTGAAGTGTGTAAGCCGCCAATACATCCACAGTTAGAATACATCGGCGGGCGAACGCATGAAGGAAAGGTCCTGCTGCACCTCCGAGAGTGCGTAAGCATCAGTAGGGAGGAAGCAATGAGCGCAGCAATCCCGACAAAAAAAACCCGCCCAGGTGCCTGGATGCCCATGCCTATAGTATGGGATCTGTGCTACAGAGGGCGACATTGCAGGTATAAGCTAATGGTTCGAGAGTTCGAGAGGAATTCCGAAGTTTGATTGTAACCTGGGCTGCGGAGACCGTACCCTAAGTTACACGGCACTCCCACGCCTTTGGTGTGCCATAAGGTGGCTAGCGCCCTTGGTTCACGCCCTAGACTAAAGAGCCGGAAGGCTTGTCCAGTTTTATAGAGACTTTATAAATTCGGGCAATTCAACGAACCTCTTTATCATAATAATATAAATATAGCAGTTGTTTTATATAAGTTCTTTAGGAAATTTTTTTAAACATTATTTTGTTAGACAACCTCCACTAAGGCAATAGTTTGTAAAATAATTAAAATTTATGTGTGTTTTCTATGTGAAATGTCAAGCAGATTATTTTATTAATATCGCTTGACCATTCACTAAAATGAGTCCAGCTAATGTTCATTACCATTATACTTCTAGATGTATTAGCCTATGATTATTCATTATTTAAAGTGTATACATGCATTGATAAGTCCTAATGCAGCCTGAACTTTTCAATAGATCATGAACAAAAGAGATAATGAACTTCCGCTGTATTTCCGTAAACAAAACAAGCATGCTTTTGCTCGTCTTTGACAATTGATTTCAACCTCGTCGGCCAGTTCTGGTATTTAAGAAATATACATAGGCTACAAGATTAGTTATAGTTGTGAAGGCTCAGTATTTAGCATAAAAAGTGAGTGTGCAATAACTAATGCTCAAAGTGTTAGTCGCGTTAAGGTAAATTTAGCTTTGTTTATAAAATAAATTAGTCAAGAAATGCATTTCCTGGTTATTAATTAAACACACTGCATAAATACATAAACTAAAAAACAAAAATTTTTTTGCATTAAGCAATACGTTAGGGACATTCACAATCCATCGTTGTTTTTTTGGCAACATCTTTTGAAAATGAAATAAAATTTAATTCATTACATCTTTTCGTACAACCAGTAACACAGCACACAACCATGCTTTATTACCAAAAGAACGAATGTGACCGGAAATGTTGTACTCGTTAACCTTTATGCGTGCATAATATTTAAGACTTGTCACTTATTGTTCTGAAATGAAATTAAAATATGTGAAGCTATTAGCACTTGTTTAAAATTCATAATGGTTTGTACTTTTGGACTTGTGCACAGAACTCGTAGAGACTAGTCAGTAGTTTCACCTACTAATTATTTACAATGTAGTATTACTCACGCGCTTGGAGTTTTATTATCAAAGGCACGACTTTCAAACTGCTGGACTCATTTTTTTCAAAAGATACGATTTGTTTTTATTGATCCAAGCAAATGTTAAATTTGTCTTGATTACAATTTTTTTTTTGTCTTTCAGCATATTTTAAACAATATAAAAAAACTATTTGTACTCAAGCACAAAAATAAACTTATAATAGACATTCACGCACACTATCACACAATTCATTATACAATAAAAAGTTCATTAGTAGTCAGCTACTACTGTATTCTGGCTGACTGAGGTCTTGATGATATATTGTTTGTTACGTATTTGGTGTGAATTCTCATGGTAGATAGTATGGCCTGAGGCTGACGCACAATAATTCTATTCTGGTGTGCATATCCTTCTTTTTGTTGTAAGGTTGTTGATATTGGAATACTTCACTATGCAGCTTGTCTTGTTTTTATGTTTTTCCCAACCAAATGGTACTAGCATAAAATACACTTTCCACAAGTATGCTATACAAAATTGTTGCCGAAACTGATTGATTTTCTCCCAAAGAATCGAAATTTGCGTTTCAAAAACTCAAGCACAGAATCCAAGTCTCATACATTATATTTAAACAGTCATTGTCACGATTCTGGAATTAAATCGCACCCGAGACGTCAGCACTAGAAACCGCCGAGAATTCGACATCTGTCCCGTCAACCTCTCCATAGGAACCGCCGTAGTCCCGGTACCCAAACCAGGAAAATAGACAATAACACTATATACTATCTAGTCCCGACACGGGGAGAAAGAACTTTTTTACTATACCGAAGCTACCTGCAACCAGCCAAGCGCCATACAAAAACGATAACTTTGTGATTGGATACGTGTGTATTGTATATGTGTGTGAAATTCTAGGAACCGCTGTTCTGGTGAGTACCATTTTGGACTAGTATTAAGTTAGTTAAACTCTGAACCCCCCAACCCCTCTTACACTTTCCTCTTTCTATCTCGTTATATCTCTGTCCGTTTACTGCCTTACTCTCGCCTTACTCTGTCACTATGGCCGAAGGTGTACTGTTGCGTAAGCAGCTGAGAGAAGAGGCTATAGCGATAGGCTACAGTGACGGAGACGTCATTAAATACGTAGTTGAACAGGTAGCGGTCCATGAGGCAAGAGAAGAGAAACGTAGAATAGAACAGTTAGAAGAGAAACGCAGAGTAGATCAGTTAGAGAGAGAGGAGAGAGCAGCACAATTAGCTAGAGAGGAGAGAGTAGCTAGGGAGGACTCACTTAGATTAGAACAAGTAGCTAGGGAAGATAGACTTAGAGTAGAAGCAGAGCAATTAGAATTAGCTAGAGAAGAAAGACTTAGACTAGATGAGGAGGCACGCAGGACACATGAATTCAGACTAGCTGAATTAGCCGCAAGCACTAGGCCCCCGGATAACAGCGACCACCGAAACTCCCCCTCATCATTTAGCTCAGCCAACCCCAGCAACCATCCCCTCCCCCGACATGCTTCTCTATGGACCGACGTTCACGACCCCCGGCTAGAACAATTCGACATTTACCTCCGACGGTTTAGCGACTGTATGGAGTTAAATGAGGTCCCCCCAGAATTACACTGTAGGATCCTCGTCTCCACTCTGAGAGGGGAGGATTACGAGACTTACTGTAAACTGGCCCCAGAAGACAGGGAGTCGTGCGTTGCACTGAAAAACGCGCTGCTAAATCGCCACCAGTTACACTCGTCCCACTACCAGAAGAAGTTTCGGTCGTCCACGCTACGACCGGGGGAAAATTATACCCAATTCGCGGAGCGAATACAATCTTACCTACTCAAGTGGGTTGAGTTAGGCAATGTCGAGCAGTCATTCGACGGTATGGTCACCCTCGTAATGACTGAACAGATAGAATCCCAGATGCCCCCCAGCTAAAGGCTTTCTTAATTTAACAGGGAATATCCGGGTTAAACCCCTCCCTGCAGGGCGCAGATAGGTTTCTGCAGTCCAACCTAATAGCGTCATCCTCCTGCCCGGGACACCCACAACCGCACCGACCTTATGGGGACAACCACCGCGTCAACCCTCCCCCTCAATCAACCGCGCCTCAGCTACACACGCCCCACCACGGGCGACCTCGTCCTCACAACCCACGCGGAGACCACCGCCACACCAGACCCACCCCTCAGTTAGCACACGACAGGAACAGACGCGACCCCACCCCCTATTTAGCCGCCGGTGCATTTTACACCACGACAGAACCCGTAAGCGCCGACCAGCAGTATACTAACGGTCCGGCAGGACAAGAAACAGAAGCCCCTCACCCCAACCACTTAACCGAAACCACCGCCCCGTGGAATAGCCAGGAAACATACGGCGACTTGGATCAAGTCCATCACGTATTTTCCATCTCCTCAGTAGACGGACCCCATGAACCCCGCCACAACTGTGTCGACGAGATAGTCCGAATCAATGGCCACCTGGGCTCTTGTACATACGATTCCGGGCTCAGCTATGAGGCCCTAGTAACGGAATCAATGACCGACCCCCGCGACTACACAGGCCGCTATGTGCGACTCCAAGGGCCATCCTATAACTCCCCCATCCTGCGTCTACCGACGGCAGTCGTACACATCGACTCCGCCTTTACAGCAGGCCCCATCGAAGCAGTCGTGACTAAAGACGGGAAAGTAGACGTTCTACTAGGTAGGCCAATCGTAGGCAGACCACTCCCGCCCCGACCCACACAGGTGAGCCACGAGCCACCGCGCCCCACCCACAGCCCGATCCGCCCTCCCCAATTCGTGTCCATTAAAGACAGGCTCCGCAACGCAAAACTGCCCAAAACCAGAAGCGAGCTAAAGCGTATACTTCACGAGTTCAGTTACTATGAAAGGAATGCTATACGCGGTTTCCGGCAACTCGCAACGCCCTTATTCGATCTACTGAATGCTACCACACGTCCAAAATTACATTGGAACGAAAACGCCAGATTTGCTTTCGATCTGTTAAAATGTTTCTTAGGTCGAAACCCATTTCGAGTCCACCCCGACGACGAGGATTAGCGTTAACCCTAAACACCCGATGGGCCGGGTAACAATACAACCCAGCGCCATACTCGCCCCCCCCCCCCAGAAGATAACTTAACGCGTCCCCTTGTTCCCTCCGACCCCTCCCCGTCACAGACCCACCACCAGCACGTGGACACGCCAAGATACCACTCGCGGATACTATCCCGGTACTCTCACTAAGATCCCATACCCCAGAGACAGTAATTTAGGTAGAAATCTTCTCTCTGAGTAGATTCCCAAATCGCCCGGGTGAGTTGTCGCGATTCTGGAATTAAATCGTAACCTTATTAGCGCTCATGGATAGATCATAGCGCAGAAGTAGTGTAGAACTAGAAACATAGGTTAGCGTAGAGTTAGATTAGGGAGTAGAAACGTAGCCTGGAGCTATTACCCTCTCTCTCTCTCACGCAATAGGAACACCCCAACCACCCCTTCTCCTCACCTCTCTTTAACCCTCCCTACACTTCTTTCGTTCCCAAATTCAGAGTTTGCTACTTGATTCAGCCAATTGGTATTACACTATTTGTATGTGTAATTGTATGTGTGTGTATTCTTTAATGTATGTATATATATATATATATATTCTATTATGCTGTCAAGTATGATTCATGTTGTATTTGGATAGTAAATACTCATTTATTTTGCTAAACTCAGCATACACGTAAAACCCCCACCCACCTGTAGAAACCCCCACCCACCTGTAGACACCCCCACCCACTGCTACACCTTTTTCATTATCTCCCCTCTTCGTCCCCTACTCAGCGCCCGTGGTCAAGCCCTTTATCCACTCGAAGTAGTGACATCTGGAGCGAAGCGTCTCGCACATACGTAAGCACCTTGGGCTGCACTCGACCAGAACCAATAGAGACAGGTCCATCAACGGAAATAAGTCATTATCTTATCCTTTGTATCTCCGTATACGTCTACCCACCCCCCCCTTTTCCCCTGGGCCCCACCCCGCAAAAGTCGGCGGTACTAATTGCTCGCCTACACCCACCCCTAATTTTCCCCCCAATAGTCAATCTTCTATGCAAGTATATTTCAAACCAGCCAACCAGAACATATGTAATTCTAAACCAATGTAGCTATCCAATCAAATTGACCACTGATCACGTGACTAAAATGCACGAAAGCGGGCTTAACTAGTTTTAGGACACTTCGGCTCAAGTGCTTGGTGGAGAAGGTTGTTCGATTCTAGCCTCCACTTATTCAGTTGTTCCATAGGATATACCGCCTACATGTGTATAGATAGATATTGTGTCAGTCTAAGTATTTTCATGAACACAGCTACGGTTGCCTAATGTTTTGGATAACCTAGCAGTACCATGTGTTGAGTGTTAACTGAAGCCTGTGCAAATTCATATATGTATCTTGCCATTGAGTGAAGAATTGAAATGATAATAAACACCTGAACTTAACCAACGATTTATTTGCCTGCTTAGAACTAATTGTTGTGTCCGTCATAATATCTAACGAGCCAAGAGAGAAATAATAATTATTCCAGGGCGATTCCAGTCACGGTAATTCATACCCCACGACGACCTGCCACTACTACCCCCTCAACTACGACTCCGCACACCTCTCATCGCCCAACTTCTGCCAGGTTGATGTCCTAATCGTAAACACATCCTGACAGTCATCTTTTGCTAACCAACGCACAACTGTGTGCAGTAGCCATCGCTTGTAGTCCTCGTCAATGAACAATGAACAATATTTATTTTGCCACATAGTTCAAACAATAAGTGCAATAAAAGCAAGAAAGGCATAGTCAAAGACATAACTAGAAAATTATAAAATTGGAAAACAATTAAACAATAAGACATTATATCGAGACAATCCATGCGAAATCATTTAATGCATTACTTATTTGTGAACTGCTGTAATATTGTAGATAGCGATACAGACTTTTAGTAACTAAATGTTGTCACACGATAGAGGCCATTACATCTGAAACAGACTATTTTCTTTAGCTACAACATCAATCCACGATACACCATACCATCGCAACTGGATGATTTTCTTTTAAACTAAAAAGTCTTCTAGTACAAGTAGTCAAAAATATTTTTCTATTTATTTATTTTTTGAAATGGGAACATTTTCTCAAATAAACGTAAGCTAAAAGTAACTTAATTGTCTGGTTATCCAGTTATAAAGGAAATTATTATGATTGTTACGTCCACAATCCCCTTGTGGCCAGAGCTGTGTAGATCTTGCTGATAATTCTCGTTAGTCCTAGGGGAGACTTTAATTATTAGTATTTATGTTTCAGTATTACACGAACTCTTCTTATAGTCCTGGGCACAATTCAGTATTTGTATTCCAACATTTCCTTTCTTGTAAATTATGGTAGTAGATAAATCTTATAGTAATGTATACAACACAATAGGATAGTAACTTGACAAAGAAGCTTCAGTGTAACTGTTGTTGATAGTTTATTTCAGGTGGTATGTTCAATATATACAATATATCTATTATGTACAGTTAGAATAAAATAGTGCAAACACAAACGTTCAAAGGAACATATTTTGAAACTCTCTGTCTTTCAGACAAAACAAATCATTAAATACTATCCGAGTGGTGCAAGGGACAGACCCATTACCAGTAGGGGTGAAAATCATGGTATCATTACAAAACTCATAACAAAAACGATATGAACTTCCCCTATTAAATAATGAGTCGTTCCCAGACTCTGAGAATTTGAGATCAACACAGAATCCCAGCATTACCTAGAACCTTTCGTTTTCCTACTAAACGTCCTAATATCGCGTGTAGTAAGAAAAGAGAGAGAGAGAAGAATAAACATTGCGTGTTCCAATTCTTGGAAAAACAATATACATGACACGCCCCCACCCAATGAAAGAAATAATGTACCATAATTACCCAAGTAATACTCAACATGGTACATTTTTCGTACTTAACACTATCGTTTTAATAACCAACAATCAATGGAAGATTATTAGACAATTTAAGCAAACATGGCTCACTGGCACAACTAAATTATAAAAAGTGTCACTACCCAATGGTAATTGTGATTATAACGTGATGGACAAATATTTCACCGTTAGTATTAATATTAACTAATGTCTCAACAAGTACAAATAATTCAAAAATATTCTAGTCATTCTTATTTTAACTATGTACAGTTGTGTGGATTTCCACCAAAAATTAGCAAAAAGTTTTAATCTATTAAACAAATATAACATTGCTCAAACTCTTGTCAATTTCCAACAGTTTACTTCTAATATACAAACCAAAAGATAAGTAATACATAACTCGAATCAAACTATAGGTTACTTCCCCTTTAAATTACAGTGTCAACTTGACATTAACAGGGTTCATACCTAAGATGATGATACTTCCCCTTTTCTCAAATACGAGGAGAAAATACACTCTAGTTACGATTAATACAGTAATCTAAATATTAAAATGTAATCCACTATTATGCGTTTTTGGCAAATTTAAAAGTTTAATATAAAAGATTGTTCAGGGTTGAATGAGTGCTCACCTTTAGGTACCTTTGTTTCCCTCCATTCCCGGATATATGGAATATATAACAACCTATATACAACATAGTGAATATCCACTAGTTTTTTTTTCCATTCTATTGCCATGATATAACAATTTAGCAATAGATTTCCAATATTATCTATTAATTTATACCAATTGATATTACATCTCTTTCTAAGATAAAAATTGTACATATTATTATTTAGTTCCATTCATTAACTAAAATAAAACAAGATAATAAATCAACTAGCTCAAAGTTTTCCCACTTAATTGCATGTGATGACAATTACTTTTATCCATCCATATCAAGTAAATATGTGCATATTATATATTTATTGCATCATGCATCAACATTTAAATGGAATTTCTTTTCCATAATCAAATGAATTTAAAATATATCAGAACATCAATATTATACATGATTATAAAAATTATTAATACTTTCAAAAGACTTGACTTCTGTATGATACAAGTATTCTATAGGTATTCCATAATCAAAATTCAAACGAATGATAGGTTATCATGAAACATTCTTAATGAATAAGTGAGATGATCTGAAAAAAGAAGTATGGGTTATTCAGTCAATCATGTAGCACCCGAGATAGAGTATCAGCTGTGACGTTGTCCCTACCCCTCAGGTGTTTTATGTTTAAGTCATAGGCTTGGAGGAATAAGCTCCATCTAACAAGCCTCTGGTTTTGCTTGACCCTGGAGAGAAAAGTCAGAGGGTTGTGGTCGGTCAGTATTTCTATCGGGTACCCAGAGCTGTTTACATAGAAATCAAACTGTTTTAACGCTAGGATCAACCCTAAAAGTTCCTTCTCACTTGTATTATAATTACGTTCATGGATATTGAATTTCTGTGAGTGGTAGCACACCGGGTGCTCCTCTCCGTGGTCATCCTGCTGAGTCAGCACCGCTCCCATCCCAGTATCGCACGCGTCTACTGCAATTTTAAAGGGTCTATCAAAACGCGGGGTCACCAAAATAGGTGCCCTGGATAATCTTAACTTCAACTCATCAAACGCCTTTTGGCACTTGTCAGACCAAACAAAGCGATTGTTCTTCTTTAGTAGGTCAGTTAAGGGGCAAGCTACCGTAGAAAAGTCCTGGCAAAACTTACGATAATACCCGGCCATTCCAAGGTAACTACGGAGTTGTTTCCTTGTCTGTGGCACTGGGACATTCTGAATAGCTTCTATTTTAGCATTTACTGGTTTAACCTTTCCACCACCCACTACATGTCCAAGATACTCGATAGTGGCATGTCCAAACTGACTCTTAGCCAGGTTTATTGTCAAATTGGCGTTATTCAGTCGTTCAAACAAGTGTCGTAGTTGACTGACATGTGTCTTGAAATCTGTACTATACACCACTATGTCGTCGAGGTAGGCATTACACTGGAAGATACCGCGAGTGAGGGTGTTTATAAGCCTTTGAAACGTCGCAGGGGCATTACGGAGTCCGAATGGCATGACCTTATACCTGTAAAGTCCGTCAGGTGTCACAAAGGCGGATACTTCCTGTGCCCGTGGCGTCAAAGGAATCTGAAAGTACGCGGAGAGAAGATCAATTTTTGTCACATACGTCGCATCACCTATCTTATCAATGAGGTCATCAATACGAGGAATGGGATACGAGTCAGTCTTTGTCAAATTATTTAATTTCCTAAAGTCTGTACAAAACCGCAATGTGTTGTCGGCTTTTGGTACCAACACACAGGGTGAAGACCATTCGCTATCACATTCTTCCACTATGTCATTTTCTAACATATACTTCACCTCTGCTCTAATATGTTCAAGTCTGATGGGGTTAACTCTATATGGATGCTGTTTAATTGGCCTGGCACCCTCAGTTAATACTACATCGTGTTCTATTAGATGTGTCCTCCTGGGAACATCTGTAAACAGTGACTTATATTCATGTACAAGCTCAATAATCTTCTCCTTATCTTCTACCGGAAGATGTTCTAGCCTTGTATCTAAACTCTTAAGGGCATCTGTATTATTAAGTTTACTTTCTGCAAACTTATATTCTATCCTAGATAAATCCGTCGGGACCCTAGCTAATGAAATCATGGGGACCTCCCGTGGTTTACTCTTTTCCCTGGAAACATAGGGCTTAAGCAAATTAATATGGCATACCCTCTGCTTTTGTCTCCGGTCAGGAGTCTTTATCAAATAATTGACCTCGCCAAGCTTTGACTCTATCTCATAGGGTCCACTAAACTTTGCACTTAAAGGCTGATTTTGCAAAGGTAGAAACACAAGAACTTTGTCACCTGGTGCAAAAGTTCTAGCTGTAGCTTTACGGTCATAGTTCTGTCTCATACGCTCCTGCATCTGTGGAAAATGAATCTTCACATGGTTAAAAGCATGATAAAGCCTATTTTTAAATTTATCTACATATGACAAAAGTCCAATCGGTTCACTGTCCGTTAGCCAAGTTTCATGTAGAAGTTTCAACGGACCTCTGACTGAGTGTCCATACACAAGTTCGAATGGGCTAAACCCCAGGGATTCCTGAGTGGCCTCCCTTGCAGCGAACAGTACATAAGGCACACCCTTATCCCAGTCTTTCTCGTTTTCATAACAGTACTTTTTAAGCATCGATTTTAATGTCTGATGAAACCTTTCCAGAGCTCCCTGGCTCTCAGGATGATAGGCACTTGATAGCCTATGGCTTATCCCTAATTGTTCCATGACTTGTTTGAAAATGTTCGAAGTAAAGTTAGTCCCCTGGTCGGACTGTACTGTCTTCGGTAGGCCATAACGTGTGAAGAAATTTGTCAGGGCGTCTACCACCTTCACTGTTGTTATGTTCCGCAACGGAATGGCTTCCGGGAAGCGAGTGGATGAACACATGACTGTGAGCAGGTATTGAAAACCGGCTTTTGTTTTCGGCAACGGGCCCACGCAATCAATGAGTATATGACTGAATGGTTCGTCGAACGCTGGTATCGGCTGGAGTGGAGCGACAGGAATTCGTTGGATAGGACGTCCTACCATTTGGCATACGTGGCAAGTCTTGCAGTATTGTTCGACATCTCTTCTCAGTCCTGGCCAGTAGAAGTAAGGGAGGATACGGTGGTGCGTTTTCCGGACTCCCATGTGACCAGCGAAAGGAAGATCATGCGCCATACGCAGTATATCTTGACGATAGCACTTAGGTATTACAATCTGGTGAATACTGTCCCACTCGTTTGTACCTGAGTTGAGCGGTTTCGACTTTCTCATCAACA
The DNA here is from genome assembly GCA_949126835.1 of Anisus vortex. NCBI lineage: Eukaryota > Metazoa > Mollusca > Gastropoda > Planorbidae > Anisus > Anisus vortex. Next base: position 7,942,037 of record OX421509.1, read on the forward strand.
CTTCATCTTTCATGTAGAAACATTCCGCCATTGCATCTGCAGTCTTTTCATCAACAGCTTTCATTCTGAGTTGCATTATTACTTCGTCATTCAATTGTTCTTTCACCAATTTCTGCTTTGGTGACAAAATGTTATCGTTCTCGGTTGCATCACCAGTTGTTAGTTCAGTAAAGAACGTAGCACTTAAATCGATGTCAGGTGTTTCTGTTATCACTGTTTCATTCGCATGTGTGTCTTCAGAACAGACAAACACATCTTTCGTTGCACTACACGGCGTAGCAGGAGTCTTTACCGACTTCTTTTTATGCATTGCTCTTGTCAGTGCACATGTTGGGCGTTCATTGGCAGGACGTAGGTTTTTGTCCTCCGCCATCTTTGTCTCCAACACTTTAACCATGGGCTCGACAGTGACTCTGCCGCCCATAATGTCATTTCCTAATATCATGGAAACGCCTTTGACGGGTAGTGCGCGCCACACTCCCACTACGATGTTACCTGTAAAAATATCCGACTCGAGTTTTATTCTGTGCAGTGGAGCTTCCACAGCCTCCATACTAGCACCTCTCAGCACAACAGACTCACCGGTACTGGTGGCATCCGTTAACGGCACACTGCCCTCCAGGATCACGCTGACAGCAGAACCCGTGTCACGTAATATCTGTATTTTCTTCTTGCTGAGTACATCGATTTCTGTCGACACTGTCCCCTCGTAGACAAAGGGTCGAAAATCGGATAGGTCGTCCTCTTCCAGGACTTCAGGAACCATCTGTTCCTCACGGCCTTCTGAAAGCATAATAGATTGAGTACAGCTATTCTCTTTTACCTTAGATAGACTGTTCTCAAAAACCATCGACTCCACAACTATGGGCGATGCCGGCCGCATTTCTTTTGAGTTTCTTGACCCTGTGTTGCACACTTCTTCTGTCTGCTTGCTATCTTTCTGCACTCTGGCACAGTGTAGAATAGCACCTTGCTTCTTGGTAAGGATCCAACAATCTTTCTTCATGTGGCCCTCTTTCTTGCAATTGAAACATACCACCTTTGCTTTATTTACATCTGTCTGCTTCCTGAAATGAACTAAGTTACTATTATTATTTACACCACTGTTCTTATTATTGTTTTCACTTTTCTCTTTTGGTTTACTAGCCTCCTTGGACTCTGGTTTGTGCACTTTGGGTTTGTCAGCATAATATGGCTTTATGCTGGCGTGAATTATGGCATAGTTATCTGCCAATCTAGCAGCTTCATGCACATCTTCAACCCCTCGGTCTGAGATGTGGGTTTTAATATCCACTCGAATACAATCATTGAATTCCTCAAACAATATTAGGTTCTTGAGTTTATCAAACTCACTTACATTCTGTGACCTTAGCCACTGTTCTAACATTTTCTCCTTTTGTCTCAAAAAGTCTACATGAGTTTGATCATATGCCTTCTTTCTGTCTCTAAATAGCTTTCTATATTTTTCTGGTGTCAGGGAATAACTTTTTAGCACCCTATCTTTGATTACTTCATAGTCATTTATTTCCTCGGGTGTTAAACTCAACACTACGTCCAATGCTTTTCCTTTGTTGAGAGTTGACCTTAACAATAAAGCCATCTTATCATCAGGGAACTGATAATCTACAGCTATCCTCTCAAAAAGCAAAAAGAAATCTTGAACATCTTCTTCTCTGAATATAGGCAAGTGTTGCTTCATTGCGCTAATATCCATACCATTGCTGTCCCTACGATGGTCAGGTCTGTTCATGCGTGCCATCTCTATCCTTTCTCTGCTTTCAATCCTAATTCTTTCATTTTCCCTTTCAGTTTCTATCCTAATTCTTTCATTTTCCCTTTCAGTTTCTATCCTAATTCTTTCCAATTCTCTCCTTTCCATACTTTCTAATTCCATTCTCTTCATAGCTAATTGGAATTTTAGGTTTTCACTCAACCCTTCATCTTCATCATTGTTTGATGATCTAGATGACATATTTCTTACCTCGTCTCCGTGGGCAATTACCTCGCCCCCACTGGGAGCTACATAACCTTCATTGATATCGTTCTGTCCCACTTCAACTACACTACCAGTGTTCATGGCATTCTGCCCGTTCAAACATGTCATAATTTCTTTGGTCAAACGATTACGATTAGGTCTTGCCTGTCCTGCCTCAATCCCAAAGGACTCAGCTAATTCTTTTAGTTCAGCAAATGACATGGCATTAAGTTCCTCACTTGATATATTCGAAGCCATAGTATAGCGTTCGAAATATTTGTGATAGTAGAGTAGTATATGTTGTATAATAAAATATAAAGTTCCAACTTACGATTTGTCCAGAAATTTGCACAATATAATATTAAACACTTCGTGGAATCTTCACACTTCCCAAGGAATAAAAACGCAAACCAGTTCTCTCCTCTTTTTAAAAAGAATAGTTTCACAGTCCTGAAAACGAAACACAAATATGCCGCTCTCAGTACTACTAATGTCACAAAATATTTATAGGTCAGCTAGATCAAGAAAAGTAGAACTCAAATCTACCGAACGAGACTACCAAATCTTGTCAATCCTAGGTCAGGAAAAGTAGAACTCAAATATACCGGGCGAGACCACCAAATTTTATTACGTCCACAATCCCCTTGTGGCCAGAGCTGTGTAGATCTTGCTGATAATTCTCGTTAGTCCTAGGGGAGACTTTAATTATTAGTATTTATGTTTCAGTATTACACGAACTCTTCTTATAGTCCTGGGCACAATTCAGTATTTGTATTCCAACATTTCCTTTCTTGTAAATTATGGTAGTAGATAAATCTTATAGTAATGTATACAACACAATAGGATAGTAACTTGACAAAGAAGCTTCAGTGTAACTGTTGTTGATAGTTTATTTCAGGTGGTATGTTCAATATATACAATATATCTATTATGTACAGTTAGAATAAAATAGTGCAAACACAAACGTTCAAAGGAACATATTTTGAAACTCTCTGTCTTTCAGACAAAACAAATCATTAAATACTATCCGAGTGGTGCAAGGGACAGACCCATTACCAGTAGGGGTGAAAATCATGGTATCATTACAAAACTCATAACAAAAACGATATGAACTTCCCCTATTAAATAATGAGTCGTTCCCAGACTCTGAGAATTTGAGATCAACACAGAATCCCAGCATTACCTAGAACCTTTCGTTTTCCTACTAAACGTCCTAATATCGCGTGTAGTAAGAAAAGAGAGAGAGAGAAGAATAAACATTGCGTGTTCCAATTCTTGGAAAAACAATATACATGACATGATGTTTTAAGGTAGTCTCACAATGTACTCTAAATCAGAGATCGGCAACCAAAGGTACGAGTGCCAAACTTGGCGCGCAGAGCGATTTTCAATGGCACGATATAGACCTCCAAGAGGTGGTTTTTTTTTTAAAGAAAACAACAACAACATTTTCCGCTTCTGAATGAGGAAACCTGACTGTTGAAGCCGATGTTTCTGACACATTTTAGTGGGTTGATCTTGCAGTGCATAGATCACTGAAATGTATTTGCAATGGAACTGGACATATCTTGCCGTGAAATCAATTTCAAAACATTGCACTATTTGTACATCCCTATGTTAAAGAATATATTAAGATAGGTAGTTGGACATTTTTAGAAGTACATCATAGCACTCAAAGCGGAGTTTCTAATCACAGGCAAGACTTTCAAATTTATGGACTAATTTTTTCATACCACACCAAGCCTAACTGGTTCGATATTACTACAACCTTTTTAAGTGTAGATCTTTTTTTTTTAAGTGGAGCAATATTGGCGATTAAAAAATGGAGCAAATTGAATTTTAAATCTTTTAAAAATGGGCATCCAAATGTGCCCATTTGCGGAAAAAATCTGGAAGGAAGCTGCTTAGGGAAGTCATCTGCTATTCTCAAGTATTAGGCTTTTGCTCCTTGACTTATCTTATCGTATACATTACAGACGCTCCTTCTATAAAGAAGATTATTGCGTCCTACGCTCATCCGTGGTCCGAGTCTAGTCTTGCATTTTTATTAATGTTTTAAATGATGTTAAGTTACTGGTTTTCCTGGTTTGTTCAGGCAACCCATTCCATGCCCGAATGCCATTCGGGAAGAAAGAGTACTTATATGCATTTGTTCTCGCATAAGGGACAAGGAAAGTGTTTTTGTCTTTATGTTTATCTGAGCTTTGCAACAGGTTGTCATTGTGTTGTATTTCTAAATTAGAGTTTAATGCCTTATGTATTATTACTACTTTACTCTTTGCCCTTCTGTCTTCTAGTGTTTCTAGTTTTAATGATTTGACTAATGGTGTTACTCTTGTTAATTGGGAATATTTGCTAGTTATGAGCCTTTCATCTTTTGGTTCAACTTACACTTGTGAATAGATTTTATCTAACATCAAAGCTGTTGTAAGCATACAAAGGGGTCACCTACACTTGGCCGCTCATTAAGTGATACAGACTAATTACATTGAAACGATATTTTACGCTAAATATATTTAATTCTTAAACAAATTTATTTGTGTTATTAATTTAGAAATATAAGAGACTTAATTAATAGCACTATATTTTGTAATTTCGATAATTATTGATGTTTAAAATATAAACTCCTTAAATGGACAAACAATTAATGCAGGAAATGTTTATTTACAACTGTTTAACGTAAATTATTTAAATACTTCTTCTTCTTCATATTATAATAGAGACCCCGTTAGGACTGAGGAAAAAGTCCACAATTTAACTACAAATACAATTATTATTTTTAAACATCCTCTAATAATTAAATCTTGTTATGAATACCATTATCTTGAATTTATATAAAGAAATAATAATTAGTCAGTAATAATTGTTTTATTACAAAACATAACAATATGGAATCAAATGTGGGAAAAAAAATAATCAAAGGAAGATAATCAACCCGTTTCATTTGAGCTAATATTTGTGTGTTTTTTTCTTTTATAAACAAAAATCACTTCCAATTTATAAATTTGAAATGATAGAACTGTAAAAAGTATAAAAAAAATTATATAAATATTATATGACTAAAAATGTATACGTATGTTTTCAAACATTACATTAACTACCCTATTTGTTAGATTAGTACATATCCTTTCCGCTTAACTATAATAGCTGCCCACTGACATTATGTAAAATAAATATAAGGTCCATCTCAGTTAAACTGAGATGAAAATATCAATAATATATGAAGACTAGGGTCGGTCGGCAGCAGGAATAGAACCTGCGACGGGCTGACAGTCCGGCAAACTAACCACAGGACCAAGCGGCGCACAACATAGTTGTTTAAAACTGAATACTGACCCTTACTTCTTCCATAGATATCCATGCGATACCTATTTCTTATTATTGTAATAATATTATATTATGTAGGCCTACTGTTGGGGGATATAAGATATTTAGCAGCACTTGCGTTAAAATCACATTTCATCCAAAAACTAATCAATTCAAATAGCTAATGTGTTCAAATGTACGTTTGTACCAACCACTTGCCCTGCACCCTCCCCCTCATCGCGCCCGGGAATATCAGTGCCCCTATAGCTTCTCGCCGCCCCCCCCCCCCCCATTAAGAACCTATGTTCTTGATCATCGATGGCGAACCTATGGCACGAGTGCCACAGCTGGCACGAAGAGCCATTTCTGTTGGCACGCGAGCATTTACCAAAATTGTTATATTTGTCTGAAAAAACACAAGGAGTAGATATCCACAATACTGTTATGGAAGCTTTTTTGGCACAAGATATAAAACCAGAAAAAGTTGTTTCAGTTAGTGACAAGGCACCTTGCATGGTGGGGGACGCGACTGGTTTCATACAGTTAAAGTAGCAAAACACCCAGACGTTCAGTTTCACTGTATTAAACACCATATAAGCTCTTTGTGTCAGGGATAGCAGCAAGAAATTAGATGATATCCTCAAAGATGTAACAAAATGGTAAATTACATCATGGCTTGTGACCTTAATTTTCTACAATTTCACGCACTTCTTAATGAGGGCAAGGCGCAGTGGGCCTACAATACTTTACTCATGTACAGAAATGTCAGGTGGCTGAGCAGAGGACGAGTATTGAAGAGATTTGTGGCATGCTTGAATGAAATTAGCCTTTTTATGAATCAAAAGGGGCAGGATTATCCCTAGCTCACTGATATGGTCTGGTTTACCAACCTCAGTAGTTGTTTGTTTACAGATTTTACAGCACACTTCAATAAACAGAAAAAAAAACTGCAGGTTCTGGGAAAAACAGCAGGAATAATGTTTTGTGAATCAGAACATTTGAAAGAAAACTGCAGGTTTCTGAAAGTGACCTACAAAGTAGGCAGCTGAAATATTTTCCAAATGTAAAAATGCATTTACAAAATTCTATATAAAATTTACCGACAATCCTAAAAGCAATTAGGAAATCTACAAGGAATTTTCTATCATTGTTAAGGCTGCAAAGGAGAATTTCAGTAATAGTTTTGTACAGTTGCGTGAGATGGAGACAAATCTCTGTTTTCTTACTTCCCCAGATAAATTCAAATTTGAAGAAGTTGATCTTTCCTGCTTATTGTGGTTAGATTTAGGAAAATCTGATAATGGAACTATTGGATTTCAAGAAAGCTCTATCTGGAAATGTGCATTCTATTATCTGCGTGAAACACTTGGGAGTGTGAAAGGATGGCAAAGGACAACACAGTTGGTAGCTCTGATGATGAAATCCTTAAAGTGTGGAATTCTCTGCCAAATAATTTCAATTCACTTGGGATTGCACTTCTTACTTTGTTTTGGTCATCTTATGCTTGTGAGCAGCTGTTTTATATCAAATCTGATACAAGAAACGGACTGACAGATGACCTGAGTGCTGCATGTGACGCTCGAAAAATTACGGATTATGAGCCAAGGCTTGACAAATTATCAGCATGCACGGAAAGCAAAAATCACATTAACTATGCAAAATCATACCAAATGCATACAGTTAATTGTAATAAATGTAATTGTAATAAATGTAATTGTAATAAATGTAATTGTAATAAATGTAATTGTAATAAATGTAATTGTAATAAATGTAATTGTAATAAATGTAATTGTAATAAATGTAATTGTAATAAATGTAATTGTAATAAATGTAATTGTAATAAATGTAATTGTAATAAATGTCTTTTTTCATTTACTACAGTTCATGTTTTTTATATAAAATAATGTTTGTATCAATCAAAGATCCGTTTATTTTTTTTTATGGACAAAAGATGTTAATTAGTTCGGACAACTGTATGAGCTGGTTTTTATTTCTTCTAAAGTAAAACCTCAGTATTTTGTTTTAACTGCTGAGTTGGCACGTTGAAAGAAAAAAGTTAGTCATGTATTGCACTTTGGGCACGCGGCCGCTAAAAGGTTCGCCATCACTGGCCTAGATCTACTTAAACACTTAATGTTTTAAAACATATTCGTAAAGAGGTGAAAAATATTTTATATGATTCTTATAAACATTTCAGAGCTTAATATTCATGACAAAAATGATTAATAAGCTGTTAAATTACTAGTAGTGTAATTCATTTCAGAATGCCACCAATGGTAACAGAGGAAATGTATAAATACATTAGTATTAAACAAGGGCAATCAATAAAATCGTTTCGCTATCACGGATTGCGCTGAAAATTCACAGGATTATGTTTTCGATAGTGAGCAACGCAACCATGTTAAAATTAAAGGCGACCGAAAAGGACTTTAAAAACTAATTGAAGTCAACTTATCAGTAGTTTTCAAAACATTAGAACTCTCTTGTAAATATAATGACTGATGGGAAACACAAAAGCAAACAAAGCTTAGATATTCCTTAATCATGTAGAAACAATGAGAAGTCTACGTTTGGAGTATATTAGTGATTTAAATGCAAAATGAACACATGTCATGCATGTTCCACATAACTTAAAAATTGGCACAAAAATTAATCCATTCCTGTGACCATCAAAAATAGGTCGAAACACTGAGTTTAAAAATTATTCCTTTCATACAAATATTTCTACATGTTTTCAAAATATAAACAAATGTTATAAATGTAGTTAAATACCAATTACATACAAATATTTCTACATGCTTTCAACATATAAACAAATGTTTTAAATGTAGTTAAATACCAATTACATACAAATATTTCTACACGCTTTCAACATATAAACAAATGTTATAAATGTAGTTAAATACCAATTACATACAAATATTTCTACACGCTTTCAACATATAAACAAATGTTATAAATGTAGTTAAATACCAATTACATACAAGTATTTCTACATGCTTTCAACATATAAACAAATTTTATAAATGTAGTTAAATACCAAATACATACAAGTATTTCTACATGCTTTCAACATATAAACAAATGTTATAAATGTAGTTAAATACCAATTACATACAAGTATTTCTACACGCTTTCAACATATAAACAAATGTTATAAATGTAGTTAAATACCAATTACATACACATATGACCGAAAATTTTACCCTTTGTTGTTCACGACACCCTGTTTCATTACAGTTTTACTTAGACACAAATAGAACGTTCCTAAATGGTATTGTATTGGTGGTTCGCGGTTGATTAAATCGCACTAATTTATTGTATAAAGATGTGGCTCATATTCTCAGCTTTTACTGGATATTGGCATTAAGGAAGATCACTTGACACATGGAGAAGAATCACAGAAGCAGAAATGTTGGTCATGAACAAGACATTGTAGAGTTTTGTTGAGGCCTTATGAAGTCTAAGGAAGAAATGAAAGAAAAAATAAAATACGTGTACCAAATTTGCATTCCATGATCAGTCTGCCCAGCCAAATGAAGAAGTGCAACCCCAACCTACAGTGACAGAACAACGTCAGTAGAGACGGTAGGATGCCGACGAAAGAAAACTTTTTTTTCTTCAATTTCTAGTTATTGACACATTGTATAAGTACCTATTTCTTTTAGATTCCGTTTGTTGCAAGTCAGAATTTTCATGATTGCTTAACATTTTCATTTTTCATTTTATTGGGGAGTATTTCTAAAATTATTTTTTTTTATTACAAAAGATAACAGTTGACATAATCCTCTTCTTCTAAACAAGTATGCACTATTAACCTATCCTTAATACCATTTTAGTAGATAGGTTATGTATATTGTTTTCAGGTTTAATGTAAATACATTTCAATAAGTTTCATTACTAAATATTGAAATAATAAATAATGTTTTCAAAATTCCATTTTTCATTTATTTTTAATCTATGAAATCGTGTTTATTTTTCTTTTAATTCACATTAAGTTCTTGTTCAGCCTTAAGAAGGAAATGGTCACTTCATATGTTGGAATACATCGGTTCAAAGGATTAACCTATAATCGGCTTTTTAATGTTCAATTACATTTTGAATAAATCATAAGCCTATTGATAAATGATAATTCAAAGTATGCCTATATTAATTATGCTCATCAATTAAATTAAAAGGGGTAAATATAATCTAGTCAACACATTGTGCAATTTTACTGAAGTATACAATTGTATTGAAATAAATAATATCTGAATGTCATTATTTGAGAAAAATGTATAAAGTTTTTGTAAATAGTGATTGTTTATAATATATATCAGTGATTGTTCACAAAACTGGCGGAAGCTTGCTTCGAGAATTCTACTTCCGCACCTTACCCATTCTTTTTATAGATCAGTAGTATTGACACAAATGGTGTAAAATATATATGTATGGAGTGCTCAAGCAATTGGGAGAAAATGCGGACTTTTAAATATAGATAAGTGCACTGTATGGCACTGAGCTATATATACCTGTCTAAATAATAAATATTCATAAAAATAACTTACCCAGTTAACATATATATGTAGTATTCAAAGCATTATCCATAAAAAAAAATAATCATTTCATCAAATTAATGAATCCGGTACTCATTAAAATTAACACAATTTATCTTATCTTATGCATTACAGACGCTCCTTCTATGAAGACGATTATTGCGTCCTACGCTCATCCGTGGTCCGAATCTAGTCTTGCATTTGTATTAATGTTTTAAACAATGTTAAGTTATTGGTTTTCCTGGTTTGTTCAGGCAACCCATTCCATGCCCGAATGCCACTCGGGAAGAAAGAGTACTTAGATGCATTTGTTCTCGCATAAGGGATAAGGAAAGTGTTTTTGTCTTTATGTTTATCTGAGCTCTGCTTTCAGCCATGCAAACCACTAACATACTTCAAGAATATGAAATGAATAAATCGTGGCTTATTAAATAGCACTTTATTATGTAATTTCTGTAATTATTAATGTTTAAAAGACAAACAATTCAGGAATTGTTTATTTACAACTGTTAAACGCAAATTATTTTAATCTTCTAATACTAACATCTTTTAATTAAAGGGAAACAATTAACACGTTTTAAAAAAAAAAAAATATTTCTAATATGTTTCTTTTTTTATAACTGTGAAATGATGAAACTTTATAAAGTATTTGAAAATTATATAAATATTATAAGACTAATTTATATGTATATTTTCAAACATTACGTTAACTATCCATTTTGTATGATTACTACGGATTCTATTCCACTTAATTATAGTTAACCGATGGACATAAGTTGTAGTATCTAAAACACAATAAAGGACCTATCAGTTAAATTGATATTAAATTAATATGAACTTTTCAGGTGTTAGATCCTCATCTTGACTAACAAATGATAATGTATAGACAACAATTGCCATAAACGTGGAAGTTTAGTAATATTATATTGTATTTGATATAAATGCAAATAATACATTTAATTTTGTATCGCTTTAACTATAAATAAACTTTTCTTTTGGCATTTGTCTTGCTATAGAGTTTAAATAATAAAGTGTACTATAAAATTAACTTGAAAAATTCATAATAGAGCAGGTTCACTTTTTGGATCTGCCACTCCGAATGACCTAGAAATTCTACTTTGGCACATTGTTAGCAAAGGTTGCCGAACCTGTGTTGTACAGATGGGTGACTATGGTTTTCTATTATATGCTTTCCCGGGTACATGACATCTGATACCCTCTCAAGAGTGTGGCAGTGTAAGGAATAGCTGGTGGGGATCCTAGTCTTCTTTCTTGAAATAGAGAAGAGGTTGCACTTATAGTCGTTGAACGCCATTTGCGATTTCGATTCCAAGGCCTCCAACCTTTTGAGTCTATTAACCCTTACAGTCCCGGGCGCGTATATAGCGGAACTGAAGACAGCATAGATAGAAGTAGGTCAGTACGGGAAGGGTTAAACATCTCCTGAAATGAATTCTTACGAATAAATACTTTATATGCATGTTGTTGTTTTTTTAAATTTAGATTTCCGAAGTTCGGCTGGCGTACTGAAGGTCCTGGGCTCAAATCCTGCTGAAGGCTAGGATTTGTTCCCGGGACTGAGTCTACCCAGCTCAGATGGGTACCTAACTTAAGTTGGGGTAAAGCAAAGAATGCTGGACATTGTGCTGGCCCTAGGTTGCCCTAGTATACCATGACCATGTGAACGCTGCCTAACCAGCTTTATGAATCAATTTGGTCCGACGGGATAATTAACTTCATTATTGTTTCCTCCGAAGTATGTGCCATTTGTCACCCACATAGTAATAAAATAGTCAGTGGGGAACAGTGGTGTTTGACTGGCGTACCGAAGGTCTTGGGTTCGAATCCTGGCGAAGACTAGGATGTCCCGGAGTCTACCCAGCTCTGATGGGTATCCGACATTAGTACAAGGTAAAGTAAAGCGGCTGGACATTGAGCTGGCCACACATCCCCTAGTATGCCGTGGCATACACCTCTGATCAGTTTGGTTCGACAGGTACTTTACTTACTTTACTTATAGTAACACAAAAAATACAGCGAAGTGAGGTCAGAGGTCAGAGGTGAAATCTAGTTACACTACAAAGAAATCTAAGGAAACTAAAACAAACACATTTATGTGTAACTCTTTATTTCTCTCTCAGTTGCTGTTCTGTTTCTCTCTCTATCTCTTTCCGTCTATCTTTCTGTCTCGGTATCAGTCTCTCTCTCTCTCTCTTTCTTCTCCGTGTCTAATCTCTATTTCTTTGTCTTTCTCCCCCGTGTCTGCCTAACTCTAGACCCTTATCTGTTTCTCTCTGCTTCCCTGTATCCCCTCCCTCCCTTCCCCCTCCCTCTCTGTCTCCCCATCCCTCTTTTTCTCAAACATTCTCTCGCCCGGCCTCTCTCTCCTAGCCCCCCCTCTATCTCTCTGTGCCTCTTTCGTTTTCTCTCTCGTCCTCTCCCTCTCTACCTCACCGCCTTCTCCGTCCCCTTCCATTTACTCTATAACCCCTCTCTCTTTCTCTCTCTCTCTCAGTCTCTCGCTGTCTCTCTCTCTCTCTCTCTCCCACACTTCTCAAGCCCTCAATGAAATCACTTACATAGACAAGTAAAGACTAAGAGAAAAGCTGACAACGAGATTATGGACACACAGGAATTATGCAGATTTCCTAACGCGCAAGATCATTGGACAGGACGTAGCCAATTGAATCAAAGTGGGAGCTACCGCTCGAGGGCAAATAAAGAGTAGACAAGAGTAGCCCGGAAAAATTTCTTTTTTTATATATGCTGAAGAAAGGGAGAGAATGAATGTTTCTTTGAATAAGAAGTTACTGTTCTTTGGAGAAAAAAAAAGACATAATAACATAATATAGAGATGAGTGATTATTTTTGTGGAGTATTTGTGTGTGTGTGTGTGTGAATATAAATTTGTAGGGAATTGCCAGATTCTATTTTTGGTACAAGTCCTGCTTATACTAAATACAAAGACTACGCCAAGCAGTAATTGTATGTGTTTGTATGCATATGTTCTTTATGTGTGTAAATGTTTGTAGACGCAAGGGTTTTTATGTTTATGTGAGTATATATATATGACAGTTTGTATGCGTTAGTTTTGTATGTCAGTTTGTATGAAGGTATGTATAAATGAAAGTGTATATTGATTTTCGATGTATTTAACGGACTCTAAAGATTTAGAGAGGCTGGATGGTCCAGTTGTTAGTTCGCCGGACGGTTAACAAAACGGCCAGGGTTCTAGCCCTACCACCCTGCAGGCGTTCTAGGTAAAGTGCACGTAATAATCTTCTATCTAGAAGGAACGTGTGTAGAAGACTAAGAGATCTGTTTTCTAATTATTATTAGTTATATACCTGATAAGCGCTTCATGACGTCTCTTTTCAATTAGATTTTTCATAGGCCACTTCAAATTCCCACATCCAAAACTTGGAGCCAGACAGCATGCTAAATGATAGTCATCAGGATTACTATCTCTCTATCTGACTGTCTATCTTTCTCTTTGTCTACATCTCTATTCTCTATCTCTCTCTTTATCTATCTCTCTATCTCTCTCTATATTTCTTTAACGCGCACCAATCTCTCTCTCTCTCTCTCTCTCATTATATAGATGTATATACTACAATAGTTGTATCTGTCATTTAAATCTCTCAACCTTATTTTAACGGTCCTTTTCACCTTTCTATCTTCCTTCATTCTCATCTCAATCTCAGTCTGTCTTGTCTTTCATTTACCAACGGCCATCTCATTATCGTCTGCAACTTTTGAAAATAACAGAAAGAAAGAACTAGAACTATCATCTTTCTTTATGATCACCCAACTACGCATGCGCTTGTTTCGTCACGGAAACATCGACCCCCACCTCACTGCCACCCCCTTTCCGGTGGCGCTTTTTCACAGATCTCAAAAGCCAATTTTGTTTTTGAAAAATAATATTTTCTTAGCAAAATTTCTCGTTATCTTTCGCCGTTATGAGTAATTACAGAGAAGTCAAATTAATAGCTCACAAACAAATTCAAATACAGCAAATAAAAAATAATTGCCATTGCATATTATTCAATCGCTTTTATTTTTTAATGGATCGTCTACGTTTAATTTGACTGGTTGCTAAGACTGCAATTTTACGTCCTTATTTTAAGCTGTGTAAGCTTTTCAAAAAAAAAAAAAAAGAAGAAATGGATTTTCGGATTTTTATTATAAGCCTATCATATGAACTTAGTTAGAATGCGAAACAGGAATTGAATGAAGGGCAAAAAGGAACCAAGAGGCGTTCTCTCTCTCTCTCTCTTGGCGGTGGCAGAGTTAAAATAAAGGGCAGACTGGTGTGGGTAGGCCATCCCTAACCCTAACCCTAACCCTAACCCTGGCACCAGAAAGGTGGCATAAGATGTGGTACCACGTAGGCTTGCGTCCCGATGCTCCATCGGATTCGGGGACTTAACGAGTCGTCAGCGTCTTCCAAACCAGTTCCACTAACCTCCCCCGCCCCCCCCCCCCCCCACTCAAGACGTAGGACCAAAACAGGATTCCATGTGGAAGTCCATAAAAAAAAATTGTGTAATTTGCAAGTTTTATTTTATTACGTAATCCAGTTTTATGATTACGGATATAACTAAATACAGTACTAATAAATTATCACTTTTTTTTTCTTTGCCTACCTTTTTTTTTAATGAATGTATTCAAATCAAGAATGTATTTGATATTTAATGTGTAGCCTAATAATTACCATTGTCTATTTGTATTTGTTTCTTTTTTCTCTACCTGTCTTCTTTCTCTCTCTCTTCTCTCTCTCTCTTCTCTGTCTCTTACTGTCTCTCACATACACACTCACTGTCCATGAATCGCTCTCTCTCTCTCTCTCTCTTTTACAAAAAAATAAGAATCATAAACGCAGAGCGTTAGCTATATTTTCTGAAGGGTCTCTTTCATAGCTTCGATGTTGGGGCTAGAGACCGACAGAAACCAAATTTTTGGTTTCGGCCGAAAACGAAACCATACCGAAGATTATAAATTGACGTTCGGCCGAAACCGAAGCTGAGACCGATAATTTTACTACACATTCGGCCGAAACCGAAACCGTAACCGAAAAATAGAAATAGCCAAACAAAAGATTTTAAAAGACTGCACATTTTAAAAGACTGCACATTTTAGTGTAGCCTAATATTAATTCTTACAGTCCCGGGCGCGTATATAGCGGAACTGAAGGCAGCATTGATAGAAGTAGGTCGGTACGGGAAGGGTTAAATAGTTTGAACATCCCTAATTCTGATAAATAGACTAATATGTTGTTGCTGTCTACGCTATAAAAGGTGAAACATTAAAATTATGTCGATTTAGTAATTTTTTAGTTTTAATTTCTAATTTTCTATAAAAAAAATGTTAATAAATGTATTTGTGTATCGGTGGCGTCGCCGCCAGGATTTGCAAGGTGTGGGTGGCAAATAGTGCAAGGTAGGAGAGTCCGGAGACAAGGATAGTGTTGCCAGACACATGGGTGTCAATAGGAGACCATTGAGAGACAAAATGGAGGCCAAAGGAAGACATTGTTTTTCAATTGAATAGTTTCGAAATAAACCCATAATCAGTACAATTTTATTACATGAGCTGCCAATAAGTGTGTATTTGCAAACTGAACAAGAAACAGTTTTGTTAAATAACATAAATTCACTGTAGGCTGAAAGGCAGAGCTTGCTTTTGTGCAACTTGGAAAATAAACTTTACAGCTCATACAGGAGTCTTTATGAAAACGGATCAGACTTTTCTTGTACAAATGATCACTTGTTTATGGGTTATTTTCTTAAAAGGTTAATAATATCTTTAATTCTGTACGCTTACAAAACATAAAATACTACAAATGCCGGACATTTAAAAGGTGTTTA
This sequence comes from Anisus vortex, assembly GCA_949126835.1. Taxonomy (NCBI): domain Eukaryota; kingdom Metazoa; phylum Mollusca; class Gastropoda; family Planorbidae; genus Anisus; species Anisus vortex. Next base: position 7,957,723 of record OX421509.1, read on the forward strand.
GTTTTGCTATGGGACGGAGGACAATATTTTACAAAGGAGGACATGTCCTACTTTTGCCCCGACGTCTGGCGACCCTAGACAGGGAAGGCAACTATACCTTTTGTATAATGTGTGTATGGAAGAAGGAATAGTAAACATATGGTTAAAATAGAAGGCTAATTTACAATTGGTGCACAATTTCCCCCTAAACTATTTAACAATTAACACTGTACCAAAATCTCATTAGTGAAACGTAAATTAGAAAAGATTAAACATTTCAATGAAAAGAACAATAGTAAACAAAAAGAAATATTGTTAAAATCCTCGGATGGTAAAAAAAAATGTGGGAGGGGCGAGTGGGGAAGGGTAGGAACTATGTTTCACATTGTTTCACCCCCTTCGTGTCTAGGCCTATGAGAGTCAATTTGAAATCTTTGAAACAAGTTTTAAAATGTGTTATAATTCACTATGGTATAGACCAGGGGTCGGCAACCTTTTGCTTATAGTGTGCCAAACTAGGATTTTTGAGTCATTCAGCGTGCCATCAGCGTGAATGTCAAACTGATCAACTATATTATTTTTAAAAGACAATTTATTTAGTGCCGTAGCAAGACCAAGATCAAACGAAAAGTAGCGTAATAGAGAAAATCATTAAAGTGTTCATATTTAATAAAAAATTAACCTGTTTGATATTATCATCTTTTTTTGAAAAATCCATTTATAGCTAATACACGTTTCATTACTCAACTTACACATTAATAGTTATCAACACTTGAATTTAGTTGTCAAGATATTATTTAAGTAATATATATCCAGTCTTTATTGTTTGATCTCAGCATAACTGAGATTTGCTCTAACATATTATTTAAAACCCAAAGTCACATTATTATACACGATTATTAGTAATTGCTATAGTTAAGCGGAAGAGATACGTATTAATCATGCAAACTGGGTAAGTATTGTAATGTTTAAAAATGTACATATACATTATTTAGTCATAACATGTTTATATAATTTTTAACTATCTTATGTAATTTGATCATTTTAGAGTTATAAATTGTAAGCCATTTTTTTTTTTTAAAGGAAACAAAAAAGCAATATTAGAAATATTAATGTATGTAAAACGGGTTAATTATCTCCCTTCAATTAAATTCTCCAAATTTGATGCTAGTGATGCCAAACTAGTTAATTGTATTAATATAACTAGTGTACTTCGGTAAATGCCCGTCTTTCTTAATTTGCCTTTATTAGGAAAAGAGTTAAATGTTTTTAAATTGATTTCACGGAAAGATATGTCCAGTTTCAATGCAAATACATTCCAGTGGCCCAACACTTCAAGTGCTGTTCGACCCAGACTTGGAATTTTAGCTCACTGAAGCATGTCATTTAGAAACATTGGCTTCAAAAGTCAGTTCTCCTCATTCAATACCGGACATTTTTGTTTCATTTAGATACATCTTAATTGCTTCCAGACATGAAACGAATCTATCCAAGACTTTACTTTACCTATACTCGTATCACTTTCTCATAGAAGAGACTTGAGAAACTATAAAATTGACTATCTTAATAGATTCAATCACAGATCGCAAGTCCAATGATGAGAGCTTGGCATACAAACATTCCTGAACTAAAACAGTCGACGTCCATTGTGATTCCTATGTAGTTCGCCATGAAGCACCCACAAATTATGCTGACATACGTTGTTTTCACTTGCATCAAACAATATTCTTGAAGGTCTCTCGCGTGCCACTGAAAATCGCTCTGCGTGCCAAGTGTGGCAGGCGTGCCTTAGGTTGCCGACCCCTGGTATAGACCTTTCCGTCTAAAATTGTGTTACTTGTTTTGAAGTGGGGGGGGGGGAATTGTTGACATGATTATTTAGGGGGGTCTCTGAAAGTTTGACAGTTGTTGACAAGGGGGAGGGGAAAGGTAAAAATCGCCAAATAATTGTTGACGTGTTTAATGGACGTCTCCTAAGACGCCTCTGACAAACGAGTGTTTACAAGGAATACACTGTTAAGGAATTGTTTTTGTGCTAATCAAACAGGGTTTAAAAATATTTCTTCAGATAAAAAGATAAATAAATCGTGGGGCACAGTTATGAATGATATCCTCCCAAAATCCGGTTTTCGTTTAACACCCCTACTTCACACAGATTAATTCACAACAGTTTAACTAAATGAAAGTTTCAATAAGCAGAGTAATAGATGCAACACTAGCGTAGCATTTTGAATTTTAAAAGTTAAAATAGTTATTCGGCTGATGACCGAAAGTCAATATCAGTTTCGGCCGAAACCGTAAACAAACCGAAAATAACTTTTTGGCTTCGGCTGAAATCGAAACCACGCCGAAAAAGGGTTTTTGGCTATTTTCGGCGCCAAAACCGAAGCCGAAACCGAATATCGGTCGGTATCTAGTTGGGGGCCCCGTTCAATCTAAAATCCCTCAATAAGAAACATTCTTTGTTTGTACTTTGTGAAGTGCATACATTTCAACATCCATTGCGACGCAACTGGGTAAACTCTCTGAACTCTAAGGTGGTGCACTGACGACTTCTTTCTTTCCATCCAGTATTGACATCGGTTTTAAAAAAACAAACAACTTTAGAATGCAACAGAATTCGCTCCTCTTAATAACAACTTAATGGTCCCAAAGCCCGATCCACAAGGACAACAACTGCATCACTTTTTGCTTTAACCGCTAACCATTTTTATTTCCCTTGTTTTAAAAGCTGAGCTATTTAAAAAGAAAATGCACTTGTAATAATTTCACACACACACACACAAACGTTTATTCGCAAAAAAAAATCTAATTGCTTTGTATCCGCAGGATAAGACAATCATTTTTTTGTTTTGTTTGTGCTGAACAAAATGGCTGGCTCCGAATTGGGGAGGCTGTTCCCCTTTGAGGAGGTTTATCTTTTCCCCAAAGTGAGAACCACTGGGTAGTTTGAGACGCTGCAACTAAATTAGGGAAGAGCCACTCGCATCGGCGTCATTCCCCGAGGGCAGGGGCGAGAGAAAAAAATTATGAATTAGAAGACAGAGAGAAAAAAAGGGTCAGCGCCAAGTTATAAAATTAGAAGACGACCCGCAAACACACAAGCAGACACACAAATAAATTTAATGTTAAATAAAACAATGTCGAATGTAGGTGGCAAACGATGGGATTATGTGGCCAGACGAGGCCCATTGGGGAATTTAGATAATAATTTATGAACGACTTCCATGTATCAGAGAAAAATACGAAAAGAAAAATTATATACAAGCTAGTGTCAGCTTAGACCAGGGGTCGGCAACCTTTTGATAGCGGCGTGCCAAAGAAGAATTTCTAACTCACTCGGCGTGCCAACAGCCAAATAGTAAGCTGCTGTCATATTTTATATATATTTTTAAACAATAATTATTAAATGTATGTAGCATGATAAACAAAGACGCTTTACTAAGAAGCCATGCAAAAATCAACACAGAATTACAGCAATTACGTAATATAATGCTCGTATATACGCTAAAGGTGTTGTTGTTTTTTAATAGTTAAAACAAATAAATTTGATCTCGAATTATTTTGGGTGCTTATTTAAAGAACATAAAAAAAAAATTGAATGCAATTTGTCTGTATCAATCAATGTGAGCCTTACTTAAGCTTCAAGAGTTTTATTGTATGAGAAAATCGTTTATGATAAAATCTGTTTACAAGTGTAAGTTGAGCAAATGGATGAAAGTCAAACAAATGAACGATTTAAGTATAGCTGACAACCTTTCTAAGCAGCTTTGTTGTAGATTTTTTCGCAATTCGGGACATTTTGATGTCCATATAAAGGGCGTTTTAAATTCAATTTGCTGCATATCAAAATATACTTCTTCCAGAAAACTCCACTTTGATTGCTTCAATCTACTTCTTAAATTCATCTATCTGTAATGTATCTAGAACTGAATGAGCTTTAACATTGGGGAAGTACTTAAATGCTTTAGAGTTAATATCAAGGGTAAATATGTCCAGTTCCAATCCAAATTATTTCCAGTAAAAATGAGTAACCAAACTGTTCACGAATTGTTTGATCCTGTCCTTGTAAACGCAAGTTCAACTTTTAAAAGGGTCGTTATGTCAGTCAAAAACATCAGCTTCAACAGACATTTTCGTCAATCAATTCCGAAAAAGGCTATTATTTCATCAAGAAACTTCTTAACTGCTTCCAGACACGAAACGAATATATTGAACACTTCACCTTGACTAAGCCAGCGAAAACTGCTGTGCCACAGAAGATCTCCATATTCACTTTCAATTTCCTGTAGTAAAGATTTGAATTGCCGGTAAATCAACGAAGAGTGGGAAACTATAAAGTTGACTATTTTAACAACAGTTTCCATTACGGTGCGCAAGTCTAATGTAGAGTTCTTTGCACACAAACTTTCATGGAGTAGGCCTATAATGCAAAGGGAAGCTTAACAGTAGACGCCCAATGTAGTCTACAAGAAATTTGACAGATCTTCTTTGTTTGCTAACCAACGCAGCAGCGTTTTTGTCATTTTCGGCCTTTTTATGAGCACCTATATCTTGATATGTTGCCGAATAATATAATATTTTGAATAATTGTAACATTTTTATATATATAGACCTTACAGATATGATGAAATTATAATAATTTGAAGGATATCCTCTTGTTAAGATAAAACTTAAATATCTAATCGTAAATCCGAAATCTGTCAAGGTTGTTGTTTATTTTTTTATATTTTTGTTTATTTGGGGGGAGGGGGGGGGGGAGTTTTCATTTTGATGGCACACTATTTGTTTACGTTAAATTGTAGGAGATACTTTATAATCACAATATTGGAATTGCAAAAAAAATTCAGATAATGGTTTGCAGATACTAATTATTTGTATTCGATATCTTTGTGTGCTTATGATACAAACAAAACCAACTCAAATGTAGAACAGTCGGCACATTCTTTTGATGTAAGCACAGAAGACGCAAAGAATAGTTTTTATCTAAACTGAGCGCTTTAGAGCAGGCAAACGATAGAATGAAATGGCTGGGCTTTAATTTATTTAGAAGAATTTGTACTTCTTTTTAATTAAATTATATTCCGAGTCTGAACAGTGAGAGCTAATGAATAAAAAAAGACATGGTACACCAAAGCCAGTAAAAACGTTTTTTTTTTTTCGGGGTCCTCCGCGTGCCATGAAAAGGGTTCCGCACGTCAAGTCTGGCTCGCCTACCGTAGGTTGCCGACCCCTGGCTTAGACAACACGCATCCGTAATGGAAATAGCGACAGCTCTGATGGGTACCTGACATTAATTGGGGTATAAGTAAAGGAGGGCTAGGCATTGTGCTCGCCACACGTCCACTAGTTTGCCGGAACTGGTGAACGCTGCTTTACCGGCCCTATTATAAATGTTGTCCAACGGACACTTTACTTCTGTAATCTAGAATTAAATATGCATAATTTATAAGAGACGTTATATTATTAAATAGGAACAATTTATAATAATAATTTAAATAAAAGAAAGACTATAATAATATGTACCACTTGCTTTAATATTGCTGCTATTTGATGACTCGAATTATTTCTTTTCGGAATTCCCGATTCCCTTTTGTACTGTACACTTCCGTTTTATTTAATGGCTATAATTTTCTCAATGAAAAATTAAAATCGAAAGTTGTATACAGCGGAAACATTTAGGCAAACGACGGAGCATAGAAGTAATTTAAGACAGTGTTATTGGATGTGCACGGAAAAAAACAACATAGACGCTCTAAAAATAGAGAATGCTGTCCATCTTATTATAGTCTTTGCTTAAATCTTGACAATATACAAACAAACAACACAAAGTTTTAGATATTATATATAGAACGATATGTGATGACAGCTCTTTATATAATGTTCTTCTCTTAGGATTTTGTAATACACGACCTTACATTAAAGTCGTAATTACCACCAAAAAAGCATTTTTTATAAACGCTAAATAGTTCTGGTCACTAGTATATAGCTATGGTTAACCCTTCTCGTACCGACCTACTTCTATCTATGCTGCCTTCAGTTCCGCTATATACGCGCCCGGGACTGTAAGGGTTAAAAGCTTTTATTTTAGGACTCTCTGGACATTGGTCATCAATGTAATGTTTTTTTTATAGTTTTTTCTTTCATTTCCTTGTGTGGCTATAAGGTTTCGCTAACGCTGTAAGGGTTAATGACAACTGTGATGTGAATTCACTAAGGGAGTTAACACTGGACTACGTTTTTTGTTTATTACAAAAAGTCAGTTCTCTTTAGCGCCTTTTCCTACTCCCATGGGCGTCTCTACAGAGAAATTTCTTGATATGTGAGATGATAGGGAAATTTTGATAGCTTGCATTTGGCAAACACACTTTTTGTGCCTATCACTATAACTAACTTTTTTTTTCTAACATATAATTATCATATCGGATAAAATATAGAATGTCATATATAAAAGCATATAGAATAGTATACATAAAATTATACAAAAGGGGCTATAGACTATCAAATTGTTATATACCGGGTTTTCTGTCGACTGTCTAGGCCCTGGTTCACTATAGAATAATAGGCTACACTCAAGCCACACGATCAATGTTTAAAGAATAATTTAATGCTTAAACCTTTTTTTTTATACAATATTAACATTAATGTCACTGGTTGATAATAAGCAGCTTTTTTATCGATTGGTTAAAAACAACAACAACAAAAAATAAATCTGCGTGTCTTATATAGGTTTTGATGAAAAAAGTGATCGAGTAGATTTTTCTAATTTTTTTTTCAGAATGCATTAAGAAAAGTGGATACTAGAAAGTTGTAGAGACTACGAGAAAAAATATTACATTGGTGTACGTAAATAAACCATACACCATAATAGTTAACTATAAAATAACTATCAATATAATAATTTTAAAAAATAATAAACAACTCCAAACATGCTATACATATATCATTTGTCCTTTGGGTTCCTTGTGGAACATTAGGCCTCTGTCAAAGCACGCCACTCTCCACGGTCTCCTACTTTCCTGTTCATCCAGCATGCTTCGTCTCCATGTGCGCTTGGGTCTTCCTCTGTGTCGTTTGCTCTGTACGGGTCCACTCTAATGCGTGTTTTAGCTCTGTTGTTGCTATCTTTCTAGAGGCTGTGTCCCATCCAGCTTTACTTTCTTTCCTACACATATAATAAGAACCTATAAAACCAAACAGAAGAGCAATAATTACAAATTACATAATTATATAGCGCTATTCATAACAAATTCTTCGAATGCGCTTTACATTTACCGTTTGTTATTAAAGTAAATCGAAAAAGTGTGTTTTTAATATTGTTTCAGAGAAATGATCCCAAAACACGGTTCTCAACTCGTAACGGGGCCACGAAAAAGCAAAAAAAAGTATCGGGATCCCAAAACAAGAAGAAAAGTACACAACATAACTTACATTTTTGTACTGTACTAGACCAAAGACTAAAATAAGATGGACCGCTTGGTGTATTTTTAAAGATGAATAGTTAGTTTGCACATGCGCGGCTTTCAATAATCATCAAGTTTTCCGGTACACATCAAAGGCTATAATGAGATGGACCGCTTGGTGTATTTTTAAAGCTTGACAATTATTTTTTTTGTCCGTGCGCACACTATCTTTAATGGCTCCTAAACTTCCATAAAGACTTCCGCTGTATACAACTTTCGATTTTAATATTAATTTTCCATTGAGAAAATCTTAGCGCAATACTAAACCGGAAGTCTAAAGCAGGGGGCGGCAACCTAAGGGAAAAAAATTGGCACGCAGAGCTATTTTCAATGGCACGCGAAAGATCTCAAAGAACTTTTTTTTATTGATGAAAAAAAACAACAACATTTTCTGGTTCTGAATTAGAAAAACTGACTGTTAATGTTTCTGAATGACATAGCGACACATTTCAGTGAGTTTAACTTGCATTTACACGGATCCCTGAAATGGATTTGCATTAAAACAGGACATGTATCTCGCCGTGAAATCAATTTCAAAATATTTAACAACATGTAGCCTACATCCCAATATTAAGACATATGTTTAGTTAGATAGTTAGGGCGTTTTCAGAAGTACTCAAAGCAGAGTTTTCTAACCAAAGGCCAGACTTTTAAAAACTTTTCAAAACTGGGCATCCAAATGTGCCCGTTTGCGGAAAAAATCTGAAAGGAAAGCTGCTTAGCTTAGGAAAGTCATCTGCTATTCTCAACTGATAGGCATTCGCCTTTCTAGTTTCAACTTTTGGTTCAACTTACACTTAAAAAGAAAAAAAAAAGTCAGTGATACTTTTTATATTACAAAACATAACTTGTTTGGCATAACAATTGAATCATATGCGGAATTTTTGTTTTTATTAAAGGGAGATAATATAAGCATTTTACTTGCGCTAAAAATTTTATTATTATGTTTTTTTTATTTTATGAAGAAAAATATAGTTTACAAGGTATAACATTGAAATGAACACGTTTTTAAAAATATTTGAAAATTGTATAAATATTTTATGACTAAACAATGTATAATATGTATATTTTTTAAACATTACAATAAGTACTCAGTTTGTTTGATTACAACGTATCTTTTACGCTTAAACGTGAGTACAGTTACACTATTCTGAAACTTAAAACACAATCAAGGACATCTCAATAATAAATCCTTTAACACTTAACACAATGTGTGGAAAGTCGAGTCACTGCATTCGCTTCTCGGCTCTCTGATTTCAGAGAGCGGCCAAATTGGCACGAGTGTGGTCAGTTTGGGTGGAGGGAGCGGTTGGGACAAGATAACTGGTAGCGGTATGTTGACCGAGCCTTGCGAAACTAGGGGCTTGCTCAGTTTTCTCCCACTGGCGCTCTTTCACATATATTATGATCGGCCTGGACTACAGCTGGTCTGCAACTCGGCTCTCATGCTTGACGTGAGAGTGATTGTGCAGAGGGCGGAACTAACTGATCCACGATTGATGACCCAACATTCAGGGGTTGGAAGTCAGCACGGGATCAGTGACGTTTGCCGATACCATTCAAACCATACAAGTCTAGAAATCCCACAGGAAGGGCCAAGAATTCGAAAGAGCTCTGACGCGCCTCCTAGAGGAAAAAACCAACATCAACGGAGATCACAATATAATTATTATAATTATTATAATATAATATAATTATATTATAATTATTATTATTAGTAGTCGTTTGTGTTAGATCTTTATCTTAAGTACAAAAATAATGTTTAGACTTAGACAATAATTACCATAAATTAATGTGAAAGTTAAATCATAGACTATAATATACATGGACCGCTTGCTTTAGTATTTCTGCTATATGATGACTCGAAAGACTGCTTTTCGGAATTTCCGATTCGTTGTTTCTTATCTTATCTTATACATTACAGACGCTCCTTCTATAAAGAAGATTATTGCGTCCTACGCTCATCCGTGGTCCGAGTCTAGTCTTGCATTTTTATTGATGTCTTAAATGATGTTAAGTTACTGGTTTTCCTGGTTTGTTCAGGCAACCCATTCCATGCCCGAATGCCACTCGGGAAGAAAGAGTACTTATATGCATTTGTTCTCGCATAAGGGACAAGGAAAGTGTTTCTATTTGCACTTCTGTTTTATTGAATCGCTTCGATTTTCTCAATGAAAAATTAAAATTAAAATCGAAAGTTCTATGCAGCGGAAACATTTAAGAAACAAGGAGATGCGTAGAAGTAATTTAAGACAGCCTTATTGGTTGCGCACGCAAAAAAAAAGTACATATAAGACCTTATTGAATCTAACGTACCCATGAGATCTGGATAGACATAGATACAACGTTCAAGACACATGTACAGTCTTGAGACAGAGAGACACCCTCAAGACACGAAGACACCATTTAAGACCTAGAGATACCCTTAAAACATTCAGTCACCTTAAAGTCTTAAAGACATACGGACTTCACCAGGGCAGGGCGACACCCCCAAGAACTCAGGGGTAAAAACCCAGCATAAAAAAAAAAGATTTGAACCGGATCCAATTTGAAACTCAAACCGTGGCCCTGAAGCCAAGCCATTTCTCGCACTTTTACATTTAGCCACGCGCAAAAATGTCCATGCAGTTTTCTTTCCCTCCCGTTGTTCTCCCATCCCCCACCCACAATCCTTTCTACGTAACCTCCCACCACCGCCCCTTCTCCCATAATCCCAACATCTCCATGATCTACACAACACACACAGCTTATTTGTGTGTGAAATTTTGTGGGCTTTCCCGTTACTTGAGCCTAATTCAAACGGGTGTCGATAAAGTCATGGGCCCTGATCTATTTTTAGCAAAAACATGGCATTACCGTTGTGAGCTAACACTGAAAGCTACGGTACATTCTCACCCCCCCCCCCCTCCTTCGTTTTCCCTATAAAGAACTAACTCCAGAATAGTTTATAACGCACTTTGTATTAAATGCATTCTACAATGTACTTCTTGATACCATCTGGAAAATATTTTTTTGGTATTGGTTCAACGCTGTATCAAACCCGTTTTCCCAAAAGCCGGATGTCCAGGCATCATGTCTGTCCAGAGACCTTCATGCCAGTATACAAATACTATTAAGCCAGACCACCCATTGCTCAATCAATGTGGCCGAGCGGCAGCGCGTTCGACTGGTGTACCCAAGATCCTGGGTTCGAATCCTGGTGCAGGCCAAGGATTTATTCTCAGGTCTAAGGGATGTCTCTGATTCTACCCAGCTCTGATGGGTACCTGACTTTACTTGGGGCAAATAATAATGCTGGGCATTGTGCTGGCCACACAATCCCCTAGTATGGCATGACCACAGAAACAGGTCAACGCTGCTTTCCCACCCCACATTTCCCTATAACCATTATTTAAACAAATCGTAGGTAGAACGTTGCTTCACCAGCCCTATGTATTAATATGGCCCGACGAGATTACTTTAGCAGTGTAAATGAAGCCGTTCAATGTCAAATTGAGTTTTTCCCCCACCTAAAAAAGAAAGTAAAACCTTAAAAACCTAGAATTAATTTTAAAACCCAACACCTTCAGACCAGTAAATCAGCACTATATATTTACCATAAGAACCCCCCCCCCCCCCACCCCACCACATAAAAAACCCACCGTGCTTAAAATTCCACCGTGGGAAAACCCGTTTCTAGACATATAGAGAATGTCATTTAATGACAAACTGAAGTCTACAAAAAAAGAAAACAACCATGAAAATCGGTTCTCTAGAATTAATTTGTATATGAACTTGAGACCAATAGGGTTAAGACTTCTACATTTTTTTTATTATCTATAAACAAAATAAGTGAGACCTTAGAAGGAACATAAGCGAATTCTTACAATTTCAAATTGATGTCTGGGGTAAAAAAAACAACTAGAAACCCAGAAACCATAACTCTGGATAATTTCTCTGGTTGTGTCCTGTTTCACGTGCAAGTTTTTTAGTCGGTCAGTGAAGCAGAAGACGGAGGAATGGGCTGTGTGGGGAAAGATAAGGCCAGGGAATATTGAAGATGGAGAGAGAGAGAGAGAGAACGAGAGAGAGAGAGAGAGTAAAGGAAAATATGAGTAAAGAGGAAGAGAGAGAGAGAGTGATGGAAAAAAGAAACAGAGCAAGAGAGTGATGAGTTGGGGAATAAGAGACAGCGCACAAAAAGGGGCGGAGCAGGAAGTATGGGAAAGCTAGAAATTAGACAAGGGGAGATAAATAATAGGAAAAGTAATATAAATATAGAGAAATTGAAGAGACGAATAAATTTGTAAGAAATTAAAGAAATAAATAACATGAAAACTAGACAAACGTAGGCCTACAGAAGACAGAGAAGAAAAAAAAGAAGAAAAAAAGATAGAATACAAGTTGGGTAAAGTCTTACATTACTAGTAAATAGAAAGAATGATTATTAAAGCAAAAAGTGAAATTTATAAAACGATTAAATTTCTAGAAATTAATAGAAATGTGAATTAATTTAGATCCATTTCAAAAATATGTAGTAAAATTGAGAAAAATTGAAACAAATAAGAAGATATACAAATAAATTTTATTAAAAAAATGGTATCGTGAAAGCTTACAAAATTGTAAGTAGTTTTTAGAAATTAAAACGATTTGAGGGAAAAAATGAAGAAAATCTGGAAGTTGTATGTAGATAAAACTATAAACTATTGATTTACTTTACACAATGTTCCTTTGAGAAGAACTAGAATGAAAATGCAAGATTAGAATCAGACCACGGATGAGTGAGCGCAGGGCGGAATAATCTTCTTTATAGAATGAAAAGTCTGTTATGTATAAGATAAGAATTAGTGTTAGCACTAATGTAATATCTTATTGAAAAGCGGTGTGAAGTGTCCTCGTGTGTCTCTTTATTCAATAAGTAAAGTATCCGTCGGACCAAATTGATCACAGGGCCGGTGAAGCAGCGTTCACCAGTTTCTGTTGCCATGGCATACTAGGGGATTGTGTGGCCAGCACAATGCCCAGCCAACTTTACTTTACCCCAACTAAATTCAGGAATCCATCAGAGCTAGGTAGACTCAGGGACACCCTCCAGTCTCGAGAACAAATCCCAAGCCTTCACCAGAATTCGAACCCACGACCTTCGGTACCCCAGTCGAACGCGCTGACGCTCGGCCCCCGCGCACCGCGGTGTATAGTTGATACAATAACAAAATCGTTAGTTAGATGTTGGCGACCACTAGCATCTTTGGGTGTGAATCGACTAGCGACTTGTCGTGGAATATTATGCTTTTGCATAAGTCAATGACTAGCATCAGATTTGAACCCCCACTTCTCTGCGAGAGAATACGAGCCGAGATCACCCTATTAGAACGGCCCTGAGAACGAAATCCGCTGTATCACACTGTTGTGATACGTTCCCATTAAGGAAACGGCGCGAACGGTTTGCTGTCCTTGTCCACAGTACGATCCTGCAAGGCGGGGCCATTAACAAGCACGTGCTCTCCCGTCTCCCTGCAGTTTCGAGACTGCGAGTCTTCTTGGAGCCTAAACCTTCTAAAGTAGTCCCCTATCGGACAAAGCCCAGTTCGAAACTATCTATTGTAGATGATTCCCTTCTGCGGAGCTTTCCGCTACGGGTCGGCTCGATTGTCTGGCATCAGATCAGCCCCTTTTGGGGACAAATAAACGATCGAACAGTTACACCAGGTCAGTGGCGTAGCTAGGGTCATCTGCGCCCGGGGACATGACACAAAGTCTGCGCCCCTTCTCGGACCGACAGAGTCTGGGGGCTCAAAATTTAGAAATTTTACTGTTTAGACTATATGGTTTAATTTCCAAGCATCTGGTATTTTAATGAAATAGAATACAGACTAATAAGTCTCTATACCATTGTAAACAATTTATTTGAAAAAAAAATCTACTAATTATACATGACTGGAATAGACATAGTCTACAACAAATTGATCCTCCTTGATTTGACTGTCGCAAACTCGTCAATCACGTTGTCAAAATTAATATTCTCAAATGTTTCTCTTTCGGTGCTAAGGAGTGCACGATCACTCAGACCAGGGGTCGGCAAGCTTTTGCTAATTGTGCCAAACTAGGATTTCTAAACCGTTCACTGTGCCAACAGCCAAAAGTCAATCTGCTTTATTATACTTTTTAAAGTTTTCTTTATAAGATAATTTAACTCCGTAGCAAGACCAAGGCCAAAAACAAAGGAAAGTTATGGGGAAAAAACGGTAAAGTGTTTAATATTTAATACATGTAACAATAATTATCGCTTTTGTGATTATCAACCTTTTATTTGCATTTATACCAAAAAAATAATATTACCAAACTTTCACATTTTTGGAAATGATTTTGTTAACATTATCATTTGGTTGTCCAGATAAGGATCTAGCAACTGATAATATTGATGATAGTTTATTCTCAGGTTTTTTTTTCAAATATGTTTATTCAAGATTTTACATGTACAATCTCATATATTTTACAATGAAGAAAATGTCTTTAATTTGCTCAATGCCAAATGAATAGTGTTAGGACTATAGTAGAGCGGAATTCCTGTGTAGTAATCATACAAACTGGGTAGCTAATGTAATGTTTAAAAAATGTGCATGAAATGTTTTAAGTTTTAGTCATACAGATCTAATATTTATGTAATTTTCAACTACATTTTACAATTTGGTCATTATAACGTTTTAAGTTGTAGGCTATTTAGTCTATTATAAAACAAAAAAAAAAGAAACGCAATATTAGAAATAAAAGCATAAATAAAACGGGCTAATTATCTCCCTTTAATTCAAATAAAGTTTCTAAATTTGATTCAATATTGATGCCAAACAAGTTATGTTTTGTAATATAATACATATTACTGACTAATTATTATTTCTTTAAATAAATCCAACATTATGGTATTCATAACAATATTTAATTATTAGAGGATTAAATACTTTACGTTAAACAGTTGTAAATAAACATTTCATGCATTAAGTGTTTGTCTATTTTAAGGAGTTTTTATTTTCGACATTAATAATTACAGAAATTACATTAAATAAGCCTCTTATATTTCTAAATAAATAATAATAATAAATTTCTTTATGTTTAATTAAAGAAAATGAGCATCGCGTGCCATTGAAAATCGCTCAGCGTGCCAATTTTGTCACGCGTGCACTAGGTTGCCGATCCCTGACTCAGACGATCTTGTCCTATTGAATAAAAAAAGACAAAATAAGTATGCTGAAGGACCGCTCACAGCTTGCAAATGAAACAGCAGTCGTGAGAAGTAGCCTATTTGCACTGAAATGCGCAGATTCGGAAATACGTCATCTCCATATGAAACAACAAAACCAAGAAGATCCAAAGTTTCCGGTAGAACTTCAATCCGGGAACTGAGGCAGCATTTTCTCCGATTGCTGTGCACAATTCGTGACCATTGACGTCAGTGTCGTAGAAATTTTGCAATTTTGACGAAGTGTATCGACATTTGTCTCAGCGAAATGAGTTTTGACATCTAGTAAAAATCCCAATTTGGTGTTTAGCTTTTTTAGACGTAAAAACCGTATTGATATCTCCTGAGTCTATAAATTACGCTGTTCATAACACGTGCAATTTCTTCCTCTGCAGAAAGTCCTGCATCTCTTGCTAATTCTCCGGGCATCCTCCTTTGTCGTCTAATCCTTCTGTCAACCTCGATTCCCCAAATTGTGCATCTTGTTTTTCCATTGTCTATCGCAACCTGGCTCAAATTACCACGAATGTTGACAAGTTCTTGCTCTAGCGATTCAAGATCAGATGCTTGCTGCTTCCTTAAAATTTATGGTAGGATCCTGCAACCTTTTCTGGCCACGATCAATTTATTTTTCCAAGTATTATGTTCCAGAAAATAACAAAACTAGGAAGTTAAAGTTTAATATACCTGCCAGCAAAGTTTCTGCATCACGTCTGCAGGCGTTTTAGTTGCATCGTCTGATAATTTTTCCAACAGATCTACTAGTTCATCTTGTCCTTCATAAATAGCTTTAACAACTTCTGATCGTGCACTCCAGTGTGTTTCAGACTCCCTCATCAATGTGACTGGTAAAACTCTTTTTAATTCTACCCAACGAGTTGTTGAACGAGAGAAAAACAAAAATATACTTTTAACTGTTTCATAAAATGTGATAACAACTGGATACTGTTTAGCTGAGTGTACTCATGCTAAGTATATTCGACTCGAAATTATCCAACCTGTATACTTGTTAAAACCAGATGTCACTTTCAGTATATGAAGAATAATATTTGAACCCGAACTGATCTTTGTTTAAAAAAACGCCACCAGCAATCCTACATTGTGTGTGTGTCATTTGTTGTATGAGTAGAATGCTCAATGGGGGCGCCAAAATCATGCTTGCCAATTGGTTTGTAATGAAGATATTTGTGGTGCTCCAAAATTCAATCTTGCAAACGTATTTGGGACACATTAGTTTACATCAAAATAAAATTAAATAATTAGTTTTAATACTCATTTTGGCGTCTCTAACGTGGCGCCCGGGGATATATGTTCCCCTGCCCCTCCCTAGCTACGCTACTGCACCAGGTTGATTAATAAAAGAATTTTCATCCCACCAAGGCTACTCTAAATACTGACTGACTAAATAGCAACTATAAAACGCACTTTAAAAAAAAAAAAGTAATTCCGTCGTTATCAACTAGTTCCATTAGGCCCGTGAAGCAACGTACACAATCTTTCGTGGTCACGGCATACCATGGGACTGTGGGGACAACCCACCCTTCCAGCAACTGCATTGCGATACTAGGTACGTCTCTGAATTTCCCACCATGATGTTAAATATAGAGATAAAAAAAACATGGCCGATTCAAACAGCCATTTTATTTCTTAAATAACTGAAAGGATGCCACAGTTTTATAATGCAGGTAATGAAAAAAATCTAACAAGATTGCATTTTCAAACAACTATTTTATTCATCTAGTAATTGAGAAATATCTATTGCCTGTCCAAACAACTATTCCATTCGTGCAGTAATTGAGATATATCGCCTTTTTAGACAACTATGTTAAGTCTCTAGTTATAAAAAGAATTGCCGATTCAAACAACTATTCTATTCCTGCAGTTATTGAGAAACATTGCTTATGGAAACAACTATTTTCCCCCATGTTGTTATTTACACAAAACATCGACTATTCAAACACTATCTCGCGGCTATTGATGAAAGAAAACAAACAAAACAGCGTTTATACACACACACACACAAATTCTTTCTATTCAATCAACAATCGTAAGTGATTTCTATTCCCACATCGAATTTCCCCTCACCGCTATTTCAACACTATTCTTGCCATTTGTATTGCATGTTTCCGACGGCTCTGAAAAACAGAGACGAAATAAATAAATAAATAAATAATAAAAACAACTAGCGTCTATGTCTACATCATATTTCCTTACGTAAGCATAAATAAAAAAAACTAAAAAACTTTTTTTTTTCTTCAAATAAAACACAGCATTAAATGTATCATTCCGTTTCTCGTATTTTCCTCTTTGCTGGCTTCAATCAATAAAATGGATCAATCATAAATATATTCCCCAAATCTTTTATCGGTTATTTCCTTCTGGCTAACCAACAGGAAAACTTTCGCCGCTGGCGTAGAGGCGGGAAAAGAAAAGATAGAAAAAAAAATGGAGCAACATATAACACAATTAGACACACTCGGCAACATATGAACATTTCTGCATTAAGTGAGTGAATCTATGAATAAATTCTTTTTTTTTTTTTCTGGTTGTTTTATGAATATATTCTTGGGGTTTTCTGGTGGTTTAGTTCTGAATGTTGTAGTGGGGTTGATATACGTTGTTTTGTTTTTTTTCATAATAAGAAATGGGACGCAAAATGAGGGTTCAATCGGTGCAAAAACTTCCGGTCAGTTTGCGGGAAAAGGGGTTAGCAGCAATAATTATCTAATCATATACACGACAATTTTTTTTAAGGTAATGGTTGAGTGAGGAGGGCAAAATAGAGATGTGGAGAAAGAGAGTGCGGGCGAAAGCAAACGGTAGTTTAGTTTTATATTTGTGTTTTTAATTAGGATCTAACCGGAAGTCGCCACGGACTTTCGCCTCTGCCTGTTTTTCATCACTATTAAAATGTTGCTTTAGTAAACTGTCACTGAGTCTACCCAGCTCTGGTTGGTACCTGACACATTAGTTGAGGTAAAGTCAAGGCGGCTGGGCATTGTGTTGGCCACACATTCCCTAGTATGACGTGGCCACAGAAACTGGTGAACGCTGCTTAACCAGCCCTATGGTCAGTCTGGTCCGAAAAGTACTTTACTTAACAAACAATAAGCAGACTAATAGTTACTAATGTTCTATGTGTAGTGCATATAACCATATATTGTATACAGATGTTTGTTAATGCATGGCAAGTGGCGTCAGTAAGATTTAGTGTACGTATTATATATTTAGTGTAATGTTTAAAATGCATTAAGAGTTCCTGAACGTCCCGGGTTCGAACCTTTGTGAAGGTTGGATTTAATCGTGTATCTGGGGGGGGGGGGGGGGAGGGGGGCGCCTGCGTCTACCCATTGCTGACAGATTAGGCAAGTGCTGGCCATACACTCCCATGTGTAACGGAGCAACATAAACCCGTAAACACATGCATCCCTTGACACATGGACAAAATTGGTATGAAAGGGTTAATTATTTAATTGTAACTATAGATTTTCTGACATTTGTCTTGTTACGTCCACAATCCCCTTGTGGCCAGAGCTGTGTAGATCTTGCTGATAATTCTCGTTAGTCCTAGGGGAGACTTTAATTATTAGTATTTATGTTTCAGTATTACACGAACTCTTCTTATAGTCCTGGGCACAAATTCAGTATTTGTATTCCAACATTTCCTTTCTTGTAAATTATGGTAGTAGATAAATCTTATAGTAATGTATTCAACACAATAGGATAGTAACTTGACAAAGAAGCTTCAGTGTAACTGTTGTTGATAGTTTATTTCAGGTGGTATGTTCAATATATACAATATATCTATTATGTACAGTTAGAATAAAATAGTGCAAACACAAACGTTCTCAAAAGAACATATTTTGAAACTCTCTGTCTTTCAGACAAAACAAATCATTAAATACTATCCGAGTGGTGCAAGGGACAGACCCACTACCAGTAGGGGTGAAAATCATGGTAACATTACAAAACTCATAACAAAACGATATGAACTTCCCCTATTAAATAATGAGTCGTTCCCAGACTCTGAGAATTTGAGATCAACACAGAATCCCAGCATTACCTAGAACCTTTCGTTTTCCTACTAAACGTCCTAATATCGCGTGTAGTAAGAAAAGAGAGAGAGAGGAGAATAAACATTGCGTGTTCCAATTCTTGGAAAAACAATATACATGACACGCCCCCACCCAATGAAAGAAATAATGTACCATAATTACCCAAGTAATACTCAACATGGTACATTTTTCGTACTTAACACTATCGTTTTAATAACCAACAATCAATGGAAGATTATTAGACAATTTAAGCAAACATGGCTCACTGGCACAACTAAATTATAAAAAGTGTCACTACCCAATGGTAATTGTGATTATAACGTGATGGACAAATATTTCCCCGTTAGTATTAATATTAACTAATGTCTCAACAAGTACAAATAATTCAAAAATATTCTAGTCATTCTTATTTTAACTATGTACAGTTGTGTGGATTTCCACCAAAATTTGCAAAAAGTCTTAATCTATTTAAACAAATATAACATTGCTCAAACTCTGTCAATTTTCAACAGTTTACTTCTAATATACAAACCAAAAGATAAGTAATACATAACTCGAATCAAACTATAGGTTACTTCCCCTTTAAATTACAGTGTCAACTTGACATTAACAGGGTTCATACCTAAGATGATGATACTTCCCCTTTTCTCAAATACGAGGAGAAAATACGCTCTAGTTACGATTACTACAGTAATCTCAATGTTAAAATGTAATCCACTATTATGCGTTTTTGGCAAATTTGAAAGTTTAATATAAAAGTTTGTTCAGGGTTGAATGAGTGTACACCTTTAGATACCTTTGTTACCCTCCGTTCCTGGATATATGGAATATATAACAACCTATACAACATAGTGAATATCCACTAGTTTTTCCCATTCTATTACCATGATATAACAATTTAGCAATAGATTTCCAATATTATCTATTAATTTATACCAATTAAGATTACATCTCTTTCTAAGATAAAAATTGTACATATTATTATTTAGTTCCATTCATTAACTAAAATAAAACAAGATAATAAATCAACTATCTCAAAGTTTTCCCACTTAATTGCATGTGATGACAATTACTTTTATCCATCCATATCAAGTAAATACGTGCATATTATATATTTATTGCATCATGCATCAACATTTAAATGGAATTTCTTTTCCATAATCAAATGAATTTAAAATATATCAGAACATCAATATTATACATGATTATAAGAATTATTAATACTTTCAAAAGACTTGACTTCTGTATGATACAAGTATTCTATAGGTATTCCATAATCAAAATTCAAACGAATGATAGGTTATCATGACACATGATGAATAAGTGAGATGATCTGAAAAAGTAGTATAGGGTTATTCAGTCAATCATGTAGCACCCGAGATAGAGTATCAGCTATGACCTTGTCTCTATCTTGTCGATGATACGGGGAATGGGATACCAGTCGGTCTTTGTCAAATTACTTAATTTCCCAAAGTCTCTATAAAACTGCAGTGTGTGGTCGGCTTTTGGTACCATCACACAGGGTGTAGACCATTTGCTATCACATTTTTCTCCTATGTCATCTTTTAACATATACTTTACATCTAATTTAATATGCTCAGGTCTGATGGGGTCAAATGGATGCTGTTTAATAGACCTGGCACTATTGGTTAACACTACATCGTGCTCTATGACATGTGTCCTACTGGGAACATTTGTAAACATTGACTTATTTTCATGTACCAGCTCAATAATCTTCTCCTTATCTTCTACCGGAGGATGTTCTAGCCTTGTATCTAAACTCTTAAGGGCATCTGTATTATTAAGTTTACTTTCTGCAAACTTATATTCTATCCTAGATAAATCCGTCGGGACTCTAGCTAATGAAATCATGGGGACCTCCCGTGGTTTACTCTTTTCCCTGGAAACATAGGGCTTAAGTAAATTAATATGGCATAACCTCTGTTTTTGTCTCCGGTCAGGAGTCTTTATCAAATAATTGACCTCGCCAAGCTTTGACTCTATCTCATAGGGTCCACTAAACTTTGCACTTAAAGGCTGATTTTGCAAAGGTAGAAACACAAGAACTTTGTCACCTGGTGCAAAAGTTCTAGCTGTAGCTTTACGGTCATAGTTCTGTCTCATACGCTCCTGCATCTGTGGAAAATGAATCTTCACATGGTTAAAAGCATGATAAAGCCTATTTTTAAATTTATCTACATATGACAAAAGTCCAATCGGTTCACTGTCCGTTAGCCAAGTTTCATGTAGAAGTTTCAACGGACCTCTGACTGAGTGTCCATACACAAGTTCGAATGGGCTAAACCCCAGGGATTCCTGAGTGGCCTCCCTTGCAGCGAACAGTACATAAGGCACACCCTTATCCCAGTCTTTCTCGTTTTCATAACAGTACTTTTTAAGCATCGATTTTAATGTCTGATGAAACCTTTCCAGAGCTCCCTGGCTCTCAGGATGATAGGCACTTGATAGCCTATGGCTTATCCCTAATTGTTCCATGACTTGTTTGAAAATGTTCGAAGTAAAGTTAGTCCCCTGGTCGGACTGTACTGTCTTCGGTAGGCCATAACGTGTGAAGAAATTTGTCAGGGCGTCTACCACCTTCACTGTTGTTATGTTCCGCAACGGAATGGCTTCCGGGAAGCGAGTGGATGAACACATGACTGTGAGCAGGTATTGAAAACCGGCTTTTGTTTTCGGCAACGGGCCCACGCAATCAATGAGTATATGACTGAATGGTTCGTCGAACGCTGGTATCGGCTGGAGTGGAGCGACAGGAATTCGTTGGTTAGGACGTCCTACCATTTGGCATACGTGGCAAGTCTTGCAGTATTGTTCGACATCTCTTCTCAGTCCTGGCCAGTAGAAGTAAGGGAGGATACGGTGGTGCGTTTTCCGGACTCCCATGTGACCAGCGAAAGGAAGATCATGCGCCATACGCAGTATATCTTGACGATAGCACTTAGGTATTACAATCTGGTGAATACTGTCCCACTCGTTTGTACCTGAGTTGAGCGGTTTCGACTTTCTCATCAACACTTCATCTTTCATGTAGAAACATTCCGCCATTGCATCTGCAGTCTTTTCATCAACAGCTTTCATTCTGAGTTGCATTATTACTTCGTCATTCAATTGTTCTTTCACCAATTTCTGCTTTGGTGACAAAATGTTATCGTTCTCGGTTGCATCACCAGTTGTTAGTTCAGCAAAGAACGTAGCACTTAAATCGATGTCAGGTGTTTCTGTTATCACTGTTTCATTCGCATGTGTGTCTTCAGAACAGACAAACACATCTTTCGTTGCACTACACGGCGTAGCAGGAGTCTTTACCGACTTCTTTTTATGCATTGCTCTTGTCAGTGCACATGTTGGGCGTTCATTGGCAGGACGTAGGTTTTTGTCCTCCGCCATCTTTGTCTCCAACACTTTAACCATGGGCTCGACAGTGACTCTGCCGCCCATAATGTCATTTCCTAATATCATGGAAACGCCTTTGACGGGTAGTGCGCGCCACACTCCCACTACGATGTTACCTGTAAAAATATCCGACTCGAGTTTTATTCTGTGCAGTGGAGCTTCCACAGCCTCCATACTAGCACCTCTCAGCACAACAGACTCACCGGTACTGGTGGCATCCGTTAACGGCACACTGCCCTCCAGGATCACGCTGACAGCAGAACCCGTGTCACGTAATATCTGTATTTTCTTCTTGCTGAGTACATCGACTTCTGTCGACACTGTCCCCTCGTAGACAAAGGGTCGAAAATCGGATAGGTCGTCCTCTTCCGGGACTTCAGGAACCATCTGTTCCTCACGGCCTTCTGAAAGCATAATAGATTGAGTACAGCTATTCTCTTTTACCTTAGATAGACTGTTCTCAAAAACCATCGACTCCACAACTATGGGCGATGCCGGCCGCATTTCTTTTGAGTTTCTTGACCCTGTGTTGCACACTTCTTCTGTCTGCTTGCTATCTTTCTGCACTCTGGCACAGTGTAGAATAGCACCTTGCTTCTTGGTAAGGATCCAACAATCTTTCTTCATGTGGCCCTCTTTCTTGCAATTGAAACATACCACCTTTGCTTTATTTACATCTGTCTGCTTCCTGAAATGAACTAAGTTACTATTATTATTTACACCAATGTTCTTATTATTGTTTTCACTTGTCTCTTTTGGTTTACTAGCCTCCTTGGGCTCTGGTTTGTGCACTTTGGGTTTGTCAGCATAATATGGCTTTATGCTGGCGTGAATTATGGCATAGTTATCTGCCAATCTAGCAGCTTCATGCACATCTTCAACCCCTTGGTCTGAGATGTGGGTTTTAATATCCACTCGAATACAATCATTGAATTCCTCAAACAATATTAGGTTCTTGAGTTTATCAAACTCACTTACATTCTGTGACCTTAGCCACTGTTCTAACATTTTCTCCTTTTGTCTCAAAAAGTCTACATGAGTTTGATCATATGCCTTCTTTCTGTCTCTAAATAGCTTTCTATATTTTTCTGGTGTCAGGGAATAACTTTTTAGCACCCTATCTTTGATTACTTCATAGTCATTTATTTCCTCGGGTGTTAAACTCAACACTACGTCCAATGCTTTTCCTTTGTTGAGAGTTGACCTTAACAATAAAGCCATCTTATCATCAGGGAACTGATAATCTACAGCTATCCTCTCAAAAAGCAAAAAGAAATCTTGAACATCTTCTTCTCTGAATATAGGCAAGTGTTGCTTCATTGCGCTAATATCCATACCATTGCTGTCCCTACGATGGTCAGGTCTGTTCATGCGTGCCATCTCTATCCTTTCTCTGCTTTCAATCCTAATTCTTTCATTTTCCCTTTCAGTTTCTATCCTAATTCTGTCATTTTCCCTTTCAGTTTCTATCCTAATTCTTTCATTTTCTCTTTCAGTTTCTATCCTCATTCTTTCCAATTCCATTCTCTTCATAGCTAATTGGAATTTTAGGTTTTTACTCAACCCTTCATCTTCATCATTGTTTGATGATCTAGATGACATATTTCTTACCTCGTCTCCGTGGGCAATTACCTCGCCCCCACTGGGAGCTACATAACCTTCATTGATATCGTTCTGTCCCACTTCAACTACACTACCAGTGTTCATGGCATTCTGCCCGTTCAAACATGTCATAATTTCTTTGGTCAAACGATTACGATTAGGTCTTGCCTGTCCTGCCTCAATCCCAAAGGACTCAGCTAATTCTTTTAGTTCAGCAAATGACATGGCATTAAGTTCCTCACTTGATATATTCGAAGCCATAGTATAGCGTTCGAAATATTTGTTATAGTAGAGTAGTATATATTGTATAATAAAATATAAAGTTCCAACTTACGATTTGTCCAGAAATTTGCACAATATAATATTAAACACTTCGTGGAATCTTCACACTTCCCAAGGAATAAAAACGCAAACCAGTTCTCTCCTCTTTTTAAAAAAAATAGTTTCACAGTCCTGAAAACGAAACACAAATATGCCGCTCTCAGTACTACTAATGTCACAAAATATTTATAGGTCAGGAAAAAATATAACTCAAATTTTCCAGACGAGATCAACAAATTTTTTCCAATCCTAGATCAAGAAAAGTAGAACTCAAATCTACCGAACGAGACTACCAAATCTTGTCAATCCTAGGTCAGGAAAAGTAGAACTCAAATATACCGGGCGAGACCACCAAATTTTGTTACGTCCACAATCCCCTTGTGGCCAGAGCTGTGTAGATCTTGCTGATAATTCTCGTTAGTCCTAGGGGAGACTTTAATTATTAGTATTTATGTTTCAGTATTACACGAACTCTTCTTATAGTCCTGGGCACAAATTCAGTATTTGTATTCCAACATTTCCTTTCTTGTAAATTATGGTAGTAGATAAATCTTATAGTAATGTATTCAACACAATAGGATAGTAACTTGACAAAGAAGCTTCAGTGTAACTGTTGTTGATAGTTTATTTCAGGTGGTATGTTCAATATATACAATATATCTATTATGTACAGTTAGAATAAAATAGTGCAAACACAAACGTTCTCAAAAGAACATATTTTGAAACTCTCTGTCTTTCAGACAAAACAAATCATTAAATACTATCCGAGTGGTGCAAGGGACAGACCCACTACCAGTAGGGGTGAAAATCATGGTAACATTACAAAACTCATAACAAAACGATATGAACTTCCCCTATTAAATAATGAGTCGTTCCCAGACTCTGAGAATTTGAGATCAACACAGAATCCCAGCATTACCTAGAACCTTTCGTTTTCCTACTAAACGTCCTAATATCGCGTGTAGTAAGAAAAGAGAGAGAGAGGAGAATAAACATTGCGTGTTCCAATTCTTGGAAAAACAATATACATGACAGTCTGAATATGTCTGGGACAGAATATCTTCAATTGCGGGCTCTCAAAAAACCATTATGACAACAATCAAGCGGCGCAAGCTGACATGCTTCGGTCATGTGTTGTTGCGGCCTAATAACCTGCCGAAAACCTCATCCTACAAGGCACTGTGGAAGGTAAAGTCGGAGAGGCCGTCAGCGAAAATGCTGGTTCGATAAATATAAAAGATTGGACAAAGCTGCAAATGACTGAACAAGCTGACAGCTGCTCAAGATAGGCAAAAGTGGAGAAAGATGACTGCTGATGCCCTAACCCTAACCCTAACCCTAACTGCTGAAGTCTCCATTAACTCCCCCCAACGACCATATCGGTTAAGGGTATGATGATGATGTTTCTGTCATTTTAGTTTTTACTCTAATCTAGATATATTCCTTTAAAAGTTACCATGCCTTCATTAAAAATACCCAAAATGAAGTCTAGCCTTAGCGTACTAATTTATAAATATAATAATGACCAGTGACGGTCATTTATAATTATCATCTATCCATGCGATCACATCCAACTTATGTCATTAAATGACACTCATTAAAAAATCACAAAAACATTCCGGTTTAAAAAAAAACAACTTTTGAGCAAAAAATTCTGTATTGATATGTTTATATGAAACATTTTGTTTTTATTCAAGATATTTCAGAACAAAACAAATGTTTTTTTTTCAGGTGGTCATGATGCACTTGTGGCGGTGAAAGAAAGGGGAGAGCATTCATTTCATTCTTCGGCACAATAAAAGCCCCTGTCCATCATCTATTGTATAAGTTGTTTCCCTTGAATAAAATCAGAAAGAATTGCGTTTCGACGTTTCGTTTTCTAAACTGTCATTTTTGTTTTACAGTCATGTCATATGTGTATGCTTGTTTTGTGTTATTGTTTTTTTTAAATTCGCTTTTTTTATTGTATTAATTATTTGAAAAAAAAATATTGAGGTTGAAGTCTTCCCTCTCCCGACTTATCAATCTGTACAAATAATGCGTTTATTTATTTTTTTATTTTTTTTTCAGTTATAGAAAGAAGGTTGAAATGTAGAAAAATTAAGATAAATCGAGAGGCAGAGAGATAGAGACCGAATGTGCGAGAGATAGAAAGAAAGAGAGAGTGGGAATAAGATAGAGGAGAGATATAGAGAAAGAGAAGTAGAGAAGAGAAAGAAAGAGAGAGAGAGAGAAAGAGAGAAGAGAGAGAAAGAGAGAGTGAGAAAAAGAGAGCGAAATTGAGAGGAGAGAAAAAGAGAGAGATGTGCAGAGAAAGGATAAGAGAGAGAGAGAGAGAGAGAGAATATGACGGACAGATGTATAATGTATTATATATAAGATATATAATGTGCTATTAAAGATGCTGTTGTCATCAACACAGACTCTCATGAGAATTCCATGTTTGGATTGTCACAGGATAAAAGACTCTTGGTGTGCGCTCGTTTGAATCTGTGGCACCTTCACTGTGGAACGGGTTACCCCGAGACACTGAAAAACTGCGACAAAAGAGTCTTTCAAGAGGAATTTAAAGACATTTCTTTTCCACTAAGTTGATCAAGTACACCTCCACCGACAAAAAAACTTAGCTCAAAACTATTTTAAAATGGTGTGGTCGTTTCGTGCCTCCATCGGCAAAAAACCTTGTTTAAAACTGTTTTAGAGTGGTATTGTCGTTTCGTTTTTAGCGCACTGATCATGCTTGCATTAGCATGGAGTTGAACGCGATATAAATGGCCAATTAATTATTATTATTATTATTAAGAAAATAGAAGAGTAAAAATGGATACAAAAATATAGAAATAAAAATGGATAAAAAGAAGAATGATGTAGTTGGATTGAGAATGTTGAAATTGTGTGTGTGAGAGAGAATGATAGAACAGTATAGAGAAATACAGAGAGATGGGAAGATGAAAAGACAACGAGAGAAGGAGAGAGAGAGAGGAAAATATATTTAATGACAGAGAGAGAGAAAATGATTAAATGAAGATGAGAAAGATGGAAAGATTGAAAGATTGACAGAGTGAGAGAGAGGGGGGGGGGTTAAATGAAGAGAGATTGAGTGAAACGAAAAGGAATAAAAAGATGGAGTATAATCTAAAGATAGAAAGATGGAGAGAGATGGAGAATTAAAAAATAAAGGGAGAGAGACAGAAAGATGGAAACACTGAGAAAGGGATGAAGAGATATGAACAGAGAGAGAGAGAGAGATATGAAGAGAAGAGATATTGGGAGACGGGGAAAAAAACGAGGGGGGGGGTGTAGTGACATCATTGGTCTAAGGGAAGCAATCGCATCAAAACACTGTACCATCAGTACATTATCACATTTAACTCCCTTGGATATAATGTACATTATACTACAATACGTTGAATGTGTAGGCTACATATTGATGTATACCTTTTGTTGGAACCAATCTTTTAAGCAGTGTCCTTAATTGAAGGTTCGCCTAATGTGTAGCCTACACCCCCCCCCCCCCCCCCCCCCCTGATAAGCAAATAGGCGCAAAGAATATAACAAAGACTTTAATTAGATAAGATAAGGATAAGTAAATTATTTAAAAGTTTTAATTTACCTCTAATATTCCTTTAATTATCCGACCAAAAAAAAAGCAAGCGGCCCATCTTAGTATAGTCTTCGAGAAAATCATAGCCTTCAAATAAACCGGAAGTCTACAAAACAGTCTGAAATCGGGAAATTCCTGCTTGAATGCCCTGAACTAACCTACCTCAAATATACTCTGCTCCCCCCTCAACCTATCTTTACCAACACACTATATAGCAATATGGAACAACTGAAAAAGACATGTAAATATGTTTGTCTGGCATCGACTGCAAGAGAGCAAACAGATCTGCAGAGATTGGCTTAAAGAAGAAGAATGGTTAATCTAACCCTGAGGAGCATGGCCGGAATCATACGCCAATTATGAGCTTAGTATACAAAAATATAAATAAACGATCACATGTATATTTCTTCTCCGACTAGGCTTGTATTTCTGGTCCTATTCTTTAGCAGATTATATTACAACTGAGAGCATCTTATTGTTGACTTCGGCCTGAGCGTATATGTTCTTGTTTTTGTAATTTTGGAGTTTTACTTTAAGTGTTTATTGAGACCAAAGAACTGTATATAATGTATCAACCTGGTCCTTGAAGTTTAAGTCAAGTTGAAGGGGGATTTTTATCTCTACATTTAACTATTTAAATTGGTTTATTTTCCTCCAAAGATATGTTTTAATCGTGACCTAGTAAAGTTCATGCTTTTAGAAAATGAACCACTAACATTTTATTTCTGTGGCCACGGCAGACAATGGGGTTGTGTGGCTAGTACAATACCAAACTGCCTTTACTTTACCCGAACTATAGTCAGGTACCCATAAGAGCTGGGTGAACTCTTGGACACCTTCCAGGCCCGGGAACAAATCCTAGACCTTCAGTACGCCAGCCGAACGCATTGCCGGTCGACCACCGTAGCGGCATTTAACATACATATATTTCTACTAAAACTTTTCCAGACTGACGAAGTTTATGATTGAGGGCTGTAGCTGAAATCGTTTAAAAAATATCACATGATCTCTGAAATATACTGTTTACTTTTTATAACTAATAAATCACGTTTTTCTTACCTACATTCAGAACTTTTTTATGTAACTCGGTGTTTAGAAAGAGCTGATGAATTTCGTATCTTAGCTTATACATTACAGACACTCCTTCTATAAAGAAGATTATTGCGTCCTACGCACAACCGTGGTTGGAGTCCTGCATGAAAAAATTGCATATTGACACATGAAAATTCATAAAGAAAAAAAAAAGTTCTCAACAAATCTTCAAGATCATGCATGGAATTAAAGAAAACATAGTGTTAAAGAAAACTGCCGAATTTCAATCTTGTGCTATGATTAGTTACAGAGGGGTAGCAAAATAACTGAAGGAAAAAAAGAAAAAATAGAATGAGAAAAACCGGAAAAAGATAAAAATTATGTTCTGAATTGATCTAGCCATCTATGTTTGAATGTGTAATTTTAGGTTTTTGAAGCTCAAATCTTGTGTAACAACTGTATTTTATTATTAAAGCAATGGTTAAACTGTCTCAATATGTAAAAATATCAAATACGCTAAAAATATATTTTTTACGCATAATTAGACAGGGGCCTATCCTTAAAACAAACCGATACATTCGAGTTATGGGCCCTACTACGTAAAGAGTTAACGGGTTTGATTTGTTGCCGCTGGCTGAACTGGAAAACTGCGCTTCCGGTTCAAGTCTGTTTTCATTGGCGGAATTACTATAATGCGCTTTAGGCGGAAGTACCAAAAGCAACGTTAATGAAGTTCGTTTAAAACGTTTCCTTAACTATTCGTAATTTTATATTCGCCAACAAGTTAGCTTTTTATTAATTAAAAGATGTTTCCGCTAAGAGAAGTATGACCAATATAATATATTCATAGAGTTTTCAAATTCGAAATGTTCGTTTTCTTGTTTCAATTTTTGCAGATTGAATTTTTTTCTTTCTCTTCCTCTCTCCTCACGCTGTCTTTCTTTCTCTTTGTATCCCGTTCTCCCTTTTGTCTCTGACTCTTTCACTCTTTTTCTTTCTTTCTCTCTCTCTCTTCACTTTCGCTTCTCTCTCTGTCTCTTTTTCTATCTCTTTCTTTTCTTTTCTTCTTTGTATCCTGTTCTCTCTCTTTCTCTTTGTCTCTCTCTTTCCTTCTCACTTCTATCCCTGCCCGGTCATTAAATTTTTATTCTAATATTTCACTGCTTGTAAAGTCTATCATACTTTCTAATATGTATCCAGTGTATCTCTCTCTCTCTCTCCACATCTCTCTCTATGTCTCTACATCTTTCTTTCTCTCTCTCTATCTCTTTCTCTCTCTCTTTCTCTCCGTTTCTCCACATCTCTCTCTATGTCTCTATATCTTTCTTTCTCTCTCTCTATCTCTTTCTCTCTCTTTTTCTCTCTCTTTTTCTCTCTCTCTATGTCTCTTTCTTTCTCTCTCTTGCTCTCTCTTTTTCTCCTCTCACTTTCTCTCTCTCTTTCTCTCTTTCTCTCCCTCTCTTTCTCTCTCTCTTTCTCTCTCTTGCTCTCTCTCTTTTTCTCCTCTCTTTCTCTCTCTTTCTCTCTCTCTTTCTCTCTCTCTGTCTGTCTCTTTCTTTTTCTCTCTCTCTTTCTCTCTCTTGGTCTCTCTCTCTTTCTCCTCTCTCTCTCTTTCTCTCTTTCTCTCTCCCTCTCTATGTCTCTCTCTCTCTCTCTGTCTGTTTTTTTTCAAATCTAAAGTGCTCTTACAATGATAAATAAGCATAAGATAAGAATCTTTGAACGTCAAGAAAACAATTGTGCAGTGTTTTATTTGTTGAATGTTGACTGTCTGTCACGTGAAATCACAATGCAGGTTGGTGTATACAACAACAACTAAACAAAAGAGCCATGTGCTAAAAATGTTGCAGACATAGTGCAGGGGGTTCAATGTACTATTGAGCTAGTCAACCAGTTTTGAGTAGTTGCATGAAACGTTTCTTGTGGAGAGATGGCGATATGTGTGGTATCGGTTAGGGTTAGATCGTAGAATCGTACTATTGGTTGGTTAGGATGTTTGGGTTAAGAAAAGACCGTATTATAAAACCCGCGCGTTTTCAAGCGTAATAAAAAGACTATATGTTCCACTTAAAATGTTAATTAGCACAGTGATATCTCTCTCTCTATATATATATATAATAAATTAACTCTTCCCGTACCGACCTACTTCTATCTATGCTGCCTTCAGTTCCGCTATATACGCGCCCGGGACTGTAAGGGTTAACATTAAAATAAATTGAAATAAATAGATAAATAGATAGAAAGAGGGATAGAGCGATAAATGAGATTAGATATCTAGATAGCCAGACAGACTGGTAGATATATTAATGATACATAAAGGGACAAATAGTTGGATAGACCGGAAGAGAAATAAGTTAATAGAATAAAATACACCAAGACGGTAAGATAGATAGATAGATAGATAGATAGATAGATAGATAGATAGATAGATAGATAGATAGATAGACAGAGACAAATAGATCGACATATTGATAAATAATATATACACATACATATACAAACATCTATCCAGGTGAACAGACATTCTGCTAGATAGTTATATAGATAGAAAGAAAGATATATATATCTAGATAAATAGAAGGATAGATAATTGATAATTGATAGATAGATAGATATAGATATAGATATAGATATCGAGTAAACAAGCGCATTTTCAAATGCACAACATTTAAACTACCAAACGGAGTGTTTGACTTGTTTATTATCAATCAATGTCGACATTAATTCAAACTTAAACAGACTGGATCTAGTTTTAAGACCCTGATACATTGCCATTGTGATACCAACCTGGTTTAAATACTTTTTGTTCCTGTTTGGAGTTTGCCTCACTATGCCTGTCTGCCTCTTTATATGTGTGAGTATGTATGTTTGTATGTGTATGTGTGTGTGTGTGGTTTTCGTTCTTACTTAATACATCAATACTGAGTGTGTTGTAATGAAAGTGGTGTACACCTGGCTTAATGATGTGTTAATGGGAGGTGTGTACTAATATGCATAACACATCCACACAAAAAAAACCAACACGCAAACTGACACACGGAAACAAGTTTGTCCAGTCAGCGACCATCTATCAACAGTCTTAAACACCTTTCCCCTGTTATTGTATTTTAATTTGTCTTTTTCTATTTTTGTGCGTTAAATCTTCACTACAATACATAAACCACACACACACACACACATACAAACACACACACACAGACACACACACACAGACACACACACACACACATACACACACACAGACACGTTGATACATCCGCTTAACACAAACAACACACACACACATACACATACACACATTAAGGTAGTGTGTCATGTGTAAGCTTATACCTTAATTTTGAGGGGGTTACCAAGGTAAATTAGTAAAACCCATCACACGGGGGTAAAAGCATAACACGCTGCGAGACAAAAGGGTCAGAGATTAGGGCCTATGTAAGTTTCTTTCCCTGTCTTGGTTGTGTGCCCTAATTAGTCGCTATCAACATAGGAGTCTTACATTTCCGCCAAACATAAAGAGCAGTTCGAGGTACCGGTTACACTACACTATCATCAAATTAAGAGTCTTTTTTTTCATTAGTGAAAAATTCGTTTTCTACAGGTAAGAACAGATTTTCTTTTTTTTCTATTTAAGTTTGTATCAAATATTACAACATGCCTGCCATCCTTTTCAGGACCGTATGATACGATTTCTGTAGCTTTCTGCAAAAACCTAATGGGTCGAAATTTAACAATGGCATGCGTTACCGAATAGGTCAAGAAAAAACAATTGGGTGCCAACTGGCATTCGTGTTAAATTAAAGGGTCAGTAACCTCGAGTCATGGCTCTGTATTCATTTAGAAATTATGTTCTTTGTCATAGCTGATTAACATGAACAATATATATATATATATATAGGCTTATATATATATATATATATATATATATATATATATATATATATATATATATATATATATATATATATATATATATATATATATATATATATATATATATATATATATAAGGAGTGCTCATTAACTTAAAATAAAGCATAAACGTGTCGGTTGAATGCAGACTTTTATATATAGATAAGAGGCCGATTTTAGACACTGACATATATAAAATTAAATATGTACATTTTGATATTGCTTTCTACACTTTCCGGAAATACGGCCATGAAAATAAACTTAACACAATGAGTGTGTAACATAGTGTATTTTGTGTAACATAGTGTATTTTGTGTAACATAGTGTATTATGTGTAACATAGTGTATTATGTGTAACATAGTGTATTATGTGTAACATAATTGAGATCTTTCCCAATTGAATGCGTTGAATGCCAAAACTAGAAATATTATCTGAGTAAGTATTGTATTCTATACACCTTTATTGAATATAGTTGATAGCTGAAGTTATACTTAGGCATGAAATAATGCCATTACGGCAAAATAATAATATGGCCTGTTTCAGTCGCTTTTACAAACGCTTTTTATAGATGTTTACGATTATGTATGTCAGTGTCATTAATATGCGCACCACTTATCTATATACAAAAGTCTGCATTTCCGGACAAATTTCAGTGATTGGGCACTCCATGTATATAATATATATATATATATATATATATATATATATATATATATATATATATATATATATATAGCTCAGTGGCTTATTATATCATATTAACCCCCCCCCCCCCACCTCCCGATTTGGTCTGCAATTTGAAATTTAAAAATCGGCCATCATAATAACAAAGCACTGTTTCTTTATTCTGATGGCCGAATTTGATTTTTATTAATTCTTGTTTTATCCTTTTTTTTTTACTTAGAAAAGGAGCGCGTTAAAAAAAGTTTTTCGACACATATCCTATTCATAAGGATTGTGAAACATAGGCCACAATTTTTTTTGTAGTCATATTCACAATAAAGATTGTAACGCCAGCACATTTCACCTTTACTTAATTGACTTAAGCCTTAAACTAATTACAGGTAGCCTAACCATCAGATAATTTGTTTTCGGTTAATAACAATACCTATTATTTTCTAATCGCAAATAATGCTTTACATTTACTTATTTCGTTTTATCTCACTTCCCAGTCACCTCAGGGAATGTTTACTATAACTTTGAATTTAAACACAGTAGCTATACAACAACAACCACTTTTATCAAGCAAGTTATTTTTCGTTTCATAAATCTGAATTTACTTCCCCAATAGGAGTATTGAATATCGTCACTTGAAAACATCATTTACATATTTATTATTATATTATGGCACATACATGAATTACAATGTTTATAAATACTTCAAGAATCACACAACAAGTTGCTACCTGCTACAAACATCGCCATTTTCTATGACGTCTCCGTTTCTTCTTCTTCTACATCGCTTCTCACGTGATACTTATCAACAGCTTTGATTGGTCAACTCTATTGTCTGCGATTGTTTGATTGTTAACCCTTTTACTTCCCTTGTCTATTCTTCTTAAAAAACTGAACTATATATATACATGGAGTGCTCATTCACTTAATTTTGTATGGAAAATGCAGACTCTTGTTTAAAGATAAGTTTTACCGCAGTAAGATGGCCCATTTGACACTGACATAGATAAAATAAAATTAAAAGGCATCTACATTAGTGAGCGATTGAAACCTACCATATTTATATTACGCTTTTATGGCATTTATTTCCAGTATAGCCCGAGTGAGGAACTTATTAAAATACATGTATAAATGTATATAATACAATACTTACTCAACTAATGAGATCAACAGTTATTTTTAAGTTCATTTTCATGGACGCATTTCCGGAAAAAGTTAAAATAAAGTACACATTTAATTATATGTATGTCCGGGTCGAATCCGCCATCATTGTTAGAGTAAACTTATCTATAAATAAAAGTCTTCATTTTCAAGACATGTTCATGCTTTATTTTCAGTAATTGAGCATTCCCTGTATATATAGCTCATGGACAAGTCTTAATGAGGCGTGAACTTTTGAACCCGAATGTTCGTGAACTTCCAGTTCTATTTTTAAACTAATAACAAAAAAAGCATGCTTTTGCTGGTGTTTGACAATTGATTTCAACCTCGAGGGCGAGTTCTAGTCTTTTAGAATTATACAAAGGATACAATATTAGTTATGAGGAATCCGTTTTTAACATCAAAAGTGAACAGGCGATCATTAATACTCAAGTGTTAGTCGCGTTACGTTAAATTTTTATTTGTTTACAAAATAAATGAGTCAAGAGTTGCGTTTTCTTGGTTATTGAAAAACAAAATGCGTAAATTCATAAAAACGAATAACAAAAATTATTTTGCATTAAGCAATAAGTTTGATATTTTAAAAAGGTGATTATTCCCTTCTGACTTTCACAATACATTTTTTTGCTTTGTAAACATCTTTTGGAAATGAAATAAATTGTAATCCCTAACAAATTTGAGTACAACCAGTAAAGTAGCACACAGACATTGTTTCGAATAAAATGATCGAATAAGAACGGAAATGTTTTTGCACGTGACCTTTTATGCATGCATACACGTTAAGA
Source organism: Anisus vortex (assembly GCA_949126835.1). Lineage (NCBI taxonomy): Eukaryota > Metazoa > Mollusca > Gastropoda > Planorbidae > Anisus > Anisus vortex. The sequence continues at coordinate 7,992,937 of OX421509.1, forward strand.
CTTGTCCATTGCCTCATAATATTATAATATGATCTCCCTGATATGTCGTAATATTTTGTTAATCAATATATATATACAATTGCAACACTAAGTACTAGATATTTCAGCGAATTTGCGTGTCTTCTCTTTTCACTCTCTAGATCATAGGTTCTCAACGGGGGCGATATCGCCCCCCTGGGGGCGATGAGAAGCTTTGGGGGGGCGATAACATTCCCGGGGGCGATTGGGGGGCGATGAAGGGCAAGTGGGCGGTACATACGTACCTGTTATAATTTCAACAACTCAGCTATTTGAATCGATTAGTTTTTGGATGAAATATGATGTAAACGCAAGTGCTACTAAATATCTGATATCCCCCAACAATAGGCATACATATTATTGAACAAATAAGAATCGCAATGACTTTTCGATGAAGTAGGGGTTAGTACTTGGCAAATATGTTATGCGGCCGTCTCGTCTTATGGTTGGTTCACCTGACTGTCGCCTTAACATCGGCTAATATTACTAATTTTACTCGTTTTACCGAGATGTCTTTTAATGCGTTTTTTTTTTAATCCTTTGTAAAGATGTAACCACAATAGCTGAGCGGTAGAGATGCGAAGTAATTATACAAACTAGGTAGTTATTAAAATGCCTGAAAATATTCATAGGGCCTATAAATTCTTTAGTCATATATATTTATACAATTTTCAAATAATTTTTACAGTTCTATCATATCATTTCAAAGTTATAGCCTAAATGCAAGCCATTCAGTTTTTTTTATAAAAGAAAAATAAATTGAAATATTACCTCAAATGAAAAGGGTTAATTATCTCCCTTTAAAACAAATATTTCCGCTAAAATTCAGTTGGGGGGCGGTGAGCGGAAAAAAAATGTAAAAGGGGGCGGCGAGCCGAAAAAGGTTGAGAACCTATGCTCTAGATCTATCTCATTTCAAGAAAACTCGTTTGGAAAATATATGCCTATATTATGCCGAGTTTTTCTTTATTTGTAAAAGCCTTAAATGCGCTTCTTAGCTGATTGCGCATCGTGAAAACTGCCCACATGTTACCATACTATAATTTCCTAAAAAATAACAAGCAAAAAACAAAACGGACGAGCCTTCCGACTATAATGTCCTGAGCTTAACGATGTCCAGTGGTGGGGGAAGGGAGTGGCCCACCAAGGTCCTGCCAGAGCGCCAGACACCCCGCGGCACGCCTTCCTGCTAAATTCCCCGTCAGTTCATTATCGTGGTGGCTCGCTCGTATACTTTCACTGTCGTTCGTTAGCACATATCCAATACTACATGTATGGGCATCCAGGCATCAGGACGCTGCTGAGGCAAGACTGCTGCACACATTGCTTTCTCCCCACCGAGGCTCGGAGACTCTCGCCGGTGCAATGAGACCTCGGACACGCAGATTGGGGCTGTCCACCACCCTCACGTGTTAGCCCACCGTCGTGCTCTGGGTGCAATCGTCCTGGTGGTTTCCAAACCTGGCTTAATGATGACGCCCCATGGATACAGAAGTCCCTCTACCTGTAGCCACTGCCTTGAGCGGGCTCTGAATAAGCGAATCGTGCGGCGCGTATTATTTCAAAATGTAGGCCTACTCTCAAACCCAATGTTGGAATTGATGGATATCCTTGTGCTTTTCCGTCTGGTATAATTTGTTGCTCGTGGCTGTGCGTGTTTGTATAAAGTGTATGTGTGTGTTTGTATTAAGTGTATGTGTGTGTTTGTGTTAAGTGCATGTGTGTGTTTGTATTAAGTGCATGTGTGTGTTTGTATAAAGTGTATGTGTGTGCTTGTATTAAGTGTATGTGTGTGTTTGTATAAAGTGTATATGTGTGTTTGTATTAAGTGCATTTGTGTGTTTGTATAAAGTGTATGTGTGTGTTTGTATAAAGTGTATGTGTGTGTTAGTATTAAGTGTATGTCACGACGTGGCAATTGAGAGGGGGGTAATAATGGCTGGTTGTCTTAGAGATATGAGGTGCCGATGCTGTAGTTGACCTGGAATATTTATTTGTTCTCTACTGGCTCGCTTAGATGTTATTAAACACACACAAACAGACAGTTCTAAGTTAGGCAAGCAAGTCTCTGGTTACGTTTCAGGTGTTTATTTATGATTCAAATTCAATATCCAATGATGAGATACACATACTAACATGCAGGGGAGATATAATGCTTGAGATATATGCACAGGAACGTCTAACACTCAGTATACTGTGTTGTTGCGGAATCCAAGTTTAGGCTACGTAACTATAATGAGGGAATTACGATTACTGGCTAAGTATCTGCAAGTCCAAGTAACAATTCGGGAGCTAGACCAAAACGATGTGTCTAGCTCGGGAGCTGGGGGAGATCTGCTTTAGTTTAGTTGGGCGGGCTTTTCGTGGACATTAGTCACCTGACCCAAGGTTAATTTGGTTGGCTTACAGTTAATTACATCCTATTCTCATTGGCTAGATTGAATATACATTTGCATAAGAAAGCTTATTGGAGCCAAAAATGGATTGGGGGTCGGGGTTGCGAGGGCGGAAAGGGGGGGGGGAGAGGTCTAGATGAAAGACAATTGATACAGACGTCATGCTGAGTGGGGGAATTTATCTCCCTTTGGTAGAATTTTAAGTAGTTAACTCAAGTGGCTGGGGGGGGGGGGGGGTTTCGGACGAGAATTAGTTATATGTGTGCGAACTGGGTTCCCTGGTCAACGCTCAGGGAACGACCGTCTCAAAGCAATTGCATAACATGCCGCTAAGCTGGGGGGATATAAAAGGGGGTGGGGGTGGCGGGGACGCGAAGAGGAGGGGGTGAGTGAGGGATCGAGTAATGACTCGCTACACATGCGTTAAAATAGTACAAGATATAAATACATTAAGACATGATATGAATACATTAATATAGCATAGGATAAAATATATACATTCTAACTAACACATTCGTACCCATTCAACCAAGATGTAGTACCAAGTTGAATCGTATTAGTCAGTAGACTCTGAATTTGGGCGTAGTACAAGAGTATAGTGAAGGGTAGAGAAACAGGTGAGAAAGAGTGATGGGGAGATGTAATTGCGTAAGGGAGGGAGAGGATAGTGACGTCAGACTAACCTTCTCTCTATTCTAGCTAAACTTAAGCTAATCTAAGGTTCTAGTTATACACTGCTATCTATCTAAGTGCTAATAGTCACGATTAAATCCAGAATTGTGACATCCCTCCGGGCCAATTTGGAATACACGTGAGAGTGGATTTATACCTAATTTACTGAGTCTGAGGCCGGGGTTTGAGTGGTGTCGGTGGGGCCTGAGTCAGGGGCGGGATCTGAGTCAGAGTACCGGGACAGGAAATCTGCGAGATGGTGTTCCTTCCCGGACTGGTAGATGGTCTGGAAGCTGTACTGTGACAGGGTGAGGGAGTACCTCATTAACCTTCTGTTTAGGTTTTTTGCGCATGCGAGAAACGTGAGGGGTTGGTGGTCTGTGTGGAGGATAAAATGGCGACCGTATAGGTATACGTGGAACTTCTCAATTCCAAACACAAGAGCCCAACATTCTAGCTCAGAAGTACTGTAATTCATCTGGGTGGCGTTGAGCTTACGCGAGGCATATGCTACGGGAAACAGCATATTATCGTGCTCCGGGTCGGGTTGTAGCAGGGCCGCGCCGACGGCGCGTCCACTAGCGTCGCCCTTCAATACGTAGGGGCGGGTCGGGTCAGGTAGACGGAGTATGGGTTTACTAGTGAGAGCAGCCTTCAGCTGGTCGAACGCTAGCTGGCATTCTGTTGACCAGGTGACTTTTTCCGGGAGGTTTTTCCGCGTCAAGTCTGTTAAAGGGGCCGCGATGCTATTGTATTGCGGTATGAACCTTTGGTAATACCCTGTTAGTCCTAGGAGGGACCTTATACCTGATTTGGTGGTGGGCTGAGGGGCTAACTTAATTTTCTCTACTTTGGTTTCGTCTGGCATTATTTTGTTCTTTTCGATCATGTGACCTAAGAATTTCAGTTTATTGAAACCTACCATGCATTTCGTCGGCCTGGCGGTTAGGCCGGTTTCGCGGAGTCTAGCTAGTAGAGCGGTTATCGTTTCCACATGTTCTGCCCAGGTGGGCGTGGCTATCAAGATGTCATCCACGAAGTGGGTGATCCCAGGTCGGTCAATTGGCTGGATCAGTTTTCGCATCATGCGAGTGAACACGGAGGGGGAATTGTTTAGGCCAAAGGGGACGGTTTGGAATTCGAAGTGGCCTTGGTCGGTGGTAAAGGCGAGGTAAGGGCGGCACTTCTCTTCCACTTCAATTTGGAAGAACCCCTTGCTAAGGTCAAACTTGGAAAAGTATTGAGCGTTGCTCAGTTTTGAAAATAGTAAATCAGGGTCTGGCATGGGCTCGACTTGAAATTCAGTGACTGCGTTTAACCGGCGGAAATCTACGCACATGCGGTGAGATCCGTCTGATTTCTTTACTAATACTATCGGCGCATTGTATGGGGAGGTTGAACTCGCGATGATGTTATGGGCTAACAGATAATTGATTTCTTTCTCAATGACGTCCAGTTTGGCGTGGGGCATAGCATATGGCTTGACCGTAATGGGTCGCGGGTCCGTGACATTCATGGTGAACGTCTCTAAGTTAGTACGTCCTGGGGTGTCAGTTAGCACATCTGAGTGTGAGGACAGTAAGTTTTTGACTGTTTTGATCTGTTCAGGGGTTAAGAGGGGACAGATTCCTACGTCATCCATGGTTTCTCCCTTATGTAAGGGAAACGCGGTCAGTGAGTCATCGGCTTCTGTTTCTTCCGCGATGGCGGTTGCTACAAGGGGCGTATCGTCGAGTGGGCGTTCGAGGTATTGTTTTAGCAGGTTGATGTGGAACATTTTGTCTTTGTTTCCGACTTTGATGAGGTAGTTAGTGCCTGAGAGCTTTTTTGTAACTGGGTAGGGGCCCCTCCATGCTAACTGGAGTTTGTTGTAAGAGGAGGGGAGGAGCAGTAGTGCCTTATCGCCCGGAGCCAGAGAGCGTTCTTTGGCCCGCCGATTGTATAGTTTCTCCTGTTTCTCCCTCTCCTTGGCTAAGTGTTTTGAGGCGATAGTGTGGACAGTGTTAAGCCTAGCCTTTAAGTTGTTGATGTAGGCGTGGACGGAGAGTTCTTCGGGATGCGGGGAAGGATTAGTCCAGGCGCGCTTGAGGAGTTCTAGAGGCCCACGGGGTTGGGAACCGAATAGCATCTCATAGGGGGTGTAGCCTAGAGTAGAATGGGGGGTGGACCGATATGCGAATAAGGCTGTGGGGAGGAGTGTGTCCCACTCATCCAGAGGGCCATCGACGGTTTTCATTAACAGCCCGATTAAAGTTTGGTTAAAACGCTCGACTAGCCCATTGCATTGAGGGTGGTAGGGGGAGGATCGGATGTGGGTGGTGTTCATTATGTGCAGCGCTTCTCTCATCAGTGTACCGGTGAATTGGGTCCCGTTATCGGAGAGTAGGACTTCGGGAAACCCCACTCTCGTGAAAATGGTAAACAGTGCCTCGGCCACGTGTTTCGCGTCCTCTTTCGGCAACGCTACCGCTTCCGGCCAATTGGTGGCCTGACATATCACGCAGAGTATGAACCTGTTCTTCTTACGTGTTATAGAAAGTGGCCCGACGAGGTCTACTGACACCCGCTGAAAGGGTGTGTCGGTCACCGGGTGTTTACCTAACGGTACTGGTTTAGTGTGGTGGGCCTTGGACATGAGCTGGCATTGGTGGCATGACGCTACAAATCGTTTGATCTCATTGTGCATGCCGGGCCAGTGGAAATAATGGGTGATTTTGTTGATTGTGGACCCTTGCCCTTGGTGACCACCCAGGGTTGAGTCGTGGGCCGCCTCCATTACTTGTCTACGGTAGGGACCTGGAATGATGAGCAGGTCTCTGACCGATCCGTCAGGGAGGCTGGACCGTCGGAACAGTCGTTTCCCTTTTTGAATAATCGAGTGGGGTTTCGGGGGGTCTGGGTTTTGACCGACCTTAGCGAACAGTGGGGCCAGGGTCGAGTCTTCCTGTTGGGCCCGCAGGAATTCGTGGGCCGTGGGGGATTCCTCGAGAGGGTGGGGAACAGGGTCAGGGTGCGCGCGTGTGGCCACTGAGGCTAGGGGAGGGAGGGGGACATCGGCAAGGTTGACGTATCGTTCCCCCAGGATGACGTCATAGGGTAATTTGGCTCGGACTGCTAAGGTAGCCGTGCCAGTGTATGGTTGTGACTGGATGTGAACCTTGGCGGTTGGGAGGGACTCAACTTCTCCCGTTACCACTCTATATTGGATTGACTCGCCGGTGTAATCGGAGGGACTCACGAAGGAGGTCTTAGCGAACCCATCGATCTGGCATCCTGAGTCGAGAAGGGCCCTGGCTCTTTTAGAGTTGATCTCTATATTTCTTTCTGTCTTGGTTTCCGGTTTGTCGGAGGGTGTAAGCGGGGGGGTGTCGGTTTCTGGGTCTTGCGTCCGGGGGGTGTCCGCAGGGCAAAGGGTGATGGTGTATACTCCTCGGGGGGGGGGGGGGGGGGTTCTGGGAGTGATTAGGGCCGGTATGTGCATTAGGCTGTTGCCTAGTGGAGTTACCTTGTCGAGTCGATTGGGTTTGCCCGGTGCCGGTTTGTGCCCTGGTCGGTTGGTATGGTTGGCCCGCACGTCGGGAGTCTTGAGGGGGCGGGGGGGGGTCTGGGTTGGGGTGGACCCGGTCGGGACGACGGGAAGCTGGTTTGACTGATTAGTGGGGGAGGGTTGGTGCGGTGGTTGTCCCAGTTATTCCAGGGTGACTGTGGGTGACCCGGGCGGGACAGATGGCCCGGTGGCCGTGTCGACCTCCCATTTTCCTGTCGGGGAGCGGGATGTGAGAGAGATTTCTCCCGGGGGTGGGACGATTCTACCTTGTTGGCTTGCAGAAATCTATCTGCGCTTTGTAGGGAGGAGGGTAACCCTTCGATCCCGTGTTGTATCAGGAAGGCCTTGAGTTTAGGTGTCATTTGTGACTCTACCTGCTCAGTCATTAGGAGGGTGACCATACCGTCGAATGACTGCTCGATATTTCCCAACTCAACCCACTTAAGAAGGTAGGATTGTATTCGTTCCGCGAATCGGGTGTAATTCTCCCCTGGTCGTAGCGTGGACGACCGAAACTTTTTCTGGTAGTGGGACGCGTGCAACTGGTGCCGGTTTAAGAGCGCGTTTTTCAGTGCAGCGCATGACTCCCTGTCTTCTGGGGCTAGTTTACAGTAAGCCTCGTAGTCCTCTCCTCTCAGAGTGGAGACGAGGATCCTACAATGCAATTCTGGGGGGACCTCATTCAACTCCAAGCAGTCGCTAAACCGCCGGAGGTAAATGTCAAACTGTTCTAAACGGGGGTCGTGGACGTCGGTCCATAGAGAAGCATGTCTGGGGAGGGGATGGTTGGGGGTGGCTGAACTAAATGATGAGGGGTAGTTTGGGTTGTCGTTGTTATCGGGGGCCCTAACACTTGCTGCAAATTCAGCTAATCTGAATTCGTGTGCCCTGCGTGCTTCCTCGTCTAACCTATGTTTCTCTCTCTCCTCTCTAGCTAATTGTTCTACTCTAAGCCTATCTTCTCTTTCTAATTGCTTTGCTCTCTCCTCTCTAGCTACCTGTTCTGCTCTCTCCTCTCTAGCTACCTGTTCTGCTCTCTCCTCTCTAGCTACCTGTTCTGCTCTCTCCTCTCTAGCTACCTGTTCTGCTCTCTCCTCTCTAGCTACCTGTTCTGCTCTCTCCTTCTTGGCCTCATGGGCCGCTACCTACTACGTATTTAGTGATGTCTGAGTCAATGTAGCCTATAGCTATAGCCTCTTCTCTCAACTGCTTACGCAATAGTACACCTTCCGCCATAGTAACAGAGTGAGGCGAGATTAAGATACTAGAGGCGGACAGAGATATAGCGAGATAGGAAAGGAAAATATAGGAGGGGTGTTGGGGTTCAGAGTTTAGCTAACGTAATACAACTCAAAATGGTACTCACCAGACAGCAATTCCAGAATTTTACTGTCACGTGCGAAATCAGCTACTGACGTTAGATGATATTTTTAGTAATGTATTATTATATATTATTTTGATTCATATCCATCTTGGATCTCACAAGGTTGTATAAGAATTTATATTGATGTTATTGAATTAGTTTTGATGTTTATTTGACTCGTCGCGATATGAATCTTTTGTGTATAAAGTGATTTAGATAAACTGTACCTTAATATATAGGAAATCCACAATCCTGTTTGAAATTGAACACAAATTTTATTCCAACAAGTTGAGATGATAAAATATAACAATACCACAGAATACATGTACCAGTATTATATAATGAAACTTAATCAGTTGAGATTCTTCTATAATGAGTTAAGCTGTAATCCTATCTTTAAGAAAGTGGTCAAAAACAGTCCTCACACATTAGCGCCCAAACTAGAACTAAACTAAACGGTATTCCACCCTCGTGCATATGACGTATTTTATCGCTATGACGTAGTGTCTAGACATATGCATGTTTTATTCCTAACACGGAAACATTTCGGGTTTAAGATTATTTCATTTTAACTTTAGTTAATAATAACAAAACCAATATAATATGGAAATAAATCTACTCGTAACACTCGCCCCCCCTTAAGACACAAAGGAATTACAGACAGCGTTAAGTATGGAATTCTTTGTAGAGTACCCATAAAATGAACCGAATTCCCAAACTTTCGTAAGATTTAATTGACTATTGGACAATCTTTTAAATTAAAATGAACCATATATTACATATCCCCTTAATAACAAAGTCGCTATTATGGAATCCCTTATCACATTATCGTATCAATGATTATTAATTAAACATTTATTTATCAATTAATATTTACAATTATGATTATTGTGTGTACAACGTTGACCATAAAACTATTACCACCAATAACCAATCCCATAGAATTGATATGAATTACCCAAATAAGTGGAACCGATTAATAATTGATAGATAATTCTTTAGAAAATTTAATTTATTTATAACCGATCACTGTATCATTAACTAATGATTTTCAGTTATTATATTATTATTATGATGTCTCAATTATGACATCAAGAATATTTAAAAAAAAAATGTTATAATCTCAGCTGATTTAGCTTTTACATAGCATAAAATAAGACATCCAAATTATAACATGACGACATAGAAACAAACAATTTTCAAAACACATCAATAATCAATTGAACAAACACAAGTGTGGATGTATTCAAGTTAAATACCGGTGTGTGTGCAATTGATGTATGCAATAGTTACCTTTTACCTTACAACGTATGATTGTTTCTAGTAGAATTTGAAGTTTTGTTCTGTAATGTTTCATATTGTAATACTTCAAAACATAGTTTATTTATTGTCATATTTACAATAATATAAATGTTAATCAATACAATGAATGACATAAAAGAAAACATTTAATGAGAAACTGACTTTATCTTCTGGTTTACCAGTTACATGCGCGACAACGTGTCAGCGACCACATTTTGTTTACCTGGTAAATATACCACATTTAAATTATATGCTTGGAGGAATAAGCTCCAGCGAATAATTCTTTGGTTCTGTTTAACCCTGGAAAGGAAAACTAAAGGGTTATGATCAGTTAAAATATCAATTGGATATGGAGAACCGTTGATATAAAAATCAAAATGTTTCAATGCCAGGATTAATCCTAAAAGTTCCTTTTCTATCACACTATAGTTTCTTTGATGCTTATCAAATTTTTGAGAGTAAAAACTAATCGGGTGTTCCAATGAATCATCACCCTCCTGAGAAATGACCGCTCCCATCCCTGTATCACACGCGTCAACGGTAATTTTAAAGGGTTTACTGTAATTGGGTGTTACTAATACAGGTGCCTCAGAAAGAACATCTTTTAATTTCTCAAAGGCCTGGTGGCATTCATTAGACCATTTGAAAGTGCAATTCTTCTTTAATAGATTTGTTAATGGACATGCAATGGTTGAGAAATTTTGACAGAACCGACGGTAGTACCCCGCCATCCCGAGAAAACTACGGAGTTGTTTACAGGTTTCAGGAACAGGGAACTCACGAATAGCCTTAACCTTTGCATTTAATGGTTTTACCAAACCATTTCCCACTATGTGACCTAGATACTCGATGGTTGCATGGCAGAACTGACTCTTAGTCAAGTTAATGGTGAGATTAGCATGAGTCAATTTCGTAAATAACAAATGTAGTTGATCTAAATGAGATTTAAAATCGTCACTAACGACAACAATATCATCGAGGTATGCATGACATTTAGGAATGTCCTGAGTAATGGTATTTATTAACCGTTGAAAAGTAGAGGGTGCATTAACCATACCAAAGGGCATGACCTTAAATTTGTACAGTCCGTCAGGGGTTACAAACGATGATATCTCCTGAGCCCTCTCCGTCAGTGGAATCTGAAAATACGCCGTCAATAGGTCAATTTTCGTCACAAACTTAGCATTACTCACTTGATCTATTAGATCGTCGATTCTTGGTATTGGATAGGAATCAGTTTTTGTCACTTTGTTTACCTTACGGTAGTCCACACAAAACCTCATGGATCCATCGGCTTTAGGTACCAATACGCAAGGGGAAGACCAGTCACTACTACTAGGTGTAATAATGTCATTGTCAAGCATGTAGCGAACCTCTTTACGAATGCATTCTAACTGGATAGGATTTGACCTGTATGGATGTTGTTTAATAGCTTTAGTATTTTCATTTAAAATAACATCATGCTTAACTACACTAGTTCTACTAGGTACATCTCCAAATAAATGGATATTTTCATTAATTAGACCTTTGATAGCGGATTGTTCGCAATCAGGTAAATGTGCCAATTTTTCATTTAGGTTTTTCAGAGCCTTTGTATTTTGCAGTTTGCTTTCTGCCACTTCACGCTCAATTTCGGGTGAATTATTCCCGACTTTAATAACAGTGTTTACCGAGGCAACAACATTTTGTTCTTCTCTGGTAATGTATGGTTTCAACATATTGATATGGCACACTCGTTGCGATTTCCGTCTATCAGGGGTCTTTACAAGATAGTTAACCTCACTAAGCTTAGCCATAACCTCGTAGGGTCCTGTAAACTTGGCACTCAGGGGTTGACCAGACAGTGGCGTCAGCATGAGAACTTTATCACCAGGTTGGAAGATACGGGTTCTTGCGTTGACGTCATAATAGACCTTCATCTTGTCTTGTGCCTGCAAAAGATTAGATCTGACAACTTTTAATGCATTATACAGTCTATTTTTAAAATTTTCCACGTATGTCAGTAGACCAGTGTCTTCAGTGGATGACAACCATGTCTCTTGTAACAGCTTTAGTGGTCCACGAACTGTGTGTCCGAATACCAGTTCAAAGGGACTGAAACCAAGAGATTCTTGTACAGCCTCTCTGGTTGCGAAGAGTGCGAAGGGAATACCACGATCCCAGTCGTCGTTATGCTCGAAACAGAAAGTACGGAGCATATTCTTCAATGTTTGGTGGTATCGTTCCAGTGCGCCTTGACTCTGTGGATGATATGCACTCGATACTGCATGACGAATACCCAGCCGTTCTAAGACTTGGCGAAATAACTTCGATGTGAAATTTGAACCTTGATCTGACTGCACGGTTTTCGGAAGACCATATCGGGTGAAGAATCCGATAAGTGCATCAGATATTTTGTCGGCATTGATGCTACGTAGAGGAATAGCCTCTGGAAATCTCGTTGCCGAACACATTATAGTGAACAGATACTGGTGGCCAGCCTTAGTTTTAGGCAACGGACCGACGCAGTCTATAATGATGTGACTGAAGGGTTCTGAGAATGCTGGTATGGGTCGTAGAGGAGCTACCGGAATGGTCTGATTTGGCTTGCCGACCATCTGGCAGACATGACATGATCTGCAAAACGATGTGACGTCACGACGTAGGCCAGGCCAGAAGAAATATGGAAGAATCCTGTCGAAGGTTTTCTGTATCCCTAGGTGACCAGCATACGATGAATCATGGGCCATATGTAGTATGTCCTTGCGGTATACATTGGGTACCACGATTTGATGTACTTCGCTGCATGTTTCATCGTCGTTTTCTTTCCCTCTCCATTTCCTCATCAACAACTCGTCCCTCAGGTAATAACCTGCGGCCATTGTTTCTAATTCTCCTTCATTCTTTGCTTCTTCTTTTAGTTTCTCGATCTCTGGATCTTTGCCTTGAGCAAGAATGAGTAGTTGTCTAGGCGACAAATTATTTTGATCAGTATGACTTGAGTAACCACCTAGAACATCCGCCATGAAGGTTGCTTGCAAGTCAATCTCTGGTGTTGGTTCTGGTTTCTTTGTCGATTCATTAGTCATCTGCTGTTTCTCCATAGCTCTGGTGATAACACATACTGAATTTTCAGTATTCTTACACTGAACAGAGTCTTTGGTTTCTTTAAGTACAGGATGTACCTGATTCTTGGCAATGTCACTTCCTAAAAGTAATGAAATGCCTCTGTAGGGAAATTTCTTCACTATCCCAACAATAACAGATCCAGTGAAGTAATTACTCTTCAACTGTATACGATGTAACGGTGCCGTGAGTGTTCCAGCCATAGTACTGATTAAGGCATACTGGCCTGTATGAGTCAATTTCGACGTTGGTACAGTATTCTTCAACAGTAGAGATATATCAGCACCGGAGTCACGTAGAATGTTAATCTTCCGTTCTCTAGCTTGATTATCTATAGGTGACACATAGCCCTCGCTAACATCCGATAGCATGCACTCGGGTAGTTCTCTGCCTACTGAGTTTCTTGCTACACTACTGCCTCCATAAGTAAACGTTTTATTTACTGATTGTTCATCTGTCACACTCCCTTTGGAGTTGAAACTAGAATGTTCAATAGCCTCGGTCTTCATTTCAAAGACTTTTTCCGACTTTGAGCAACTTGGACATGCGTGTTTCGCCATCTCCTCATGACTAACATCAAATGTCTTTCTATCAGCTTTAATTCTTTTGTGGGCAGTTTTATTTATGTGAGTTTCAGTTTGTACGGCGATGTGTGATAAAACCACGTTGTTCTTGTTTTTAATGGGTCTTTTCTCTTTATGTAGACTCCAACAATTCTCTTTTATATGTCCATCTTTCTTACAGAATGTACAGGTAATTCTCTTTTGTACAAAACTTGAATTCTCTTGTTTATCGGCTTTTTGTTTACTTTTATCATCTGTCGATCTTAACTTCCTCTCTGTATTACTGTTTTGAGTCCTCAAACTTGTTCTGTCATTTTGAAAATAATGGCTATGCGGGTGAATAATGACGTATTCATCGGCTTTAACTGCTGCTTGTTCTGCTATTTCAATACCACGATCAGCCAAATGAACTTTTATATCAGTGCGAATCTTCTCAGTAAAATCCTCCATCAGTATGAGATTATATAGTTTCTCATAATCTTTATTCACATTCTTAGAACGTAACCATCGATCAAAATACTTTTTCTCTAATCTCAGGAAATCAACATGTGAAACTTCTGGTTCTTTCTTGTACGCACGATATAACTTTCGATACTTTTCTGGAGTTAGAACATAACTCAATAGTACTCTGCTCTTTATTAGTTCATAATCATTGCATTCCTCTGGAGTCAAATTCAATACAACATCTAGAGCCTTGCCTTTTGTTAGAGCTGAACGTAAAAGTACTGCTTTCTTATCTTCAGGAAATTTATAATCAATCGAGTTTCTCTCGAAGACCATAAAGAACTCATCAATCTCTATGTTCTCCATGCTTGGTACATGCTTTTTAAACTTATATAGTTCCACATTATTTGTTTCCTGCATCGTATGAGTTGACGAACGAGACTTTGCCAATTCAATCCTTTCATTACTAGCGATTCTTTCTTTTTCCAATTGTAATTCTAACTTCTTCATTTCTAACTGGAATTTCATTTCTGCACTTAGTTCATTTCCATTCATTTTAAAATCATGGTTATTTATGTCTGTTTTCAGGGTTTCTGATACATTGAGAACCACTGATTCTTCATTATTCATAGTATTTTCTTCAAGCATTCTACCATGTCTTTTCAAACAGTCCTTAATATCTTGAATCAATTTACTCCTAACTGGTGTAACTTCAGTAATGTCTATTCCCAGAGAGTTTGCCATCTCTTTTAACTGGGTTAGTGACATGCTAGTTAACTGTTCTGACGTGATAGCAAAAATATTCAATTGCTCCAACGTAAGATTAGCTTCCGCCATGTTTTATATTAATGACGTAAATAGAAGATAAAAAATTCAACTTTACCTTTCATAAAGTCCTTTGAAATATTTTTACACCACTGTTAATTTGTAGAAGATAAATTTTAAGGATGGTTGTGTACAAAGCTGACAACAGTATGTCCGAACACAGACAGTGCCTCCCACGTAGACAGAATTTGAATAAATATTTGTTGTAAATCGTTTTCACTAAAACAGTTGTATATTCTTAATTTCTTATACATACAAACTTTAGATCCAGGACTTGAGCCCCCAATCTTTTGTCACGTGCGAAATCAGCTACTGACGTTAGATGATATTTTTAGTAATGTATTATTATATATTATTTTGATTCATATCCATCTTGGATCTCACAAGGTTGTATAAGAATTTATATTGATGTTATTGAATTAGTTTTGATGTTTATTTGACTCGTCGCGATATGAATCTTTTGTGTATAAAGTGATTTAGATAAACTGTACCTTAATATATAGGAAATCCACAATCCTGTTTGAAATTGAACACAAATTTTATTCCAACAAGTTGAGATGATAAAATATAACAATACCACAGAATACATGTACCAGTATTATATAATGAAACTTAATCAGTTGAGATTCTTCTATAATGAGTTAAGCTGTAATCCTATCTTTAAGAAAGTGGTCAAAAACAGTCCTCACACATTAGCGCCCAAACTAGAACTAAACTAAACGGTATTCCACCCTCGTGCATATGACGTATTTTATCGCTATGACGTAGTGTCTAGACATATGCATGTTTTATTCCTAACACGGAAACATTTCGGGTTTAAGATTATTTCATTTTAACTTTAGTTAATAATAACAAAACCAATATAATATGGAAATAAATCTACTCGTAACATTACACACATACACTAACACACGTATATCCAATCATAAAAATATCGTTTATATGGCGCTCGGCGCTGTTGGTGCAGATAACTTCGGGCTGGTTAGGAATTCTCTTTCCCCGTGCCGGGACTGGATTAGCGGTTAATGTTAGTGTCTATTTTTCCGGGTTTGGATACCGGGAACTACGGCGGGTTCCTACGGGGAGGTTGACAGGGCAGTTGTCGGGTTCTCGGCGGTCTCTAGTTGTCGGGCAGGCTGATGCGGCGGCGGTGGGTCTCTCTGCTGACGTCTCGGGTGCCGGTACGTTGATGCGGGGCCAGAGGGTGGCGACCTGGCGGTTGGGGCGGCAAATCTGGCGTAATGGGGTGGCAAATTTGGTTGCTTGTGTGTCTGGGGTGACGTAGGCTGGGGTGACGTAGGCGTAGGCTGGGGTGGCGTAAGCGTAGGCTGGGGTGTCGTAGGCGTAGGCTGGGGTGGCGTAAGCGTAGGCTGGGGTGTCGTAGGCGTAGGCTGGGGTGGCGTAAGCGTAGGCTGGGGTGGCGTAGGCTGCGTAAAGTGGCGAGCCTGGTTTGATGGGTTGATGGATCTGGTTGCTGGCGTTGGGATGACGGGTCTGGTTGCTGGCTTAGAGTCTTTGTGTTGTAGAGAGATGAGCCCCCATCCAGGGTCGGTTTCAGAATCGGCGTAGTCCTCGGGTTGTTGCTGTTGACAGTGCGCTGAACGGCTTGAAGTTCAGATAATCCCGGACACGAGGTCCCACTTTGTCACGACGTGGCAATTGAGAGGGGGGTAATAATGGCTGGTTGTCTTAGAGATATGAGGTGCCGATGCTGTAGTTGACCTGGAATATTTATTTGTTCTCTACTGGCTCGCTTAGATGTTATTAAACACACACAAACAGACAGTTCTAAGTTAGGCAAGCAAGTCTCTGGTTACGTTTCAGGTGTTTATTTATGATTCAAATTCAATATCCAATGATGAGATACACATACTAACATGCAGGGGAGATATAATGCTTGAGATATATGCACAGGAACGTCTAACACTCAGTATACTGTGTTGTTGCGGAATCCAAGTTTAGGCTACGTAACTATAATGAGGGAATTACGATTACTGGCTAAGTATCTGCAAGTCCAAGTAACAATTCGGGAGCTAGACCAAAACGATGTGTCTAGCTCGGGAGCTGGGGGAGATCTGCTTTAGTTTAGTTGGGCGGGCTTTTCGTGGACATTAGTCACCTGACCCAAGGTTAATTTGGTTGGCTTACAGTTAATTACATCCTATTCTCATTGGCTAGATTGAATATACATTTGCATAAGAAAAGCTTATTGGAGCCAAAAATGGATTGGGGGTCGGGGTTGCGAGGGCGGAAAGGGGGGGGGAGAGGTCTAGATGAAAGACAATTGATACAGACGTCATGCTGAGTGGGGGAATTTATCTCCCTTTGGTAGAATTTTAAGTAGTTAACTCAAGTGGCTGGGGGGGGGGGGGGGGGTTTCGGACGAGAATTAGTTATATGTGTGCGAACTGGGTTCCCTGGTCAACGCTCAGGGAACGACCGTCTCAAAGCAATTGCATAACATGCCGCTAAGCTGGGGGGATATAAAAGGGGGTGGGGGTGGCGGGGACGCGAAGAGGAGGGGGTGAGTGAGGGATCGAGTAATGACTCGCTACACATGCGTTAAAATAGTACAAGATATAAATACATTAAGACATGATATGAATACATTAATATAGCATAGGATAAAATATATACATTCTAACTAACACATTCGTACCCATTCAACCAAGATGTAGTACCAAGTTGAATCGTATTAGTCAGTAGACTCTGAATTTGGGCGTAGTACAAGAGTATAGTGAAGGGTAGAGAAACAGGTGAGAAAGAGTGATGGGGAGATGTAATTGCGTAAGGGAGGGAGAGGATAGTGACGTCAGACTAACCTTCTCTCTATTCTAGCTAAACTTAAGCTAATCTAAGGTTCTAGTTATACACTACTATCTATCTAAGTGCTAATAGTCACGATTAAATCCAGAATTGTGACAGTGTATGTGTGTGTTTGTATTAAGTGTATGTGTGTGTTTGTATTAAGTGTATGTGTGTGTTTGTATTAAGTGCATGTGTGTGTTTGTATTAAGTGCATGTGTGTGTTTGTATAAAGTGCATGTGTGTGTTTGTATAAAGTGTATGTGTGTGCTTGTATTAAGTGTATGTGTATGTTTGTATAAAGTGTATATGTGTGTTTGTATTAAGTGCATTTGTGTGTTTGTATAAAGTGTATGTGTGTGTTTGTATAAAGTGTATGTGTGTGTTTGTATTAAGTGTATGTGTGTGTTTGTATTAAGTGCATGTGTGTGTTTGTATTAAGGGCATGTGTGTGTTTGTATTAAGTGTATGTGTGTGTTTGTATAAAGTGTATGTGTGTGTTTGTATTAAGTACATGTGTGTATTTGTATTAGGTGTATGTGTGTGTTTGTATTAAATGCATGTGTGTGCTTGTATTAAGTGCATGTGTGTGTTTGTATTAAGTGTATGTGTGTGTTTGTATTAAGTGCATGTGTGTGTTTGTATTAAATGCATGTGTGTGTTTGTATTAAGTGCATGTGTGTGTTTGTATTAAGTGCATGTGTGTGTTTGTATTAAGTGCATGTGTGTGTTTGTATAAAGTGCAATTGTGTGTTTGTATAAAGTGTATGTGTAAGTTTGTATAAAGTGTATATGTGTGTTTGTATAAAGTGTATGTGTGTGTTTGTATTAAGTACATGTGTGTATTTTTATTAGGTGTATGTGTGTGTTTGTATTAAGTGCATGTGTGTGTTTGTATTAAGTGCATGTGTGTGTTTGTATTAAGTGTATGTGTGTGTTTGTATTAAGTGCATGTGTGTGTTTGTATTAAATGCATGTGTGTGTTTGTATTAAGTGCATGTGTGTGTTTGTAATAAGTGCATGTGTGTGTTTGTATTAAGTGCATGTGTGTGTGTATGTATAAAGTGCAATTGTGTGTTTGTATAAAGTATATGTGTGTGCTTGTATTAAGTGTATGTGTGTGTGTTTGTATAAAGTGTATATGTGTCTTTGTATTAAGTGCATTTCTGTGTTAGTATAAAGTGTATGTGTTTGTTTGTATAAAGTGTATGTGTGTGTTTGTATTAAGTGCATGTGTGTGTTTGTATAAAGTGTATGTGTGTCTTTGTATTAAGTGTATGTGTGTGTTTGTATAAAGTGTATGTGTGTGTTTGTATTAAGTGCATGTGTGTGTTTGTATTAAGTGAATGTGTGTGCTTGTATTAAGTGTATGTATATGTTTGTATAAAGTGTATATGTGTGTTTGTATTTAGTGCATTTGTGTGTTAGTATAAAGTGTATGTGTGTGTTTGTATAAAGTGTATGTGTGTGTTTGTATTAAGTGTATGTGTGTGTTTGTATTAAGTGTATGTGTCACGATTCTGGAATTAAATCGCGACACTTAGCACTCATGGATAGATCATAGCTCAGAAGTAGTGTAGAACTAGAAACATAGGTTAGCGTAGAGTTAGATTAGGGAGTAGAAAAGTAGCCTGGAGCTATTACACTCTCCCTCTCTCACGCAATAGGAACACCCCAACCATCCCTTCTCCTCACCTCTCTTTAACCCTCTCTACACTTTTTCATTCCCGAATTCAGAGTTGCTACTTGATTCAGCCAATTGGTATTACACTATTTGTATGTGTGATTGTATGTGTGTATGTATATATGTATAATGTATGTATATATATATATATATATATTCTATTATGCTGTCAATTATGATTCATGTTGTATTTGGATAGTAACTACTCATTTATTTTGCTAAACTCAGCATACACGTAAAACCCCCACCCACCTGTAGAAACCCCCACCCACCTGTAGACACCCCCACCCACTGCTACACCTTTTTCGTTATCTCCCCTCTTCGTCCCCTACTCAGCGCCCGTGGTCGAGCCCTTGATCCACTCGTCGTAGTGACATCTGGAGCGAAGCGTCTCGCACACACGTAAGCGCCTCGGGCTGAGCTCGATCAATAGACACAGGCACATCAAGGGAGATAAGTCATTATCTTATCCTTTGTGTCTCCGTATACGTCTACACCCCCCCTCCGCCCCTGGGCCCCACCCCGCAAAATCGGCGGTATCAATTGTTCACCTACACCCACCCCTAATTTTCCCCCCAATAGTCAATCTTCTATGCAAGTATATTTCAAACCAGCAAACCAGAACATATGTAATTCTAAACTTATGTAGCTATCCAATCAAATTGACCACTGATCACGTGACTAAAATCCAGGAAAGCGCGCTTAACTAGTTTAAGGGGACTTCAGCTCAAGCGTTAGGTGGAGAAGGTTGTTCGATTATAGCCTCCACTTATTCAGTTCGTTCCATAGGATATACCGCCTGCATGTGTATAGATAGATATTTTGTAAGTCTAAGTATTTTCATGAACACAGCTTCGTTTGCCTAATGTTGGATAACCTAGCAGTACCATGTGTTGAGTGTTAACTGAAGCCTGTGCAAATTCGTATATGTATCTTGCCATTGAGTGAAGAATTGAAATGACAATAAACACCTGAACTTAACCAGCGATTTATTTGCCTACTTAGAACTATCTGTTGTGTCCGTCATAATATCTACGAGCCAGAGAGAGAAATAATAATTATTCCAGGACGATTCCAGTCACGGTAATTCATACCCCACGACGACCTGCCACTACTACCCCACTCACCTACGACTCTGCACCCCTCTCATCGCCCAACTTCTTCCAGGTTGATGTCCTAATCCTAAACACATCCTGACAGTATGTGTGTGTTTGTATAAAGTGTATGTGTGTGTTTGTATTAAATGCATGTGTGTATTTGTATTAAGTGTATGTGTGTGTTTGTATTAAGTGCATGTGTGTGTTTGTATTAACTGCATGTGTGTGTTTGTATTAAGTGCATGTGTGTGTTTGTATTAAGTGCAAGTGTGTGTTTGTTTTAAGTGCATGTGTGTGTTTGTATAAAGTGCATGTGTGTGTTTGTATTAAGTGCATGTGTGTGTTTGTATAAAGTGTATGTGTGTGTTTGTATTAAGTGCATGTGTGTGTTTCTATTAGGTGCATGAATGTGTGTGTTTGTATTAAGTGTATGTGTGTGTTTGTATAAAGTGTATGTGTGTGTTTGTATTAAGTGTATGTGTGTGTTTGTATTAAGTGTATATGTGTGTTTGTATTAAGTGCATGTGTGTTGGTATTAAGTGCATGTGTGTGTTTGTATTTACTGCATGTGTGTGTTTGTATTAAGTGCATGTGTGCGTTTGTATTAAGTGCATGTGTGTGTTTGTATTAAGTGCTTGTGTTTGTTTGTATTAAGTGTATGTGTGTGTTTGTATTAAGTGCATGTGTGTGTTTGTATTAAGTGCATGTGTTTGTTTGTATTAAGTACATGTGTGTGTTTGTATTAAGTGCATGTGTGTGTTTGTGTAAGTGCATGTGTGTGTTTGTATTAAGTGCATGTGTGTGTTTATGTAAGTGCATGTGTGTGTTTGTATTAAGTGCATGGGTGTTTTGTATTAAGTGCATGTGTGTGTTTGTATTAAGTGCATATGTGTGTTTGTATTAAGTGAATGTGTGTGTTTGTATTAAGTGTATGTGTGTGTTTGTATTAAGTGCATGTGTGTGTTTGTATTAAGTGTATGTGTGTGTTTGTGCTTTTGTGTTTTTAATCATTTTGAAAGGAAGCAGGAAAACTGTTGCAGTCAATGCAGGATATTTTTTTCCATACAGTAAGTAGGCAGTTGTTTACCTTATAAGTTGAGTTGTTAATACGTTAATACACAGACAGATACACAGATAGTCGTTAAGTTGGACAGATTCAGAGAAAGAGTTAGAAATAGAGGAGAAAGAAAGAGAGAAAGAGAAAAAGAAAAAGACAAGTGAAAGAGAGAGAGAGAGCGAGAGAGAGAGAGAGAGAGACAGAAAGAAAGAAAGAAAGAGAAGCGGGGGTTAAGTTATACAAATTAAGTTCACCTGTAAATTGTTCCCTGAAGTAGAAAAGAGAGAAGAAATATAGAAGACACAAAAAGAGTTATGTATTCGGCGCATTCAGTAGAGTAGTGTATAGAGAATAGAGTAGTGTATAGAGAATAGAGTAGTGTATAGAGAATAGAGTAGTGTATAGAGAATAGAGTAGTGTATAGAGAATAGAGTAGTGTATAGAGAATAGAGTAGTGTATTGAGAATAGAGTAGTGTATAGAGAATAGAGTAGTGTATAGAGAATAGAGTAGTGTATAGAGAATAGAGTAGTGTATAGAGAATAGAGTAGTGTATAGACAATAGAGTAGTGTATAGAGAATAGAGTAGTGTATAGAGAATAGAGTAGTGTATAGAGAATAGAGTAGTGTAAAGAGAATAGAGTAGTGTATAGAGAATAGAGTAGTGTATAGAGAATAGAGTAGCGTATAGAGAATAGAGTAGCGTTTAGAGAATAGAGTAGTGTATAGAGAATAGAGTAGTGTATAGAGAATAGAGTAGTGTATAGAGAATAGAGTAGTGTATAGAGAATAGAGTAGTGTATAGAGAATAGAGTAGTGTAAAGAGAAAAGGAA
Source organism: Anisus vortex (assembly GCA_949126835.1). Classification (NCBI taxonomy): domain Eukaryota; kingdom Metazoa; phylum Mollusca; class Gastropoda; family Planorbidae; genus Anisus; species Anisus vortex. The sequence goes on from OX421509.1 coordinate 8,014,648, forward strand.
TCGGAGAGAGACAAAGAGTGTGTAAGTGATCAGAGGGAGTGGCGGAGGAGTGAAGTAGAGGAGCCTTTGAAGGATTAGTCCTACTCCCTAACGAGATGCCGTCCTATCTCAAGGAACAAATTTAACTAAAATGTTCTATGTTCCGCAAAGAACGCTTCGTTCTGCCGACTCCTCGCTTCTGGAGGTGCCCCGTTTCTCTCTGACGACCGTGGGTCATCCATAAAGTACGTCACTTTTTAGGGGGGAGGGGGGGGGTCAGGCCGTGTGTGACGTCACACATTTATTTATTTTTATTTTATTTCTTATTTATTTTTATTTTTTAAAGTAGAAGTTAAAAGCTTTAAAAATTATTTTCCTTCGAGATTCTTTCCTCCTCCAATCTCAATCAACCAAACAACTGATGGACTCAAAGCGTCAAAAAGAGCACATGCAGATTCTCATAAATTTCCTTCATTGTTTGTGGCACAAACTCTCAAATTCACTATGTCGAGATCAACAGGTGTTTTCAAATCTTTATTGTCCATCTTTGCAGACCAGCCTGCTTGATAAAATTTGCAAAGTGTGTTATTTATACTTTGCCTCACAAACAATGTTGAATATGCAGGGACACACAGAGCTCGGGCTTGTGAGAATGTGCCAACCCAAACTGTTCCAGAATCAACTTAGATAAAACTCATCCGTCCTTGAGAATCGCTGCTAGAAGGCAAAGAGAACTCATGGCAGTTATTGCCAGAAGAGAAAATGCACATTCAGAGGATGTTGCGTAGCTAGGTGAGGATGAAGTTGATCTGTCTGCAATTATCCTTCCGCAGAAAACTATGATTGTGAAAGATTTTTGCCAGTCGTAACTATGGATGAACACTTTACTTCAACATGGATATATGATGTCCAGTGATATTTTTAAATGAAACATAATTCACAGATCCATAATAAACAGATTCAATATAGCACAAGATGTTGTCACATAATTTCTCAATCCAGTCTTTTTTTTTTTGTCAATTTTTTTGTTTCCTTTTTATTATTTAATCACTGGGTGAGTTCAAGATTCGCTAATGTACTTCTTATCCTGTGTAAAAAAAGATTGCATAATCGGAAGATTATCTAAAACTGGACCTCACCTATTGTAGGCTTAAATGAAAAAAAAGCAGATAAATGATGTGTGTTATATAATTGTCTAGTCTAATTTTTGCAATTGTTGTTGTCAAATTCAATAATAATATAGATATAAGTTACTGCTTCAATGAATAACTGTTAAAACTGTTGAAAATTAACTATTGTTACGACCTCAATCCCCTTGTGGCCAGAGCCGTGTAAATGTTGTTGATAATTCTCGTTTGTCCTAGGGTAGACTTTGGTTATTATTACTTATATTTCAGTATTACACGAACTCTCCTTATTGTCCTGGGCACAAACTCAGGATTTGTGTTCTAACAGTTCCTTTCCTTGACGTTATGGTTTTAAAATATATATATATATATTATAATATGGTAAACAATGAAACAAAAATAGTAACTTGACAAGGAAGCTTCAGTGTAAATGTTGTTGATAATTTAATTCAGGTGATATGTGCCAATATATACAATATGAAGATTATATACAGTTAGAAGAAAATAGTGTCAACACAAGCGTCCACTCTGTACAAAACTCTGCACAAGACTCCATCTGTCCAAACCACTAGCTGCTTGGCCTTAAATACTAGCGGGTGAGAGCGGGGAACAGACCTATTACTAGGAGGGGTGAAAATAATGGTATCATTACAAAACTCATAATAAAAATGATAGTTTTAACATAAACTTCCCTGTACGAGAAATAATAGACTATTCCTAGCCATTCCGAGAATTAGAGGTCTGCACGAGAGTGGATTCTTGTAACAGTCTAGGCTTAAGTACCGCCCACAAAACTCGCGTTGAGAGAGAGCTGTTAATACATGACACTATTCTAGTCGTAAAGTCATTTTAACTTTTAAGTGAAATTTTTATTATTTAATACTGTTTAATAGTGAAGTGTGTTTTAGATTAAATAGGGGTTAATTTTTTTTTTAAATGTTCGAAAGTGTGACGTACTTTAGGGAGGGGGTCCGGAGATTTGTGACAGTTTGTGTCAGGGAGGGGGTTAAAACTGGTAAAAAATAGCGTGACGTACTTTATGGACAGTGCCTTAGAGCCTTCTCAACATCCGGTCCAAAGGTGTGGAATCTACTTCCCATTCAACCCATGGGAACACGTTCTATTGCTACTTTCAGAAAGAACTTAACAACACATTATTTCAATATTTACTTTCGTTAAATATGTTTCAGACCCCTACTGTCGTGCTTTTTATGCTAAGTCCGTTAATGCTTCATTTATTTGCCTTGTCCCAGGTTTGTAAAGTTTTAAATCATCAATCTTAGCCTAGATATTTTATCCGTGTTCTTAGTTGTATGTTAAATGCGCTCTGAGCTTACATTATGTTTGTTGTTGGCAGCGCTATACAAATAGAAACTTTGGTACAATAAAAGACAAGAATATTGAGTAGTGATAAAGAGAAGGGCTGATTTAAAAGAGAGAGAGAGAGAGAGAGAGAGAGAGAGAGAGCAAGAAAAGGGGGTGAAATAAACAGGTTTTAAAGGGAAAAGAATGTCTAGAGAGATTAGCATAGGTGTAGCCACTGTAGGCGGGGAAGGTGGGGGGGTGAGGGGTACGACACGTAGCCCCTTTTTTTCCTACTTCTAAACAGAACATTGATATTTCTTTTCTTTGTTGTTTTAATTTTTTTTACAAATTATAATTACTGTAACTGTCTGTAACAGTGCTGTTTTTTTTTTCTTCTCACTTTGACTTCATGAGAATAATAATACATGTTACCGCATGTAAAATTTTGTCTGAAAATGAGTAGATCTAAATTAAATTATTGAGTCTATTATTTTTTTACTTTTTAACTATTGAAAATTAGATGTCATGTTACTCTCCCAATTGATTAGGCGCAAATTGTGCATCAGCGCAGCGTAAGCCCACCCCCTACCACCCTTCAGACCCTACTGTGCACTACCCCCCTCCCACCTTGAACTATTTGCACCCCCCCCCTTTTATTTCTACCTCTACCTAAAAATCGGGAAATAAAAAGAGAGAGAAATAGAGGGAGAGAGAGAGAGAGAGAGAGAGAGAGAGAGAGAAAGATAGAGAGACATAGAAGTTAGGAGAAATAAAGTCTAAATGCTAGAAAGAGAGTGTTGGAGTAATATATTTCAGAATTCAGTATACAAATGAAATAACTCTAAACTTTATTATTATTTTCATATTGAAAACATCAGGAGACCACTATCTTTGTGATTGCAAAAAAAAAAAAAAAAAAAAAAAAAAAAAAACCTAGACGGAACAGAAGACTCTGACGTCACTTCCGTAACCAATAACCACGTCATACCTCAGACGTATCGCTTAGAGATTATTATTACGCATTGAAAAAATAAATAAAATAGCTCAGAATAAAATAATAAATAAAAGAACAATGTTACAGTTAAAATAGCTCACAACAGAGAGAGAGAGAGAAAGAAAGAGAGAGAGAGAGAGAAAGAGAGAGAGAGAGAAAGAGAGAGAGAGAGAGAGAGAGAAAGAGAGAGAGAGAAAGAGAGAGAGAGAGAGAGAAAGAGAGAGAGAGAGAGAGAGAAAGAGAGAGAGAGAGAGAGAGAGAGAGAGGGGGGGTTAGAGATGTGGAGTTAAACGAATAGACGCTCAAAAAGAAAGATGAGGTAAGAGAGAAAGAGAGAGAGAGAGAGAGAGAGAGAAAGAGAGAGAGAGAGAGAGAGAAAGAGAAAGAGAGAGAGAGAGAGAGAGAAAGAGAAAGAGAAAGAGAGAGAGAGAGAAAGAGAAAGAAAGAGAGAGAGAGAGAGAGAAAGAGAGAGAGAGAGAGAGAGAGAAAGAGAAAGAGAGAGAGAGAGAGAGAGAAAGAGAAAGAGAAAGAGAGAGAGAGAGAAAGAGAAAGAGAAAGAGAGAGAGAGAGAAAGAGAAAGAAAGAGAGAGAGAGAGAGAGACATAAACATAATCTTAAAAAAAATATATTTGTGTAAACTTAGTATTTGTATAGAAGTAAATTGTGAAGCAAAATAAAAGACTTTAAAAGTAAAAGTTAAAAAACAACAAAAATAGATTTCTAGTTCCGGGAGCAGACACAAATACATTTTTAAACGGGTAACAGAAAAAAAAATAGGTCAAATTTAGTTGGTCATTCAAAAGGATAATTTTCAAGAGATTCGCATTGGCTTTTTCTTATCTTATCTTATATATTACAAACGCTACTTCTATATAGAAGATTATTGTGTCCTAGGTTCATCCGAGGTCCGAGTATAGTCTTGCATCTTTGTTATAAATGTTTTAAATGATGTTGTTACTGTTTTTTCCTGGCAACGCATTCCATGCCCAGATGCCAATCGGGAAGAGAGTATTTATATGTATTTGTTCTCGCTTAAGGGATAAGGAACCTGTTTTTGTCTTTATGTTTATCTGAGCATGCAACAGGTTGTTATTGGGATGTATTTCTAAATTAGAGTTTAACGCTTTATGCATTATTGCTTATTAGTCTGTCTTTCATTGCTTTAAATTTTAATCTATTTATATTGGTTTGAATCATTATTCGATTGATTTTATTGTTTAAAAATTATATATAGACTATATTATATATATATATATTCGATTGATTTATATTGGGCTATTTTACATCGTAGAATGATTTTCACTGGATTGATTTTGTATTGAATTGATTTGCTATTTCTTGTTTAAAATGTCGTGTGTAATATTATGTTTGTAGTATAATATTGTTTGTGATGTCATGTTTGTCATGTAATGTTCCTTATTTCAAGAGTGTAATAATGTCATGCATGCTTTGTCATTATTACTATCAACAATGCTATAAATAGTAACAGGAATATTATTATTGTTTGTTAAACATGTTTGCAATGTCATGTTTAAATATTTTTTTTGTAATGTGAGGTTAGCAATGTCTCGTTTGCAATGTCAAATTTGCAATGAAGTGTTGATAATGTCCTGTTCTCGAGGTCATTTAGGAAATGTCATATTTTGCAAATTTCATGTTTGTAAGGTCATGTATGCAATTTCATGGTAGTAATGTCATTTTTTTTGTTCTCATCTAATGTATATGTTTGAAATGTTTCTTTTTGTCATTTCAAGTTTCTAATGCTATGCTTTCAATATAAAGTAGCATACCATTTTGACAAAACTGATCAAAAGGCTGGTAAAATAGCGTTCAGTAGTTTCTGTGGCCAGGGTATTACGAGGGGATGTGAGGCCATCCCAATGCCCAGCCCCACTTTTCTTTACCCCACCTTTACGTTACCGCCTAATTAAGGTCAGGTACCCATCAGAGCTGGGTAGAATCAGTGGCACCCTCAAGTCCCGGAAAAAAAATCCTAGCCTGCACCATGATTCAAAGCCAGAACCTTCGGATCGCCTTCAATATCAGGGTTCAATCATCACGTTTCTAATGTACTGAGTTGAAAATGTGTTTTTCTTCACATGTAACGTTTTTAATTTTAATTGGTTATAATATCTCTTTTTTTTTCCTACATGCAATGATTCAAATGTTTTGTTGCAAATATAGCATTTGAAAAAAGGTCATGTTAAAAATGTTATTCTTTAATAATATCAAAATGTATAAAATAACTCGATTGATAGTAGCCAGAATTATTAACCTTTAGTAATAATATCGTTCAATGTTATTTTTTGTTTTCTGTCTTAAAATTGCATTTCTAACGAGAGCTAGAAGAGAGGTAATCTCATTTAACTTTCTGAGGGAACCTTCGGGGTTAGGGCTTGGGTCGGGATAGATTCCGGAACCTTCCCATCGATATTACGCCAATGGCTCGTCAAATTCCAGTGTCGGTTTCACTGTTATCACAAACACAACAAAAAATATTGTGCGACCTTTTAATTCTTCTTCGTAGCCTGCATTCTGCAGTTCCGTCAACACATCAAGTTCAAGGTCACCGCTGGCCTTGTGTGTTTGTAGCGTGTCTATGGATGGTTGGGGGCTAGGATATATTTCATAAGGATAGAGGTGGGGGGGGGGGGGAAGGGTTCGGTTGATTTCCGAAAGGTTTTAAACAATCTTGTATGAAATTTATTAAGAATACGGAAAGAGTGGTGTGTACTTATTTGACGGAGATTTAAATTTCGAAGATTTAGAGTTGCCAAGTTAGAGAACTTTTCTCCCAAAATGTCTGACATCTTCAGAAAGTGTGAAGTGCATAATTTATCCTAAGCTATTAGTCCACAATATTTCATGCTGTGAATTAGAGTAACATTCTTTTAATTACAAACTGGTGAGTTTTCAAGTTTCATGGCCGTAAATTAACAAAATTATGTTTCCAAAATGTATGGATATTTTCTGAGATCGTCAGCGTTCGTGGTCTCTTGACTGTGGAAAGTTGTGTTGGCTTGAGACTGTATTAGTTACACTAATGCGTTGAGTGTGGTAATCAAGGAAACTTATTTGGTCTGCTTTGTAAGTTCTTGAATGTCAGCAATGTGGAATACGTGCGTATCATTTGAAATTACCGAAGTAGTTCTTCTTCATTTTATTGTGGAGACCTAGTTAGGACCGAAAAAAGAGTCCATAATTTGCTGGGTTCGAATCCGTTTTTATTAGGCCACATTTTTACCCCATTCTACCCAGCTCTGATGAACAACATGGATAATATCTTTATTTGGGTAAAACAATAAAAAATGAGTATGGGCATTGTGCTAGCATCACAATCCCATATTTCTATTAGGTCACTTTTACGAAGCGTTTAAGGAAACGTTTAAGTCCACATGATCTGAAAAAAAGTTACCATAGTTACTTAGACTCCTTGATTAGCGAGTTTATAATGTGTAATTATTTGTTATCACTGTTAACGTCAATAGACTATTTGAACTTAATTTTGTCTTCATTAAGGCTACGAGTGTAGGCCTATACAGAGAAACCAACAAGGTATAGCCTGCTGGACTTAGCTGTTGACCGCTTAAGATGATCTCTATGCAGAACACTTTCGGACCCTGGGATTATGTGGTCTTCGCAGCCATGCTGGTCATCTGTATGGGCATAGGGATATGGTTCGCGCTGAAAGGAGGCGGACAGAGGACCCAAGGTAAGAGTTGACTACATAGTGTACTGTGTTATTTTGGTACAGATACATTTACTCATTTTAAAAAATCTGTTTATCGTCGTTTATGACAACTGTAAACATTATTATTGGCCTCATGGACAATTCTTTAATATTATGCATGCATGGTGAATCTAAAGGCAGTGGCGTAGCTAGGGTCATCTGCGCCCGGGGACATGACACAAAGTCTGCTCCCCTTCTCGGACCGACAGAATCTGGGGGCTCAATGAAAGATGACAAGGGACCGGGTAGGCAGACCCCGTGACCCCGAGGCAACCGCGCCTCGTGCTCAGTCAGCCGCAAGCCAGAGAATTTTGAAATTTTACGGTTTATATGGTTCATTTACGAAGCATCTGGTATTTTAATGAAATAGAATACAGACTAATAAGTCTCTATACTATTGTAAACAATTTATTTGAAAAAAAAATACTCTACTAATTATACATGACTGGAATAGACATAGTCTACAACAAATTGATCCTCCTTGATTTAACTGTCGCAAACTCGTCAATCACGTTGTCAAAATTAATATTCTCAAGTGTTTCTCTTTCGATGCTAAGGAGTGCAAGATCACTCTGACCAGGGGTCGGCAACCTTTTGGCTAATTGTTTGCCAAACTAGGATTTCTAAACCATTCAGCGTGCCAACAGCCTAAAAGTCAACCTGCTTTATTATACTTGTTTTATTTTTATAAGACAATTTAACTCCGTAGCAAGATTAAGGCCAAAAGCGAAGGAAATTTATGGAGAAAAAAACGGTAAAGCGTTTTATATTTAATAACGACAATTAACGCGTTTGTGATTATCATATTTTATTTGCATTTATACCAAAAAAATAATATGACCAAACTTTCACATTTTTGGTAATGATTTTGTAAACATTATCATTTGGTTGTCCAGATAAGATTCTAGTCTAGCAACTGATAATATTTTAATATCGATGATAGTTTATTCTCAGTTTAACTGAGATTGTTTTTAATTTGCTTAATGCTAAAGATATAATACAGGCGATTATAGTAGAGCGGAATTCAAATGTAGTAATCATACAAACTGGGTAGTTATTGTAATGTTTTAAAAATGTGCATAAAATGTTTTAGTCATATAGACCTAATATTTATATAATTTTCAACTACATTTTACAGTTTGGTAATTATAACGTTATAAGTTGTAGGCCATAAAATTTTAGTCTATTATAAAAGAAAAATAAGAAACACAATATAAGAAATAATAGCATAAATAAAATGGGCTAATTATCTCCCTTTAATTCAAATAAAGTTTCTAATTTTGATTCAATATTGATGCCAAAAAAGTTATGTTTTGTAATATAACAAATATTACTGACTAATTATTATTTCTTTTAATAAATCTATCATTATGGTATTCATTACAATATTTAATTATTAGAGGTATACAATTGATTTTCGTTAAACAGATGTACATAAACATTTCCTGTATTAATTGTTTGTCCATTTAACCCACTTGATTTAACCCGTCCTTGTAAATGCGTTCCACTAACTGAAATGTGTCGCTCTGTCATTCAGAGACATCGTCTTCAATAGTCAGTTTTCCTCATTAAGAACTGGAAAATGCTTGTTTTTTCATTAATAAAAAAACATCTTTTTTCATTAAAAAAAACACCTCTTGGAAGTCGCTCGCGAGCCATTGAAAATCGCTCTGCGTGCCAAGTTTGGCACGCCTGTCCTAGTTTTCCGACCCCTGACTCAGACGATCTTGTCCCATTGAATTAAATAAGATAAAATAAGCTTCAGTTTGCTGAAGGACCGCTCACAGCTTGCAATTAAAACAGCAATCGTTAGAAGTATTTGCAGTGAAATGAGCAGATTCAGAAATACGTCATCTCCATATGAAACAACAAAACCAAGAAGATCCAAAGGAGTTTCCGGTAGAACTTCAGTCCTGGCACAGAGCAGCATTTTGCAGTCTCCGATTGCTGTGCACAATTCGTGACCATTGACGAAGTTTTGCAATTTTGACGAAGTGTATCGACATTTGTCTCAGCGAGAAGAGTTTTGACGTCTAGTAAAAATCCAAATTTGGTGTTTAGCTTCCTTAGACCTAAAAACCGTATTGATATCTCCCGAGTCTATCAATTACGCTGTTCATAACACGTGCAATTTCGTCTTCTGCAGAAAGTCCTGCATCTCTTGCTAATTCTCCTTGTCGTCTAATCCATCTGTCAACCTCGATTCCCCAAGTTGTACATCTTTTTTTTCCATTGTCTACCGCCACCTTGATCAAATTATCACCAATGTTGACAAGTTCTTGCTCCAGTGATTCAAGATCAGATGCTTGCTGCTTCCATGAAATTCATAGTAGAATCCTGCAACCGTTTCCGGACACGATCAATTTTCCCAAGTATGATGTTCCAGAAATGTAACAAAACTAGGAAGTTAAAGTTTAATATACCTGCCAGCAAAGTTTCTGCATCACTTCTGGTGTCAGGCGTCATGATTGCATCTTCTCATAATTTGTCCAACAGCTCTACTAGTTCGTCTAGTCCTTCATGAATAGCTTTAACAATTTCTGATCGTGCATTCCAGCGTGTTTCAGACTCCCACTTCACTGTGATTAGCACAACTCTTTTTCATTCTCCCCAACGAGTTGTTGAACGAGAGAAAAACAAATATATACTTTCAACTGTTCCAAAAAATGTGATAACAACTGGATCATGTTTAGCTGAGTGTACTCGTGCTAAGTATATTGGACTCGAAATTATACAACCTGTATAATTGTTAAAACCAAATGCCACTTTCAGTATATGAAGAATAATAATTGAACCCGAACTGATCTTTGTTTTAAAAAAAACGCTATCAGCAATCCTACATTGTAGATGTGTCATTTGTTTATGAGTAGATTGGCGCCCCTTAATGCTCAATGGGGGCGCCAAAATCATGCTTGCTAACTGATTTGTAATGAAGATATTTGTGGAACTCCAAAATTCAATCTTGTTAATGTATTTGGGATACTTTAGTTTACATCAAAATAAAATTAAATAATTAGTTTTAATATGCATTTTGGCGCCCCCTAACGTGGCGCCCGGGGACATATGTCCCCCCCTGCCCCTCCCTAGCTACGCCACTGTCTAAAGGTTAAACTTGTATTAACATTTCCGGTCCCATTCGTTCATTTACTGAAAAGCATTGTCTGTGTGCTGCGTTACTGGTCACTCACTACGAGTAAAAAAAAAAGATTTAGGGGATTACATTTTATTTCATTTACAAAAGATGTTGGCGAAAGAAAACGATAGATTGTGAACGTTTGACGTGAAAAATCACCTATTTATATTTCCAAACTTATTGCTTGATGCAAAAAAATTTTCCTTTTTTGTTTTTATTTATTTACGGATTGTGTTTTTTTTTAATAACCAATAAAGGGTTCCTATTTTATTTTATAAACAAAGCTAAAGGCGACTAACACCTCAAGTATTAATTATTGCATTCTATTTTTTTTATGTTGAAAAGGGATACCTCATAACTAATCTTGTAGCCTTTGTATATTTATAAAAGACCAGAACTGGCCGTCGAGGTTGAAATAAATTGGCAAACAGCCACAAAAGCAAGTTTTTGTTGCCGGAAATGAACCGGAAATTCGTGAATACGTTTAACCACGACTTTTTTTAAAAGTTAAGGCCTGTAGCTACAACATGAAAGCTTTTTAAACATGCTATACATATATAACATTACTTATAACTTTTATCACTTACTCTGTTTTCTTTTTTTTTACCAGGTGAATATTTAATGGCAAACCGAAACATGTCCATCTTACCTGTAGCTATATCCATCTTGGTTTCCTTCATGTCCGCCATCTTGATTCTAGGAAACCCAGCAGAAATGTATACACAGGTAAATAGCTCATTCACATTACACCTTTTTTTCCCCTTCTAAATACATCGTCTCTGGTTCCTAACTAGTTAAGAAAAAGTTATGTCAATTACATAACACTGTCTCTATGATACAGTATGGGAACGCTCTATTCTTTTCTAATTTTTTCCTCCAAGATCATGCACACCCGTTTCGTGGTAGTTACATAATATATAGTCGAAGTGGTCGGCTTCTTTCAATAAGACCAAGAACAGAGAGATTTAGGAACTCTTTTGTTCCACTATCAGTGAGACTCTTTCAAAAGAATCATCTTTCAGCCAGGAAATACAATGGCTCAATAGCTGACTCCTAAATGATAGGCCGACTTACCTTAGATAACATTTAACATGCTTTAGAAATTTACTGTCTTATTTATGGGTTGGGTCGGTTAATACTACATTTATTTGTTTTGTCTTTTTTAATCATCAATTTAGCTCTGTCACCTGGCCTAGGGTAATATCCGTATTCTTAGTTGTATGTTAAACGCGCTCTGAGCTTACATTATGTTTGTTGGCAGCGCTATACAAATATTATCATTATTATTATTATTATTACTTTTTTCTTGTATGATAAATGGTATGACAGTTTTCGCGAATGTCTATTGTGTTTGAGTACAAATGTTTTTTTAATATTGTTTTAAGTATGCTGAAAGACGGAATTTATGTAATCAAATCAAATATCCATTTATTTGGATCAATAAAGCAATATTATCTTATCTTATCTTAAAGCACATCGCCCGACGGTTTTATCTTTAACAAACGGAATTTCTTTAAAATAAAAGTTATTTCTCTTTTCTTCTTTCTTTTAAATTATGTGGATATCTTTTTTTTTTTTTGCGAAGTTATTGTAACCATGTTTTCGATCAGTACACGTATACGGCCGAAAAGGAGAAAGCCAGCGCGCTTTAAGTCACATTATTACTTTTCGGTGAGTATACCAGACTTGAACCCCATCTTTTTTGGAGATTGCGAGCGACCTTACTCTTTTGGGGCTCGGAGAACTAAGTCTGCTTTGTCCACGCACCACTGATACATCACCGTAACAGTTAGGCACAAACGGTTGGCCGTTTCTGTCCATTTTAAGTTCCTGCTTATGACCTGGTATCCTTTAGAGCAGGGGTCGGCAACCTACGGCACGCGTGCCAAACTTGGCACGCAGAGCGATTTTCAATGGAACGCGAAAGACCTCCAAGAGGTGTTTTATTACTGTTGAAAACAAAAACAACAAAATTTTCCAGTAATAATTATATTAAGTGAAATCAATTTCACAACATTTAACTATATGTACTTTCCTTTACAAAAGCATATATTAAGATAGATAGCTGGGCTTTTTCAGAAGCACACCGAAGCACTCAAAGCGGAGTTTCAAGGCTTTCAAATTGATTTTTTTCATACTTAATCAAGCATAACTGGCTTAATCTTACTACGACATTCTTAGATGTAGATACTTTGTTTTATTAAGTGTAGGGATATTGGCGATTTTAAAACGTAGCCAGTTAAATTTTGTTAAGCCTTTAATGAAATGGGCATCGAAATGTGCCAAATTGTTTAAGAGATAAAATCCTTAAAGTTGAATAGACAAAAAATTAATGCAGGAAATGTTTACTTACAACTGTTTAACGGAAATTAATTTTATAACTCTAATAATTAAATCATGTAATGAATACCACAAACGCTAGTTTATGTAAAGAAATAATAATTAGTCAGTAGTATTTGTTATATTACAAAACATAACTTGTTTGGCATAACTATTGAATAAAATTTAGAATCTTTATTTTAATTAAAGTGAGAAAATTTGCTACTTTTATTTCCGCTACTATTTCTATTAATATTATGTTGTTGTTTTTTTTTATTTTATAAAAGACTAAATGGTCTACAACTTATAACTTTTTAATGACTAAACTGTCAAAAAGTAGTTGAAAACTATATAAATATATATAATATAATATATGCACATTTTCTGAACATTACATTAACTACCCAGTTTGTATAATTACTTTGTATCAATTCCGTTAAGGGAAGGAAATTCCAGTAAAAATTGACCTAAATGAAAAAAACATGGCATTTTTAGTTTTTGCTTAATTTGTATAATTTAACCATCCCAAAATCTAAAATGCATAGTTTGGGTAACATTATTTCACTATTTCAATGTAAAAATTGCATTTGAAATGGGTATACGTTAGAATATTTTTATTTTGTTAAAAACATATTTACACTACAGTAATATAAAAAAAAATGAGTTTAATTCTATATTAATATACATCAAATTAAAGGTTAACATCTTGTCTTTGTGGGGAAAAATCTTACAACAAACCATTAAGAAATAGATGAGAAAATTGAATTTTCCCATCTGCCTCAATTTTTTTTTCTAGAATCGTAAGTTTTTCCGGTTTTTCTCAAAACCTTGTTTCCATATTTTACATCATTCCCAACTAGTTTTTTTATTTACTAACAAATTATCATGCAATTTTGCCCAGATGTTCTATACATTGGTTTTTTCAAAAGTCCTAGACCGATTTTGAAAATAATACGTTTTTTTTTAAAATAAATATTTTACTAACTATAAACATGTTTTTCCCATGTTCATATTATATGCCTCAAAAAAAAATTCATAAAAATTTTTTTTTTTTTAAATTTAAAATTTCTTCTGTCAGCCTTGCACAAATGAAGCTTATGTATATTTATGCTATTTTTTAAATAAATTATATTGATAAATAAAAAAGTTGTATAGTTTTTAATTCAAGTTGAAAATATTAATTTAAAAAACAATGGCCGCCATCTCCATGGCAACCATTTTTTTATTACTTTTCTCCCCATTTTTATAAGTTTAGTCACTAGTACTATATATGGTCCAAATATTATACAGATTGGATAAGAAATAAAAAAATCCCCTTCTACTGGAATTCCTCCCCTTAAATGTTAATATTGTCGTTGTTTCTTTCATAAATAAAAGAACATCTCAGTTAAACTGAGAACAAAATATTATAATAAACATTAACATTTGATAGATATATGTATCTTGACAACAAAATGATAATCTTTACAAAATAGTTACCATAAATGTGAAAGTTTGGTAATATATTTTGGTATTTGGTATAAATGCTAATAAAAAGGATGATAATCAAATACACATTATTTTTTTAAATTAAATATAAAACGCTTGAACGATTTTCTCTATAGATGTCCTTTGCTTTTGGCCTTGGTCTAGCTACGGATTTAAACAAGTATAATAGAGCAGGTTGACTCTTAGACTGTTGGCTCGTTGAATGATTTAGAAATCCTAGCTTGGCACACCATTAGCAAAAGGTTGCCGACCCCTGCACTGGAGTGTGACCTTCACTTCGTATCAAATGAAATTAAACTAAAATTAACTAGATCTAATAAGGCTTATTAATCATATTGTAAAAAATTAAATTGTTAAATGCAATTTAAAATTTAAAAAATATTAGAAACAGTGTAAATTGTGCTTCATGGATTGCTAAAATTATTAAATTATTCTTCCCGAAAGGGCCCTCTTTTTTTAAATGGTCCCCCCTTGGCTACGCTACTGGACACATTCCTCTGATGTATTGCTCTGTGTATTTGTCTGCTATAGATATGTTTAGCCGTTACATCCGCGTGTACATTCACACGTACACGTATTCACTTAATATACATTCCCACATTATAGTTACTGAACTAAAACTTAACCTTTAAAAAAAAAGTCTTACAAAAATTAACAATTTAAGTTTTAATATTTTTTTTTTCCACAACTCCACAGGGTACACAGTTTTACGTAACACTGATCGGGATGGTGATTGGAATTACAGGGGCATCACTTTTGTTTGTGCCCTTGTTATTCCCCCTGAAACTGACCAGTGTTTTTGAGGTAAGTGCCAATACGGGCATTCTGGAATGGAATGTGTTGCCTGAACATACCAGGGACAACAAGTAATATTAACTTAACAACATTAAAAAATATTAATAAGGTTGCAAGACTAGACTCGGACCACGGATGAGCGTAGGACGCAATGATCTTCTTTATAGAAGGAGCGTCTGTAATATATAAGATAATATACACAAGTTTCCGAGAATAGCGTCTGTCAATTGCAAGATAAGACTTCAATCAAAAGAACCAAACTCTAATGTTCTTTCGTTTCGGCAAAATTAGCTGTTCCTTTGCATAAAAAAAAAAGAAACACACATCCACCAAAATAACGTTCTTTAGTTTCTGAATTAATAAGTGCTCCTAAAGTTCAGGACATAAAAGATATATAATCTCTTTGCATAGGTCTTGTTTGTCATAATCATATGAAATATTAAATAATATTAAATATAGAATCTGGTATGATATATATGAGATAATTTTAGCGGATGTAAGAATTATTGGTTTTGATCTTGAATCTTGCAAAGCAAAGCTGTCTATTGCTATTTTTTTTCTCCTTTACATTTTTAATGTAGTAAGTAAGCTAATATCGTTTCAAATGTTTTGCATTATCCCTCGTATCAAATGTATGCTTTCCATCGTTAGGCTTGTAGTTTCTTCGTTTAAGTATCTTAACCAGTCATCAGAGCGGTTTGCTCTCTTGCGTTCAATGCCAGACAAACATATTTACTTGTCTTTGTTAGTTATTATATATTGCTGTTGGTAATAGTAGGTCGAAGGGGGGGGGGAGTAGTGTGTGTCATAGGTAGGTTAGCTTAGGGCCTATAACATTCAAGTAGGGTGTGGTCTAGAGAAGTGGTCGGCAACCTAAGGCACACGTGCCAAACTTCGCAGAGCGATTTTCAATGGCACGCTAGAGACCTCCAAAAGTTGTTTTTTATTGATGAAAATAAAAACAACATTTTTCCTGTTCTGATTGAGGAAAACTGACTGTTGAAGCCGATGTTTCTGAATGACATAGAGACACATTTCTATGAGTTGAACTTGCATTTACAAGGAGCACTGGAATGGATTTGCATTGAAACTGGATATATCTTGGCGGGAAATCAATTTCAAAACAATTACCTACTTGAATAGGTGCCAATATTAAGATAGATAGTTGGGCTTTTTCAGAAGTACATCGAAGCACTCAAAGTGGAGTTTTCTAACCATGTTTTCATACCACATCAAGCCTAACTTGTTTGATCTTACTACACCCTTCTTATATGTCGATTTATTTATTTTTAAGTGGAGGGATATTAGTGTGTATTTTGAGTGTGTATTGACCAGTCTTAAATCTTATGCATGCATAGTTTTGGATGCAACTTCACTTCCGATCCTATTCGCTACATTTGATTAAAAAATGGCTGCTTTCTGCTATAAATTCTAGCATACCCACTTTTAATATTGAAGACATTACCCTCACAATAATACTTATAGCTTTGGTCTATTTGTAGTCGGCATGAACTTGCAGTTGAAAGTGAAATGAATTTCTCAACATCCGTGAATGTTAAGTCAGCCACAAGGCGTAAATCTCTGCTTGCAATCGTAATGGTTGCCATTGTAAGCAACAAAAAAAATGAAACCGAAAGTTCCACAATGCACTTGAAACATGCTGATAAGATAATTATACGATTGTTTAAGGAAATATAGCGGATATGAAATTGCATCCAAATTGCCTATTTAAGACTCGTCAATGAGAGGGGGAGAAAGAGATAGTAGTGTTATTGTAAAATGTAGTGTATGAGTGATTTAACTGAGTTGTACGTGAATGGGAAGGGGAGGACGGGGGATTAGAAACAGTGTAATGTGTGGAGAGGGGAGTAGGTTGTTGGCTTGTAGCGAGACAGCGAAGAATATTGATAGATTCTGAAATGTGACTTAAAGCATTGAGGTTGTAACTATTATCCTTTCGATATTAAACGTTTATATTACAAACTCATGTGTGTTGAGTCCAAAAGACCTGGAGTGTAATCTTTCAAGAATAAAAATGCATGTAGCGTTTAAAACATAAGAACGCACTTAACAATTGGCGATTTTAAAAATGCATCAATTTGAATTTTAAACATTTAAAAAAATAGGCATCAAATATGGGCTGCTATACAATACTCCACTGTGCAGTACTGATTGTCGATCCAGTCTTCTTTAGCCTGTTGCATCTCGTTCCTCAACACCATACTAGTTTACTGAAACAAACTTTTTTTGGACTTCTCTGTTCCCTTACATCCATCAATGGATTCAAGACTTTCTGATAGGTAGAGAACAAACTGTAATAAATTATGGCCCCAAAATCATCACCAATAACTTTAAACTCAGAAGTTCCACAACAAACTGTTTCCAGGACTTCTACTTATTTCTAATTTATCTTAATGACTTACTGTTAATGGGTATATTTTGTCTTGCCCATTATACATTACTACAGTCTCTTCGGATCATTTATTATGGTTAATGAAGTAGTATTTTACCTTGCTTAGGCTGTCTGACATCGACAGATGAATTAATATAACACTTTCAATTATAATCAAATGAAAGAAACGCTCCTCAGCAGCATATAATATTTAATTTACATTAATCACAATTACATTTCACATCCATGAAATAACATTTACAAGTTCAAGAAGTATATAGTAAATATGTCTGAGTCCATTCCAAAATACGATCATACGTCCATACTTTACAAAGAGCTGTTGGAGAGACTGATTAAACCAGCGTGTTTGATCATGTGACCACTTCCGTTCTACCAAGCGAGATTTCTAAGTTTTTATTCAAGACCCAAGATTAGTTTTTTTTTTAAGGTTGTATAACTCTTACTTAATATTACAATTGATTTACATGATTCATTTCCCTTGCATTATACTTGCACCATAGCACTTACCCAATTGCATCAACACAGTGCAGATTACTGTATAATTTATAGAACAATCAAGACAGAAAAAGATAGTGAACTCTTACAAAAACACCTAGATGAATTATAAAAAAAAATGGAATCTAACTGGAGTATATCTGTTCACCCAGAAAAGTGTCAACTGTTAAGAGTATCCAAGAAAAAGAAACAAATAATTGTGACCCTACACCACGAAATGAGTTGCTTTGTGTCTCGAGCTATTTTGAGCAGGTTTCAGACAGTGGCTACAGTAAAACACACATAGCCAAGATACTATTTCTCCTATTTTTAAACGGCTTGCCCCTGGGGCAAATCACTATAAGGGTAATTAAATAACTCAATATGACCCTAGGGCACACTGCGACTCATTTTGTGGTGGATGGTCACAATTACATTACTTCATTCGTGGTAAAAAGCTAGCGCAAACTAAAAATGCCAAGTACTTAGGAGTAATAATAAATAATAAATGATAAGTTATCTTGGAACCCTCATATTGAGGAAATAATAAAAAAAACTTACAAAACAATAGGCTTCATAAAAAGGAATATCTACAAATGTAATAAGAATATTATAAGAACATAAAACTAAAAGACAATCTCCCATTAGTTAGACCTAAACTAGTTATATATGAATCTTCTGTATCGGACACATGAAATAAAGAATATATGAACAAATAAGAATAAATTCAAAAAAGAGCTTTAAGGTTCATTGGAACTAATAGAAATGCAGTATATACTCCAACCACGAATGTGCGTTGGACGCAATAATCTTCTTTATAGCAGGAGCGTCTGTATAAGATAAGATAAAGAGTTTGTATGCTAATCTTTTTTAATTAAACATATATATATATAAGTAATAATTCTAAAACAATTTTTTTTGTATTATAAATTTAATAAATATAAGAAACCTATTTAATAGAACTATATTATGTAATTGCTGCAATTATTATTGTTTAAAGATCAACTCTTTAAACTCCAATTTCAACTTTTGGTTCAACTTACACCTGTGAATAGTATTTATTGCATATGAAAGCTGTGTTAAGCATTCGAAGAGGTCACTGTCACTTCACTACTCAGAAATGACTAAATATTTAACAGCCATTATAAGTTGGCGATGAGAATTCAAGATAAGGAGCTAATTATTTGATACATACTAATTTAAAATAGTTTTTTTTTGCTCATCTACTATAATTATTAAAAATAAATATAAGTAATTCTCAAAACAAATTTTATTTTTATTTGTTTAATAAATATAAGAGACTTTTTAATAGCATTATATTATGCAAATGTTGTAATTATTAATTTTTAAAAGATAAACTGCTTAAGGTTAAATGGACAAACAATTACTTCAGGAATGTTTATTTACAACCTTTTAACGTTAATTTATTTTAATTCTCTAATAATTAAATCTTTTAATGAATATGATAATGTTGGATTTATATTGTTACGAAACGTAAATTTATACATTGTACCATAATTAAATGAATACTAATCGTTCATAAGAATTGCAGTAGTAATGATCGAAATTATTTCATAAGCCAAGACTGTGGGTTTTTCCCAACTACGTCAGACAAGTTGACAACATGGACGATCTTAATTATTAAGGTTGCTGTCGGTGATAATTGAATATTCCATCGCACGCTAGTATTTTATTATATATTATCTGTTTAGATCAGCCATAATGTAATGTATTCTCTTGTATTCGGTTATGGTATCGTATCGACCCATATCATGGACCCTTACGAATCAGAAAAAGATTACATCAGTTATTTGACATCTATCGACAAGTAATGATAATATTTTTTAATGCTCTGAGATAAAATTCCTAACGATTTATACAACAAAGATGCCAATATTGTTTTACCAGTAATTTCAATGCTATTCATAGCCTTTTGAATATTGCATATATTTCTTACCTAGTCTATGGACATGTGCTATTCTTGACACTTGTGTAAATATCATTCTTATATTTGGATTTTTAATTGATGATTCTGTGATTAAACCAATAATTTGTTTGTTTACAAAACTCGATTTATATCAGTTCTTCACGTTCCAGTATTGTGTGTGTTTTATTTATACTACAATAGTAATTGCCAACACTACACAATAACAACACGATACTTGCTGTGTATTTGAGCCAACATAAATATACACCCGAAGAAATCTAATAAAACTCTAATCAATGTTATAAAGATTGCAAGGGGATATTTTGAATCAGGACCAACCTAGACTAAACTAAACTAATATCAAAATGAACTAATAATGATACTACCAATTGAAGCAGTAATTATAATAACTACAAAACAACGTAATAAATAAATATTTCATCAACTGAATGGGGGCTCTAGCCAAATAATTAATACAGTCTACAATTCGGTTCTCATTATTCTACTACAGTCATCTACTTCTTAATAATTATCTACAGAAGATAACAAAAGCTGGCTTGTCATTTAACATTTTATTTGACCAGTGCAATACTAAAATTATCTATTGCGGCATATATGACAGTGCATAGATGACCACTGATATATCGCCTTTGTAATAAGAATTGATAACTCATCTTGGGGATTTCTTATGAAGGACAGGCGTGTCGTAATAATATAAATAAATAATAATTAGTCAGTGAAATTTGTTATATTACAAAACAGAACTTGTTTGGCATCACTATTGAGTCAAATGTTATCAAATGTGAAAAGTTTTTTGTTTTTATTAAAGGGAGATAATGATCCCTTTTTATTTGCACTAATATTTCTAATATGTTTCTTTTATAAAATAATAAATGGATTACAATTTATAACTTACAAATGATCAAATCGTAAAAAGTATTTGAAAATTATATAAATATTATATGACTAAAGATTTTATATGTATAGTTTTAAACATTACAATAACTACCCTGTTTGTATGATGACTACATATCTATTCCGCTTAATTGTAGTCATGTCCATATTTCGTAGTGCACAACACATCTCAGTTAAACTGAGATCGAAATTTAATTAATAATAAGAGGTTGTTAGGTCCTCATCTTGACCACCAAAGTATAATGTTTAGACAATAATTACCATAAATGTGAAAGTTTAGTAATACAATATTGTATTTGATAAAAATGCAAATTAAAAGGATGATAGTCACAAAATACTTTAATTGTGTATTAAATATGAAATGCTTTATTCAAGATTTTCTCTATAAATAATCTCCTTTGCTTTTGTCCCTGGTCTTGCTACGGAGTTAAATTAATTGTTCTATAAAAAATAATTTTAAAAAGTAGAATGGAATATTATTATGGTACATTGTTCTTTGCGGGGGATGGGGGGGGGGGGACTTCTTCTTCATTATACTGTGAAGACCCCCGTTATGCCTGATAAAAAAGGTCCACAATGTAAAGTTTAGTTGATTGCGAAATGTTCTGGGATCAAAGGTGTGTATTACTACTTATACTATTTATTACATACAACAAGTTTTAGGCTTAAGCCGACGACAAAGTTTCATTGGCTAGTCCAACCCTTCAGAGATGACTTGAAAGTCGGCAAAGAAGGGGCAGTGATGGAGGCCTGGTCTAATGAGTTCAACTATATGTTGTCCTGTTTGCTTGGACTATCAAATTAGGCTCTCTTAATTTAAGACGTTTTTTTAAATTTAATTAACATTAAATATGACTTTCTTTGAGACAGTACCTGGAGTTGAGGTTCAAATCAAGAAGCGCCAGACTTGTTGGAGCATTCCTGATGATTCTAACGCAGGTACCGTATGGAGAAGTATGAAACACCTGCAGTGAGAAAAAAATTTTTTTGCCCACGCTTTGCGACACATTCAATTTTCAGTGTGAAACTAAAGGCCCCTGCGTTCCATTTAAATCCAGCCGTGAACATAAGGTTCACAAACCGGGTGATGCCGAATTACAGCGATGTCTAAGAGAATTCCGGCAATCAGACTCTAAAGCAATATAATAACTTATGCCTTCATATGTTAACATTTAAACTATTGTCTGTGTCAATTCGTATTATTTGTTGTTGTTGTTTTTTTAAGTATATTTTTTCTCTGATTAATGAATGCTTATTAATTCTCGTTCACGACTTTAAGTACACTTTGAGGTGTGGCCCTTTTATACCTTTGAGTTTGAAATCATTGTAGTAGATATCTAGTTGCTAAGTGTAAGTCTGAATAAACAAATTCTCTTAATTTTAAATGTATCACTTTTTTTATGTCCTACTTTCAGATCATTTACATGGGTCTGGCTTCATTTGCACCCGCCACTGCATTTCAAGCAGGTAAAGATCAACAATAACACATTCTCAACCTTTAAAGGCTTATAATGGTCCAGCATGTAAAAAAACAGACATATACGCAAGGGTTGCGGGTTCGAATCCAAGTCTGGAGGGTGTGACTGGATTCTACCCAGATCTTATCTTATAAGTTATAGACGCTCCTTCTATAAAGAAGATTTCTACGTCCAACGTGGTCAACCGTGGTCTGAGTCTAGTTTTGCATTTTCATCAGTGTTTTAAAGGATGCTAAGTTACTGGTTTCCCTGGTTTGTTCGGATAACCAACCCGCTCCATGTCGGACAACCTACTCCATGCCCGGATGCCACTCAGAAAGAAAAAGAGTACGTATGTGCTCTGGTGGGTGCCTGATATTAGTTGGGCGTTGTGCTTGCCACACCATCCCGTTGCATGCTGTGGCCAGGGAGAGTGGTGATCGCTATCTCTAGAAGCACTAGAGGATAGAAGAGTAAAGTAGTAATAATACATACGGCATTAAACTCTAATTTAGAAATACAACACAATAATAGCGTGTTGCAAAGCTCAGATAAGCATAAGGACAAAAACACTTTCCTTATCCCTTATACTAGAACAGATGCATATAAGTACTGTTTCTTCTTCAGTGGCTTCCGAGCCTGGAACGAGTTGCCTGAACAAACCAGTAACGTAACCTCATTTAAAACACAAAAATGCAAGATTAGACTCAGACTACGGATGAGTGTAGGCCGCAATACTGTTCTTTATAGAAGGAGCGTATGTAATATAAGGGATAAGATAACATGGTTTTGATCAGATCACCCAACTTTACTCACAATTCAGGGAAACCCTTTCGAAATAATTGGCATTGTATTATTTCAAATTCGTTTCCAGTGAGGACATAATTTATAGTTTTGACACACATTTAAAATCCCATTGGAGTTTCAACAATAGCCTCCATGTTTACGCAGTTCTCAGATGAAACCATCATGATTTTATTTCTATAACTATATTTTCAGAAAAAAACAAAAACAATAACGCAATAACATTTTATTTTGAATTCCATGTTGGTATCTAGTTACAGGTATTCCCGTGTGGGCCACTATACTGGTTACTGGAGCAGTTGGGACACTCTACACAACTATTGTAAGTCTGATAACACACTTCTTATAACGGTGTTTCGTGGCTAATGAAAAAATAAAATGTGTGTACTAAATGAACTAACTGTAACAGAATGTGATTTTAACTAAAAAATGTATCAAGTATAACGAAGTATAAAACTGTCTCTCTCATACTCTTTATCGCTCCCCGTGGAGTATAAGGCAACATCAAAGTTCCGCTTTGCCTCCCAAATCCTGGGCGAGCCATCTGATCTTATGCCATGTTTTATTGGTGGCCTTTGATTCATCGTCCATCGTTCTCCTCCAAGTTCCCATTTGTCATCCCCTTTGCCTTTTTCCTGATGGTGTCCGTTTCAAAACTGTCTACTGATAACAAATTATAACAAGTTATGACAAATTTAAAACACTATAACAAATTATAACAAATCATAGCAAATTATAACAAATTATAACTAACACCTAACCAATTATAACAAATTATAACTAACACCTAACCAATTATAACAAATTATAACACTATAACAACTACTGGAACGGGCTAAAAAAAAATTGACTCTATTTCTTTTCTACAAGGCTAAATAAATGTTTTCTTAGAGTTTGCCGACTACATAATCATTTTAAATTAACTGTTTTATGGACCCGTGTGTCAAATATGTATCTCTCTCTATATATATATTAAATACGATATCTGTGTTTAATCTGACTCCTATTGGTTAATCTAAAAACACGTGACCTTATTGTCTTATATTATAATTTTCCAATCTAAAGAATTTTTTGTGTGTGTTAGAAGGGGCACTAATTCTGTTCATATAAAAGACCGTTATATATTCATTGGACCATTTAAAAGTATATCTTACTTTTATGTTTTCTGTCAATTTTGTTTTTTTATCAAATGTATATCTCTCTAAGTTCATTTTTTAATCATGTTAATGTTTATATAATTTATATATCCTATATATCCTATGTATATCCTATATATCCTATATCCTATATATCCTATATGTATATATATATATATATAGGCTATATATATATATACTCTCATCATCTATAGGGAGGTATGAAGGCAGTTATATGGACGGATGTCTTTCAATCTGGGATTATGATGGCTGGGATATTATCCATAGTTATACAGGTACGACCATATATATATATATATATAGTATTATTATGTATTTATATATGTGCGTGTGTGTGTTTAGATCTGTGGGTATAATGGCTTTCTGACTACCTTGCCGCGAGCACTAAGAAAAAGAACTAAATAAGTTCAGGGTGGGGATCCACGAAGGATATTCAACCATAAGAAGATCATTACAACTTGTGGTGGCAGGCCCCACGAGAGGGGGGTACAGCCGGTACGCCGTACCGGGGCCCATAAGAGTTTAGGGGGGGGGGGCCCATGAATATTAAAATTTAAAATTAAATTGGCAATTACGCAAGAAACTGGCAAGAGTAACACGAATAGTTCAATCAGTAAACCTAGAAACACTAGAGCTGGGGTCGGCATCATTTTGCTTATAGTGTGCCAAACTAGGATTTTTAAATCATTCAGCGTGCCAACAGCGTGAAAGTCAAACTGATCAACTACCTTTTTTTTAGAAGACAATTTATTTAGTGCCGTAGCAAGACCAAAAGAAAAGTAGCGTAATCTAAAGCGTTTGATAAATTAAATAACAAATTAACCTGTTTGTTATTGTCACCTTTTTAAAAAGAAAATCCATTCTTATCTAATAAGCTTACACAATTTCATTACTAAACTTTATACTACACATTAATAGTTTTCAACATTTGAATTTTGTTGTCAAGATATTATTCTAGTAATAGCTGTAAAGTCTTTATCGTTTGATCTCAGTATGACTAAGATTTACGCTAACAAATTATTTACACCTATATTTAACAAATTACAGTTACACTTCAGCTAAGCGGAAGAAATACGTAGTAATCATACAAACTGGGTAGTTATTGTAATGTTTAAAAATGTGCATAAACATTCTTTAGTCATAAAATATTTATAGGCCTATAGTCTTCAACTATCTTTTGTAATTTGAATGTAAAGAAACTGGTGAACGCCCTATGAACAGTTTGGTACGAAGGGTACTTTACTTAATAATGTAAAGAAAACGGGTTAATTATCTCCCTTCAATTCAATTCTCCAAATTTGATGCTAGTGATACAAAACGAGTTAATTGTTTTGATATAACTAGTGTACGTCTGAAAATGCTCATCTATCTTAATTTGCTTTAAATTAGGGAAAGAGTTAAATGTTTTGAAATTGATTTCACGGAAAGATATGTCCAGTTTCATTGTAAATTCATTCCAGTGGCACAACACTTCAAGTTCTGTTCGACCCAGTCTTATAAATGGAAGTTTAACTCACTGAAACGTGTCGCCATGTCATTTAGAAACATCGGCTTCAACAGTCAGTTCTCCTCATTTAATACCGAAAATATATTTTTTAATTAAAATACACCCTAATTGCTTCCAGACAAGAAACGAATCTATCCAAGACTTTACCTATACTCCGTATCACTTTTTTCTAGAAGAGACTCGAGAAACAATAGATTCAAATCACAGATTGCAAGTCCAATGATGGGAGCTTTGCATAAAAACATTCCTGAACTTAAACAGTCGACGTCCAGTGTAATTCCCATGTAGTTCGCCATGCAGCACCCTCTAATTATGCTGACATACGTTGTTTTGACTAGCATTAAATAATATTCCTGGAGGTCTCTCGCATGCCACTGAAAATCGTTCTGCGTGCCAAGTCTGGCACGCGTGCCTTAGGTTGCCGACCCCTGCACTAGTGGACAGAAGGACAACGAGTAATTAGGCCTCGTAATAATACATAAGGCATTAAACTCCTATTTAGAAATACTGCACAAAAAATAATCTGTTACAATGCTCAGATAAACATAAGGACAAAAACACTTTCCTTATCTCTTATGCGAACTTATATGATAACAAACGCACACAAGTACTTTTTCATCCCGAGTGGCATCCGGGCATGGAATGGGTTGCATGAACAAGCCAGGAAAACCAGTAACTTATCATTTAAAACACTAATAGAAATGCAGGACTAGACTCAAACCATGGACGTGTTTAGGACACAATAATCTTTTTTATAGAAGGAGCTTATGTAATGAATAAGATAATAGGTACATTTATCAGACATGGTAAACGTCACATCCATTATATTATAACGATACGTTATCGTCAGATTTTGGGTGTATGCCATCTATCAAAGCATATATACAACTTATCCCCTGTTGACCACTAATGAACCGTTTCTTATCTTAACAGTGTGTTTTTTTAATGCTTCGATCGTGTGTAGACCTGTACTATTTAGGATGTACATATTTGGGGTAACGGTGTGCTCTCTATCAAGGAGTTCTTTTCAACCAAATTAATCATCAATCATCAGTGAGAGTCACATATTCCCATTTTACACATCTTTGTAATAGTATTTGCATGATCAATACTGAAGCAGAGGAACAATTACAATAATTTAAACTAAGAACTATGTACTTGATTAAAGTATTTTTGTAATAGACCTGTAAATCTGTGATTGAAATGATTACACTCTAATGGTAAAACTTATTAATATGACAGTTTCACAAAATGGTTCACAGACCTTTTAAAAAGATTCATGATTTTTCAAACGTATGTAATACAAATAAATCATCTAGATATGACTAGTTTTAGAAAAAAAAGTGGGGGGGGGGGAGGGGGGCCCAGAAAAGATCTCGTACCGGCATCTTTTTTTTCTCTCGAGGGCCCTGTGTGGTGGTCAAGATCATTACAACTAGTGGTGGTCAAGATCATTAAAACTCGGTTTAACGAGCAAGACCTGTTGGTTACGACACAATTATTTCCCTCCTATAGTTTCTCAATTCTTTATATTCATTTAGCAATGCTGTGTATGTATGTTTCTGTATGGCTGGTCAATGACATAGAATCCAATCATATTTACAACCACACATTCACATCAAAAATCAGTTTTCACATGTCTTATGGCGCGCATTTTAAAATCTATTTTCAACGCACCTGACTGATGTATCCCCACTCCCCCCAAACTATGTTTAAAATATATGTATTAATTATATCATTTAAGTATCAATTAAATACATTTCTTTTGTTTTTCCTTTTGGGTGGAAAGAGCAAAATTTTTGGAAGGCTAGACTAAATTTAATGCGTAACGAAAATGCGTATGAAATATTTATATTTAAAACCATATACTATAATAAGATAGACCAACCAATTGCTTGGATATTTCTGCTATTTGATGACTCGAGTGACTTCTTTTCGGAATTCCCGATTCTCTTTTACACTGTACACTTCCGTTTTATTTAATCGTTATGATTTTCTCAATGAAAAAAAAATAAAATTAAGATGGAAAGTTGTATACAGCGGAAACCTTTAATGCAAACGTAGGAGCGTAGAAGTCACTGAAGACAGCGTTATTGGATGCGCACGGAAAAAGAACATATTATTATAAGCTTCATTATATCTTATTATAGTCTTTGGGAAAACTTAGTTTTATGGGCTTGTTTAATTGTATTATTAAATTGATTTCAGGGTTTTTATACGTATCTGTCATAGTTATGTGTACCTGTCAGTTTTTATATATACATTATTAGTGTTCATATGTCGCTGTAAGTGTTTTATATCTAGTTGTCATTATTTGTATGTAGCTGTTATGGTTTAAATTAATATGAGGGTGTTAAAATAAAGACTTCAATGTTTTTAATGCGACATAACCGGAAGTTACAGGTCCAATTGATATATAACGGTTGCTTTCACGTGTCTTCAATAGTCTATAGCGACAATCTAATATTATTCTTCCAGGGTGCTCTGAAGGTCGGAAGTCTGTCTCTGGTTTGGGACATCAGCGCCAAGTGGGGCAGAATCGAGTTCTTCAAGTAAGACTTTTGTCTGTATTCTCATTATACTTTTTTGGACTTGGTCTGATAGATTGGTTGTAAAAATATATATTAACAAGTATTATTATGATAAGTAAAGGAAAGTATCCCGTCGGACAAAATTGATCCATATTACCGGTACACTTATAAACATATTGTATCTGACCCGCAAGCTGTTTTAAGCCCTCGTGATCACCAAGAAGAGACGAAATTGTTATATTATGTTGCTGACAATTCAACAATTAGCAAAGACCCAGTTGGCAAAACACTTCGTATCGAAAATACGTGTAAACTACGTTTTTCCCCCGTCTATATGACGTGGCGTGGCAGCTAAGGAGCACTCAAATCGCACAAAATTGACTTTTTATGCTCAAATTCATTAATTAAGCGTAAATATAATAATTTCAAGAACACGTGTATTTCTTTTATCATTTTAACAAATATAATATACTTATATACTTGCATTATATTCTGTAATTGTTCTAATTCTTTATGTTTTTAAAAGAAACTTTTTGAACCGACTTAAACAATGCAGGATAAGTTTAATTACAACTGTTTAACGTAAAACAATTGTATACCTAAAAATTAATAGGGTAATACTGGATTTGTATAAAGAAATATTAATTAATACATTCGGTAATAATTTATATAACAAAATATCACTAGTTGGGCATCGCTAAATCAAACATGTAAACGGCAATTTAATAAAAGGGAAATAATGAATTCCTTTTCTTAGCGCTAATATTATTAATAATTTACTTAATTCTTTTTTCCATTCTATTATATAATATAATAACACATTTTAAATTTTTTTTACAAAGTCAAATTATTAAATTATTTTGAAAATTGTATAAAATATTATATGGCTAAACATTTTATATGTACCTTTGTAAACATTACAATAAATACATCGTTTGTATGATTACTCCCGCATTAATTTCTTATACTAATATTGTTTTTCTTTAGTCTAGAATCCTTATCAGAAATGTAAATTACAAGATCATTAAATTAAATTAATCATGAGTACAGAAGTGTTGGGACCTTATCAGAATTAGGTCCGTAAATTTTTGACAAAATCCTACCTGCGTATTCGATTCTTACTATCCCGATTCTGGAAGCTTTTAGTCACTTCTGCACCCATGGGCATTATCGCAGGCGAAGTGTAGAAACCACCAGTACGCTTGCATCAAAGAGCACGCCGGTGGGCTAACACATGGGGTGACAACCCCTGCTGCGCGTCCAAGAGCTCTCGGCTCTCATTGCATCTCTCCTAGGCCTCGATGGGGAGAAAACAATGTGCGCAGTAATCCTGCCTCAACCCCGCCCTGGTGCCTGGATGTCCAAACCTATATTATGTGATTTGTGCTACCTGCTACATTGCAGGTATACGGGCGAGCCACCACGATAATGATCCGAAGGGGGTTCCGCATCGAGAGAAAGATATTGCATGTAGCTGCCGAAAACGTACCCTAATTACTTAGGGCTAATGCCCGGACAGAACCTTAATGTGCTCCCCTTGGTCCATTACTTTACATCGCAACGTTATTGTTTGATTTATTTGAGGCAATTATAGTATGGTATCTTAGATGAATGTAATAAGTTTCCTCTATAAATAAGATTATTGCGTTCTACTAGTGTTTTTAATTGATGTTAAGTTACTGGTTAACCTGGCAAGCCATTCCTGCCCGGGAAGAATGAGTCATATGTATTTGTTCTGGCATAAGGGGACGTCCATTAATTACGTCAACAAAATAGGGGGAGGGGGGGTCTGAAAAAGTTTGACGATTGTTGACATGGGGGAGGGGGGGGGTCAAGAAAAGTTGACGTCAACAATGTTACCTTTTATGAAGTAAATAATGATACAAATTTAGTACTAAATTCATTCTACATTTGTTTTGTTAAACTTACATAGATAACATTAACAACATAGTTTTAAGTTAATACAAATATAACAATTATGGAAACTACATTTGATATGTCCTTTTTGTGTCCATCTTGCTAGTTTGTAGATCTATGTATGGGTGGAAATTAATGCCGTTGTTAGCAAGGCAAAGTGACCGACCAATTGTAGAAAACCTCACCTTCGCTGTCTAGCGTAGAGTTGCCAGACACATGGGTGTCAAAAGAAGGACACCGAGAGACAAAAAGGAGGACATTGTGTTTCAATTGCATAGTTTCGCATTTAGGCCGTAATCAGTATAATTTTATTACAAGAGCTGCCACTAAGTTTAAATGTGTATTGGTAAACTGAGCAAGAAACAGTTTTGTTAAAAATAACATATAAATTTAATGTAGGCTGAAAGGCAGCTTTCATTTGGTTGGGCAACTTTAAAGCTCATGCACGAGTCTTCTAAAAAAACGGATAATTCTTTTCTTGTACAAATGATCACCTGTTTATTAATTATATTCTTAACATGTTAATACTAATTTAAAAATTTATTTATCCCTATGCCTACAAAACATAACATTTTACAAAAGCTGGACATTTTAAAGGTATTGTGCTTTGCCTGCCGGACGGAGGACAAGAGTCTAAGTAAGAGAACATATCCTCCTTTTGCCGGACGTCTGGCAACCCTAGTCTAGCGAGCCATGGTGGCTGGAATAACAAAGGAACACAAACACACCCTACAAACTGTCTGCAGAGAACGTTCAGAAACCCATTTTTTTTTGCCGCTCAGTACATCTAAATTAGGCTATAGGTGCAAGAGTCTGAGGTTCGTTATAAAAGCCATGTACGCAATAGTTGGGATTGACAATAGAACTAAAAACAATAATAGTCCCTCGCCGAGACTATAACTAGAGTCTAATGTTTGTAAAGCATTGAATGATGTGAATTTTGTGAATCC
The DNA here is from genome assembly GCA_949126835.1 of Anisus vortex. NCBI lineage: Eukaryota > Metazoa > Mollusca > Gastropoda > Planorbidae > Anisus > Anisus vortex. The sequence goes on from OX421509.1 coordinate 8,045,570, forward strand.
AACATAATTATTTTAAAAATATTTCCTTCAGATAAAAATAATTCTTGTCCCACCCCATGAAGTACGAAATACTTAGCCTACCTTATTTCCTTTTAACATCCCTAATTCTGATATATAAACTAATATATTTTTGCTCACTACGTTATAATAGGTGAAACATTAAAATTACCCGGTAGGTCCTTTAGGCTACATATTTAGTAATAATTTTTACGTTTTCATTTCTAATTTTCTGGAAAAATTTAATGAGATAAAAATGTATTAGTATCAGTGGCGTCGCCAGTATTGGAAGGAGTGGGGGGCAAATAGTGCAAGGAGGGGGACAGGGAAGGCAACTACCGTGTGTATATAATGTGTGGCAGATGTGCGTAGTTTTGTAGGTATATTTGAAAAATAGTTTAAATTTAATTAATGTTTTCAGGGCATTCAAGAGGTTGATTTCTTTGAATACAATATGATTTTGTACACGTTACCATACAATTCTTTAAAACTAAAAAAAAAATCTCGCCTAATTGATTAAAACCCCGATAATAGCTTTCAATAGTGATAATCGTTATTATCGTTGACCATGATATTAAAAAGCATATGAAGAGGATGATGATGTTAATCCAGGATGCTTAGTACGCAGATGCGTACGCCATCCAGCGGTACTGACACCGCTCCTGCTTATCTGTTGGGAACATAGTTTACAACGAGCCATCGTTAGAGACTTTTTTTCAAAATTTTCCAACACAAAGGATTGTAACTGTAACTTAACATTTGGTTTGATGTTGTTTTTTTCGCAAGCCATACCGTAGTTGGTATTTGGAAAAAAAGAAACACAATATCAAAGACTAAATAGTGTTAGCAAGGCATTTCAAGAATTGTTTTGTGTGAATCCAACATTAGGCCTATTTATTAAAAATATTTCCATCAAAACCAAAAAAAAAAAAAAGGCTATGCTACTTGAAATAATGATTAGGCCTACCTCCCAATCAAGAAACCAAAATCTGGTTTTGGAAATCAAAACCGGTTTTCGGTTTCAAAACCGGAATCCGGTGTTCCGGTTTTCGGTTAACATCTCTAGTTAAAATAGAAGGCTAATTTACAACTGGTGCACAATTTCCCCCTATAATATTTGACAATTAACATTGTACCAAAAGCTATTTTAGTGAAATCAGACATGATTAAATATGTAAATGAAAAGAAAAATAGTAAACATATGAGAATTATAGTCAATTAGAAATCTTTTTAAGAAGTTTAAAAATGTATTAGAATAAAATTAATTATATAGTATGGACCTTTCCGTTTTAAATCTATTTTAAACATAAAAGCAAGCGTCTAAAATTGTGTTACTTCTTTTGAGGGGGGTGGGGTAACCAATTGTTGACGTAATTATATAGGGGGGGAGGTCTCTGAAAGTTTGACAGTTGTTGACAAGGGGGAGGGGGGGGAGGTAAAAATCGCCAAAAAATTGTTGACGTAATTAATGGACGTCCCCTAAGGGAGAGTATTTTTCTCCTTATGTTTATGCGAGCATTGCAACAAGTTGTTATTGTGATGTATTTCTAAAATAGAATTTAATGCCTTCTGTATTATTATTACTTTACTCTTTGCCCTTCTGTCCTCTAGTGTTTCTAGGTTTAGTGATTTATTTATTGTTGTTTCTTTTGTCAGCTGTGAATATTCGCTATTAATGAACCTTGCAGCTCTTTTCTGAATTTCTAATAATTTTGTAATATTTTCTTTAGCTGATTGGTCCAATACAGAAGATACATATTATAGCATAGGTCTAGCTTACATTAGATTTATGGTCTTATTACATGTGAAAAAGTTCCTTTTTATCAAGTCTAATGTATTGTTAGATTCTTCAATTACTTCCAAGATAACTTATCATTTATTATTACTCCTAAGTACTTCACCAGGATTCGAACCCACAACCTTCGGTACGCTAGTCGTACGCTCTGACGCTCGTCCACTGTGCCCCACCACATGATTGATTATAATGACTCTAAATACTTTCATTGAAACAAACTGGACTAGTAATGCCATAGATTTAGATGTATATTCTAATTCCCATACAAAAATATATTTTTTATTTATATACTATAAGTAAAAGTAAACTACCCGTCAGACCTATTTGATATATAGGGCCGTTGAAGTAGCATTCACCATTTTCTTTGGATACAGCATACTAGAGGATTGTGTGGCTAGCACAATGGCCCAGCGACCTATCCTTTACCCAACTAATGTCAAGTACCTATCAATGCTGGGTAGACTTAGGGACACTTTCCAGCCTTCACCAGGATTTGAACCAAAAACCGTCGGGACGCCAGCCGAACGCTATGCCGCTTGGTTACCTTGCCCCTATGTGTATATATATATATATATATGCCTATATTCTATTGTACTATTATGTAAAAATCATTAAGTTTGTTGTTTGTCTTTTGTCAGTTTTGAGACTGACCCACGAGTCCGTCACACGTTCTGGAACTTGGTCATCGGCTCAGCTCTTGCCTGGCTGGGCACGTACGGCATCAGTCAGGCCAGCGTCCAGCGTTACTCCAGCTTACCGACACTGAGAAATGCCAAAATGTAAGCACCATTACAGATTACGCAGATTACACGATGATTTCACCACAACCTATTGTGGGTGTTATCAAATACACCCCGGTGATAATTTATAACATCAATACCAAAAACCCAAGCAATTCGAATAGCGTCGCTTTTCGTAAATGGAGCTTTTTTTTATGAGAAACCACAAAGATGCCTCTAGATTTTGAGCATGCTACCAAATATAGTCACCTATCAGCTGGCAGATATCTTTTTTTGTCAGTTTTCTTAAATGTATCTCAAATAAAGCTTAAAAAATGTTGTGCTATTGAGGGTGATAATTTTATTGATGATTATTATGATTTTTAGTACTATTTTTAGCACCTGCTAAAAATGACGCAAAAGATTGGTTTGGTGTTGATTCACCACAAAACAGAAAGCCTAGTGGGGAAAGTCACTGAACGTTTTCTAATAAATTTAAGAACGTCTTAAATAGTATTGTAGTTGATGGGATACCTTACATAACGTCTTAAATAGTATTGTCGTTGATGGGATACCTTACATAACGTCTTAAATAGTATTGTAGTTGATGGGATGTCTTACATAACGTCTTAAATAGTATTGTAGTTGATGGGATACCTTACATAACGTCTTAAATAGTATTGTAGTTGATGGGATACCTTACATAACGTCTTAAATAGTATTGTAGTTGATGGGATACCTTACATAACGTCTTAAATAGTATTGTAGTTGATGGGATACCTTACATAACGTCTTAAATAGAATTGTAGTTGATGGGATACCTTACATAACGTCTTAAATAGTATTGTAGTTGATGGGATACCTTACATAACGTCTTAAATAGTATTGTCGTTGATGGGATACCTTACATAACGTCTTAAATAGTATTGTAGTTGATGGGATACCTTACATAACGTCTTAAATAGTATTGTAGTTGATGGGATACCTTACATAACGTCTTAAATAGTATTGTAGTTGATGGGATGTCTTACATAACGTCTTAAATAGTATTGTAGTTGATGGGATACCTTACATAACGTCTTAAATAGTATTGTAGTTGATGGGATACCTTACATAACGTCTTAAATAGTATTGTAGTTGATGGGATACCTTACATAACGTCTTAAATAGTATTGTAGTTGATGGGATACCTTACATAACGTCTTAAATAGAATTGTAGTTGATGGGATACCTTACATAACGTCTTAAATAGTATTGTAGTTGATGGGATACCTTACATAACGTCTTAAATAGTATTGTCGTTGATGGGATACCTTACATAACGTCTTAAATAGTATTGTAGTTGATGGGATACCTTACATAACGTCTTAAACAGAATTGTAGTTGATGGGATACCTTACATAACGTCTTAAATAGAATTGTAGTTGATGGGATACCTTACATAACGTCTTAAATAGTATTGTAGTTGATGGGATGTCTTACATAACGTCTTAAATAGTATTGTAGTTGATGGGATACCTTACATAACGTCTTAAATAGTATTGTAGTTGATGGGATACCTTACATAACGTCTTAAATAGTATTGTAGTTGATGGGATACCTTACATAACGTCTTAAATAGAATTGTAGTTGATGGGATACCTTACATAACGTCTTAAATAGTATTGTAGTTGATGGGATACCTTACATAACGTCTTAAATAGTATTGTAGTTGATGGGATACCTTACATAACGTCTTAAATAGTATTGTAGTTGATGGGATACCTTACATAACGTCTTAAATAGTATTGTAGTTGATGGGATACCTTACATAACGTCTTAAATAGTATTGTAGTTGATGGGATACCTTACATAACGTCTTAAATAGTATTGTAGTTGATGGGAAACCTTAAATAACGTCTTAAATAGTATTGTAGTTGATGGGAAACCTTAAATAACGTCTTAAATAGTATTGTAGTTGATGGGAAACCTTAAATAACGTCTTAAATAGTATTGTAGTTGATGGGATGCCTTACAGAAATTAATAGAAATTAATATGTTTCTACTTTTACTGTTACGTTTGAACATAAGATTAAATAAACACTGAACTAGCTAAGATTATCTAAAAGTTTCCCAAGCTTACTATAATAGTAATTGAAGTAATATATTTTATTAAATATATGATTTTTCAGAATGTATAAGTGCAATTTGCAAATTGAAATTCTTATAGTTTTAATAAAAAAAAATGTGTATATTTTTTTTCTTTCTTTTATTCAGGATTAGATTTTCTTTTAAAACAAACAGTTTTAAACTACCGTTCTAGAATTAGTGTTATCTGCAATAAGGAATAATTTATACTATTTTTTTTTGTTGCGTTTTAATACAGAGATTTTTTATCATTATAAATAAGTTTTTTGTGTGTTTGTATTAGATATAATCACTATCCCGCAGATCAATACTGCTCAATATGCTTGGAGTGTTCACGCTTGTGACATTGACCTGTCTGGCTGGACTTGTGGTGTTCGCCTACTACGCTTCTAGAAACTGCGACCCGCTGGGCCAAAAGCTGATCAGCAACTCAAACCAGGTAGGAACATAGTACAACGTACAGGTTCAAAGTTAACAAACAATAAACAAATCAAGTACAATCTAGACATAATATCAACACCCAGTAACTTCAAGTAAATTAAGCCAACATCATTTCTTAAGTAAATAAGGTTAGATCAATACTTCAAATAAATTAGGTCAAATCAATGCTTCAAATAAAATACGTCAAATCCTTACTTCAAGTAAATTAGGTCAAATCAATACTTCAAGTAAATTAGGTCAAATCAATACTTCAAATAAATTAGGTCAAATTAATACATCAAGTAAATTAGGTCAAGATAACATTTCAAATAAATTAGGTCAAACCAATACTTCTATTAAATTAGGTCAAAATAACACTTCAAATAAATAAGGTCCAGTGAATTGGGTCAAATACATAATTTTGTTGTAAAGAACAAGCGATTGTTATATACACTAACTTTAGCTTTGGGCTTTAGATTGTTTTAATTATCAAATCTACGATTTCGGCGTCATTTTAGGTAATTGATACGATATATATACGTTTTAAAGCAAAAACTGAGTAATGTTAATATATACATGTATTTATAAAGCATTTCGTTTTTTGAATGGTCATCAGTTATATTTTAATTCAATTAATTGATCTATGGAGCATTTTTTTCTAAATTTTAATAAGCTCTATATAGGATTAATATGTTTGTTAAGTACTTTTAAAACAAATCTCTTCATTTTGTATGGATTAAACGCTTCTCGTGTAGGCTGCACAACACTATAGCGTTGTTGTTTTTTTAATTTGATATAATAAATATTACATGATCAATGTCCTCTTAGGGATAAATACTTAAAAAGAGAATGTATAATCATTTTTAAATATATATCATTATCATTTTTTTCCATTAGCTAGTGCCCTATTTCGTCATGGAGACGTTGGGCTTTCCGGGTGTTCCCGGTCTATTTATAGCCTGCTTATTCTCTGGAGCTTTGAGGTAATCTATTTTATAAACTATTGATAGAAATTACTATTCCTCTTTACTTCAAGCAAACAGACCCCACCAGCATAAGTTATTAATGCTATTGACATATCATCACAAGTTGGCTGTGATTAAAATAAGAGTGATAAAATGACATAGGGAGAGAAAGAGATGATGTGTGCTTGAGAGAGAGAGAGAATGAAAGATAGAGAGAGAGACGGAAAGAAAGAAAGAGAGCGAGAAAGAAGAAAGAAAGAAAAAAGAAGAATGAAAGAAAGAAGTAGAAAAAATAAAGAAAAAAGGAAAGAAAGAAACAGAGAAAGAAAGAGAGAAAGAAAGAGAGAGAGAGAGAAAAAAATAAATAAAGAGAAAAAAAAGAGAGAAATAAGAAAGAGAGAAAGAAAGAATGAGAAATAAGAAAGAGAGAAAGAAAGAATGAGAAATAAGAAAGAGAGAAAGAAAGAATGAGAAATAAGAAAGAGAGAAAGAAAGAATGAGAAATATGAAAGAGAGAAAGAAAGAATGAGAAATAAGAAAGAGAGAAAGAAAGAATGAGAAATATGAAAGAGAGAAAGAAAGAATGAGAAATAAGAAAGAGAGAAAGAAAGAATGAGAAATAAGAAAGAGAGAAAGAAAGAATGAGAAATATGAAAGAGAGAAAGAAAGAATGAGAAATATGAAAGAGAGAAAGAAAGAATGAGAAATAAGAAAGAGAGAAAGAAAGAATGAGATAGAAGAAAGAGAGAAAGAAATCCAAAAAATGAAAGAAAAAAGAGCGAAAGAAATAAAGAACTAGTCCGGTTCTTGTAAAAAATTAGTTTTTGTTGCTTGGTTTTAAATGTGCTCTGAGCTTACAATATGTTTGGTGGCAGCGCTAAAGAAATAAATGATATAATTATTAATTATACAATATTTTAATTACTCAGTTCTATATTTTTTCCCCTTTCTACCAGTTCCGTTTCCTCCTCCCTAAACGCCCTCGGGGCCATCACGTGGGAGGACATACTGAAACCGAGGTTCGACAAGACCCTGACGGAATACCAGAAAACTATTGTCACCAAAATCACAGGTGAGCCGAGCTCATTACTTACCCGCTTTACCTGTGTTGACCTAGATATAGGCTAGAACTTGTTGCTATCTCATATCTTCCACCGCAAGGTCATGACATTCATACCCCACACCATCCCAAACCAGATATGATATAGTGAATTCCTTGACATGCGAATGGATTCAAAGACTTTCGTCTCTGAACTCGAAGGCGTGACCATAGGAGTTCGTTTTTTTTTTTCAAGTTGCAATTAAAACCAAAACTTTATGTTGATTCAGGAGTAGACAGTGCCCTCACAGAAGGGGTGTGGGGCGAGGGGGCATATGCCCGGGGGCGACACATGTAGGGGCGGCAAATATAGTCTAAATATAGCACTAAACGAAGCAGTTACATTCTGCAAGAGGGCGTCGCTGAAACTTTTGCCCTGGGGCGCTACAAAGGCTTGTGTGGGCACCAGGAGGAGATCAACATAATATAGCTTTGCGTCCCTTGATCAAGAAGCTTTAGTGCCAGCTGTTTGAAAGTCTTTAAATTTTTTAAACATTATTTTAACTGTAGCTCTAATTTAGAAACACAACCCAATAACAGCCTATTGCTAAGCTCAGATAAACATAAAGACAAAAACACTTTCCTTATCCCTTGTGCGAGAACAAATACATATAAGTAGGCTACTCTTTCTTCCCGAGTGGCATTCGGGCATGGAATGGGTTACCTGAATAAACCAGGAAGACCAGTAACTTAACATCATTTTTAACATTAATAAAAATGCAAGACTAGACTCGGACCACGGATGAGCGTGGGACGCAACAATCTTCTTTATAGATGGAGCGTCTGTAATGTATAAGATAATATGAAGAAGACCCCCCCCCCCCCTTTCCATTAAAAGCCGATGGCCCTTACGCCACTGCAATTAAGTAGTACACCGAGGTTGTTGTTTCTGGACAAGTCTAGACTTCTATTTACATTATTATCATAACAGAATCAGCGTTTTACATTCTAATGACGTCAGTATTAATGTCGATGGAATTCAGAAAGACCAACTCTAAGAACGGAAAAATATGCAAACCAGACACTTTGCACATTCTTGATACTTTTTCTAAAAAAGTTTCCATAATGAAAACTTTTGATTTTTGTTTAGCTCTCTGTGCTTTTCTTTCGATTAGGTTGCTTGTTATGGCGATATTTTTTAAGCCTTGCTATATTTTATAATTTACTTATTTTTGGCTTGTTATGGCTTGTTTTAGTTTTTTGTTGTTTTTTTTTTATTATGGACTATGGCGTAACTCAAATAAATCTCCTCTATAGTTAGCTTACAAAATACAATTGTATACTTCTAGCTTGCCTTGTTTATATCTATGTTTTTTTTTGTGTGTTTTGTATTATTTAGAAATGTCTTAGTATTTATCTCTTTCAATCTATCTATGGCTTATATATGTATATTTGCTTATATCTATCTATTTATATATAATTTTGTTTCTTTTTATCTATATATCTATCTATCTCTCTCTATCTATAGCCGAGTGGCAGCGCGTTCGACTGGCGATCCGAAGGTCCTGGGTTTGAATCCTGGTGGAGCGCTGCTTCACCCGCCTTATGACATACTCTATCTATACATATAAATATATATATTTTTCATATATCAATCTGAATCAATCAATCTATCTATCCAAATATATATATATATATATATATATATATATGTCTATTTCTTTCTATCTATCTCATTCTCCATCTATCTATATAGACCTATATGTATATCAATCTATCTATATGAATATGTCTATCTATCTATCTATCTATCTATCTATTTTTCCCCACAGTTTGCATATACGGGCTCCTGGCCATAGGGGTCAGCTTTGTCGCTGAACTTCTGGAGGGTCACGTGTTACAGGTAAATTATGGTTGACAGTCCCTAATGTTACTCGAGTGTTTGTGTATGTGTGTGTGTGAAATTCGAGATGTATCAGAGTGAGAAAATTTAAGGTCGAGGTAGGGGCGGTGGTTGTGGTGGTGGTCGGGCATGCTTATAATAATCTATTAATCTTGCTTCATGCACAGGTGGGTTGATAAAACTCGAAACTATCCTCGCCATACAACACACATCCAGGTTTCGTGTTTTAAAGCCAAACTGTGGGATAATTTATTATCATCTACTGGTAATGACGGTAAACATATTCTCAGGGCCAAGCCCCCCCCCCCCCCCCTCCACTCTCCACGCCCCACTCCCAAAGAGTCTCAAAAGATTAAATAGGTCTGAGCCATTGCATCGTTTCGAGATGCTTCTAAAAAAATAATTTTAATTCGGCCGTTAGTTGTATCTTTATATTGAATTTATCAATCCCAGGGCAGGCCATACATGAATGAAGTATAGACTCACAAATACTGATTCAAAGTAAGTATCAATTCAAATATTTAATAATCAAATTTTCAATGCAGCAACATATATACAATATTAAACTGAACAGCCCAAAGCATAGTCTAAAGCCCAGTCTAAGAACGTCCGGACGTTCCGTAAGTCTAAGGTCGTCTACCGTTTCTTCCATAAGTCAATTCTAATTTCGCGTCATAGTTTTTATCGTCATACGTCACATTTATAAATTTTACATGGTGTTAGAGATTATAAACAAATGTGTCAAAATAAAAGAATAATATATGTTGAACCCCAACAATAAGCTAGGCTGAACATGGCATTAGATCAAACAGGACCAGAAGTATAATTGCATTGCTGTTTTGTGTGTGTGTGTGCGTGTGTCAACGGTGGGGGACAACAATCAAACCTCTTGCTGAAAAACAAGCTTAATTATCTTTTGTTTATCTGCATAAAAACAAATATTAATGTTTTCTTGATTTGAGCCCATACAGTAGAAAAAGTTGTTATATATCCGGGCTCTTCATTCGTCTATCTAGGATCAGATCTTATTCGCTATGAAATAATACACTCAAGCCTTACGATCAATGTTTAAATACAGAAATTGATGCTTTGAGATTATGTACAGTAATAACATTTAACGTCACTTGTAAATAATGTGTAGCTTCCTCGGAGCAGATGTAATAGCCAAAGAGAAATGTCTTTAAGTTCTTTTTAAAAGATTCTTTTGTCCCAGATTATCTCAGTGTCTGAGATAAACTGTTACATAAAGAAGGCGCCACTGATTCAAATGAGCGCACTCCAGGATCCATAGGGCCGGTGGAGCAGCGTTGGAAAGTTTCGGTTTCCCCGACATACTAGCAGATTGTGTGGGAAGACTTTACTTTAAATTGTATATAGATAACTCAGAATATTCTAGACATTTGCGAGGGATTAAGATAGGAGATATTTTAGCTCGATGATGTCTTGGTGTCATTTTAGGCTGCGGCAAGTCTTCTGGGCTCGGCGTCAGGACCATTGACTGGCATGTTTATATTAGGGGCCTTCTTTCCTTGGGCGAACAGCTACGTAAGTATATAAAATAATTTTATATATATAAAATAATGATATGAATATTGATTATGAATTTAAATTTTTTGTTTAAATCGCCTTTTTTATTATAGCTATATAGCTTTTTAAACCTAAATCCACCCAACCAATTTTCTATCCACGCATCCATCCAGTAAACTTTTTATCCATTCATCTCTCTATCCATCTTTTTTCCTTACATCCTTTTCTAAATAAAGAATTCAATAATAATGATACTTAACCGCATCAAACCAGAAAAAATGCGGCGGCATGCCCCGTCTGTAAACACCAAAATGAAACAATTGCCCATGACCTTTTTGACTGTCCGGCACTACAGGACTTACGAAATGTCTACATCCCCAAAAAACACCAAATCTCTCAAATCATACAGTTTAAAAGAAGCATGCTCAGGTCGCTGCATTTATTTATCTATCGATACAATCCATCCCAACTATCGATCTATCTAACCATTTATCTTTCCACCTATCTATCCATTTCTCTAGCCTAGAATCATCCCAAGATAGCAAACCTAGTTTTAATTTTTTCTCCACAACAGGGCGTAATTTGCGGTGCATTTGCTGGCTTGGGGCTTAGTTTCTGGCTTTCCATAGCCTCCTACGTCTACGGGATACACCTGCCGAGCAAGCCTTTCCCCAACGGCACCTGCTCCGCCTACACGAACGAAAGCAGCTACCTGGCAAGCACAGCGTCTTCCTTGACCAACGCCACAAGTGTAGTGGCTCATGCCGCCTTAGTGGCTACCCGCCCCATGTTAAACACAGAAAGGTAATACTTATTAGGACCTCTTTTCTCGCTACCTAGCCCATTTAAACACATAAATGTAATACTTATTAGGACCTCTTTTCTAGCTACGTAGCCCATTTAAACACATAAATGTAATACTTATTAGGACCTCTTTTCTAGCTACGTAGCCCATTTAAACACATAAATGTAATACTTATTAGGACCTCTTTTCTAGCTACGTAGCCCATTTAAACACAGAAAGGTAATACTTATTAGGACCTCTTTTCTAGCTACGTAGCCCATTTAAACACAGAAAGGTAATACTTATTAGGACCTCTTTTCTAGCTACGTAGCCCATTTAAACACATAAATGTAATACTTATTGGGGCCTCTTTTAATTAGCCAATTTAAACAACAACATTATATTTTCAAAATATGTTGATCTAACGTGTCTGTATTCCACCATTTCAGAACTGGACTTGACGGCTTCTACGCCATGTCCTACCAGTGGTTCACTCCTTTAGGCGTGGTCACAGCGGTGGTGGTCGGCCTGCTGGTCAGTTTCATCACAGGTACGTGAAGCCGAGTGCGCGAGTTCGCGTCTTGTATCCAATAATTTCCCTAGCAATGAAATTATATAAAAAAAAGTATTTTACATAGTATTTGCCACATACAGGTAGGGGTGCTAATGTATTTGGTTGCGATATACAAGGTGTTATGTATCAGAGTAGACATTACACAACAATCATCACCTCTAGTTTCTCTAATAAAAAGCTTTACAACTTAGGTCAAGTAAACAAATTGATGCACAATTATTAAAAAATGACACATTTTTTCATCAATTTCTTTTATATATCCGCCATCTATCCATAACTAATCTGAATATCCTCTAAATCTACCTAATGTTTCATATATCCACAGATCAATCTAATTATATTATACATCCATCTATCTATTAATCCGAATATCCATTTATCAATCAATTCAAATATCCACCATTTTAATTATCAATCTTTTGAATATTCTATGCATCCATATATCCATTCATCTATCCATTTATCTGTCCATTAATCTATGTATTAATTAAACAATCTATCCATACATGTATATAAATCCAACTATCTATACCATAAACCTATTCATTAATCAATTAATCGATCCATCTTTTTAATCATCCATATATCCATGTATTTACTCATCCATCTCTCCATCATTCTATCATTCCATCAATTCATATATCCACACAACTATCCTTCTCAATTTGTCTATACATCCACTGAATCGGAGGCTAGAACATAATTATTAATACCAACATTCGTACCCAATGCATTCGCAATAGCGAAGAAAACGCTCTGACCATTCGACCATCGCATCTCTGACCCACTGTCCGCTATCTGACCATTCGACCATCGCATCTCTGACCCACTGTCCGTTATTTCTATTTCAGGCGCCAACAAAATCTCGGACATCCCCACTAAGTACCAGATCCCGCTGGTGACTAGGTTCTGCTGCTGTCTGCCTGAGCGCTGGCAGTACTGGTTGAACTGTAAGAGAGAATTCATGGAGCCAGAGGTTGGTACCATCATCACACTACTGATAGGTTTCAACCATTGAAATGTACCGTTACAACACCATGAACAATAATTACATATAATTATTTGTTTAGTTTTTTTTTTACTTCCGTTATTGAGGGGATTGAGGGCACAAGGCAGTGTTGGGAGAATGGGGACAGTTCTTTATCATAGCGCCATCTTGACTCGATTTAATCCCAGGGGTCCAGATTGAAGAAAAGGGACGAAATTCTTATAAGTTTTACAGACGTTCATTCTAGAAAGAAAATTATTACGTACACTAGGCCCAAAGCTCCTGCAGGGATCGGTCGGCGGCAGGTATAGAACCCGCGACGTGTCGGTTGACAGTCCTGTGAACTAACCGCAGGACCAGCCGGCCTAATTACACCTCTCCATCTGTCTCGATCTTGGGCGTTTGCAACCAACCTTCTCCAAGTTTGCTTTGGTCTGCCCCACTTTTCTCTTCCCCTGGCGGTTCCAGATTAGTGCCTGTCTGACCACACCGCCCCTCAGGTCTTCTCATGGTGTGCCCACACCAATCCCCCCAATTTCGTCATCCAATCGCCTTTCCGATTGGGCTTTAGCCTGGATAGATCCCACCGCTGGTCACTTGATACCTTCTACGACCATCTATTGACCGCTAAATTCAATAATCTGTATCTCAGTGTTTGTTTTATGGTAAAAGAGAGGGACTTTTCTCGAATACTACATTAAAGGATCTTCACCTATTAATGCTTTCCAGTTTCTTACATATTATTTATGAATTTGCTAAGCTTATATATTATCAGACACACACAATCAATTCATATATTTTGTATAACAGGAAATAAGAGCGGAAGAAAAAGATATGGAAATTGTCATCGAAGTGCCAATTGTGAATGGGACAAAGGGATTCGTCAACGTAGCTTACATTTCTGACGACGAAAAACCATGTAAGTTATTTTATTGGTTAATACTGTCTAGACAATTGGTCGGCAACTTACGGAACGCGTGCCAGACGTAGCACACAGGGCGATTATCGGCAGCAGGCTGTAAGCCCTCCAAAAGACAATTAATAAAGTTTTTCTACAAGAAGCTGAGTGCTAGAGCAGGATAAATTATACGCTCTTGGGAAGATGAACGAGATCTTACATTGGCACATTATTATCAAAAAGTTGTCGACCCCTAGTCTATACCAAGGAGGCTATAATAACTGGCGTTCAATATCTAGATTTCAATCACCTGATCTATAATCGTGATAACTCTAGAATTATACATGAATGGAATCAATATATGAATTAATATGTCAAGAGTTAATGCCCATAGATCGATTGATTAGATTTGATTATCATCAGAAGAATATGTCACGCCATCTAACTCAGCAGTTAGTTTTATATCCACTCATTTTGGCGCTCAAGGTGGCGGCGCAGGTCCTGGGTTCGAATCCTGGTGAATTCTATTTTTTTCCCCCGGGCTTAGAGGGTAACCCTGAGTCTACCCAGCTTAGCTGGGTAACAGATTTTAGTTGGGCTAAAGTAAAGGTGGCTTTGTATTGTGCTCACCACACAATCACCTAGTGTGTCGTGACCACAGAAACTGGTGAACGCTGCCACCAATATTCTTTGTCCCTTTACGACGTCAATAATTTTAGAATTTCTACTAATTTTCTGTTTTTTATTTCTGTTTTCAACATTTCCATCAAAGACTCTTTAAGGCCATAAATCATAAAAATTTCACATTCAAATATCTGAGCCACTGTTGTTAAAATATTATACCAATAGCAACAACAAACGTTTTATGCGCTATCAGAAAATAAAACAAAAAACAATACGATCTTTTTTTTTAAATGCAGCCGTTGATCATGAGCTGAATCATCATCACCCAGAGCTTAAGCGCAATGAGCTGAATCATCATCATCATGCAGAGCTTAAGCCCAATCCCGGGATAAGCCTCGACGAACTGGGGTCGGTCTTGGAACCTGAAGAGCACTACACAGAGTTCCAGAACCAAGAACCAGAAGACGTCGTCTTTGATTGGACAGAGAACCCGGTCTTGAAACAGCGGCGATTGACTGGGGATGCCGGTGAAAACTACCAGAACAATTTTATCGTAGAACGGTTTTAGGTGGACAGTGGCCTCACAAAGGGTGGGGCGATGGTGGCATATGCCCCCGGAAGGGGGCAGACCCTTATAGGGGCTGGCTAAGATAGCCTAAGTTCATACCAGAAAATTTAGGAGAGCTAAAGGGGAAAAAATTTGAAACCAAAATTGTGAACAAAAGGAATAATGAATAAAGATGGTTGAAGTTAACTTTTTTTTTATTTACACAATAATTCACTTTTAATAGACTCACAAAGGTTTCATAAAAGATTAGTTCATCTATTATTTCATAATCTGAAAATTGCCATTCATTTTAAAGAAAATTCTTAAAAAGAAATTTCATTTTAAAATTTCTTTAACAGGATGCAAGGGGGCGTCGCTGAAGCTTTTGCTCTGAGACGCAACATAGGCTTGTGAGGGCCCTGTAGGTGGACAATTTATAATATGTTATACATCTTAAACTGTATAAACGAACTATTTCAATTGTACGAAAGAGAAATTTCAGCCGAAAATTTATTTTTCTTTAAGCTCTTCAAAAGCAACACTTCTGATTGATAAAGGTATTATTTGAGATTTACACTTGTCATATTTCATCTATACATAAGTTACATTTTTACTGTGCAAAAGTTATATTTCATTCATAACCGAAATGTGTTGTTGTTTTTTCCAGCTGATTAAATAATAATATATTGTGTATTTACAAAATAGAAATTTTTGTTGTGTAAAATTATTTTTTTAATAGTATTCGATCTTTGCTAATTTTATTATATTAGATGTAGAGAAAAAAACGTGCATCTGATATAATGTATCAATAATTTCAAATGTTTCACTTATTCTATTGAGAAAAGAACACTGGCCATAATATAGCCTCACAGTGGCGGTCGTATGAAATAGGCCGAACGTCTCTAGGCCTGTCTAATACATAATGAAAGCAAAAGCCTAAACAGCAGGGGTTAAAATAAACCCAGCCAAATAGCAAACACTGCAAAAACTTAGTTGATTGCCGATGGTGGTCAGAGGTCTTCTACAAAAGTCCTCCTTAACGCATCCCCTTATTTCACAGAGATCCGGTGTTGTATGATAATAATTTTATAAATTAATGTGTACATAATGTTAACGATTTTCAAATACCAACACCTATTCATGTATTCATTGTATTTGTCATGTTTTTGTTGTTTTTTTTGTTATGTTCAAACACTGAGATTTTCTAGAATAATATTGTTACAACCATAACTTACATTTCTTATTTATTTATGTTAAATAAAATGTATAAAATTGCTTTAAAAACTAAGAAAAGAAATGTAAACGTTATATGTTATATTTCTTTATCACCAATGTTATAAATGACTATTGAGCTCATGTTGAAGATATGTTAAAAATACGACCTCGGTATCTTTTCATAGGTAGTCACACATGTTGCAGCTTTTAAGTTCAGTAGATGAGCATTTAATATGACTGTACACACACATAGGACTATATATATATATATATATATATATATATATAACAAGCTAAATTGCCCGGGGCTGCTCGGCGGAAAATAAAACAGGACTGTATAAACTACAGATAAAAAACTCACCTCTGGGTATTAGTTTTCACAACATCTGAAATAATATGTGAGTGGATCAGACTGTGGGGTAACCCTAATCCTAACATCCAGATTCTAAAGTAAAAAAAAAAACAATTTTTTTTTCTTTTGCTCGCAACACACATTTAAGCGCTCCTTTGGCATTGTCGCAGAACTATATGTTTAATGATCTACAAGGTCAGGGACATGGTGGCCGAATCCTAGTGAAGGCTAAGATGGATTTTTTCCCGGGCCTGGATGGTGTCCCTGAGTTTACCCAGCTTTGGTGGATACCTGGGGTAAAGTAACGGCGACTGTTTCACACAATCCCCTAGTATGACGTGGCCACAGAAACTGGTGAACGCTTTTTCACCGGCTTTATCATCAATTTGTTCCTAATGGCTCTTTACTTAGTAAAAGCTAATTTTACCTTGTTATTGTTTGTTATGTGTGTGTGTGTTTTAACGATACTGGTATTTAAAAAACTAATTCCATGAAGTATTATTCTTATTATGCCTATCTCAATAGGCATAGTAACTAGTCAAACATTATTTAGTATATTTGTTTTGGTGGTGTCTTTTGTTTGTAAAAAAAAAATACATTCCATATTTTTTATTTCCAATATTACTCTTTCTTTCTTAAATGCAATCACGTTTCTTCAATATTGATATATATTTTTTCTAGACTATATTGAATAAAGTATTATACAAATAATGGATTTTTTTTTAAACATCCGTGCATGTTTATATTATGTTTATATTATGTTTATATAATGTTTATATAATGTTATGAATGTAACAGACTACAGATAATGTTTGTTTCCTACGAATTATCTGAGGGTTATGCCGAGTCTTATACATTTTGATTGTGGTTTTAAATGTTGATTTGTTTGTTCACCTGGTTCAGGTAACCCATTCCATGCTCAGATTCCACTCAAGAAGAAGAAAAAAAAAGAATTTGCATTAATTTAAAGCCTACTTGCTTGAAAAAGGGGACAGTATTTTATATCTCCATATCTTGCGCAGTATTCATTTTTGTTATAATATATTTCTGACCTGGAAAATAACCCTTTTTTTAAAAATAATAAATATGTAATATAGTAGCAGTAGTTTTGTAAATAGTAAATTACAATATTATGTTGTGGCCGTGGCCACAGAAATTGGTGAATGCTGAATTACCAGCCCTATGATCAATTTAGTCCAAAGATTACTTTACTAAAATACATTACATATTTATCATTTGAATTCTAATAAATTATATATATTGTTAGAGTTGTTTTCTTGTCTTATTGTCTCTTTAGATTGTGTTTGAGTATGTATATAAACATTAAAAAAAATATTTAAAACTATAATAATATATCAATTAGTAATATTATGTATTTATATATATAATATAATCAATGTGGTTCTTTCCCTTGTCTTAGTAATGACATTTAAAAATATTTTACTGGTTATGTCCCCTATATTACTTGATATTTAGTGTCAGTAAAGTAGTCCAACAGATTTATTTGCACCGAGACAACAAGAAGATGTGCGAATGTAGTGTAGCCCCTGGCCCCTTTTTTTTTTGGGGGGGGGGGGCGGGGAGCTTGATGCTGGATTTCCGGCCCACATCTGAAATAGACTAGAGTGACTCACAAATTTACTCACTGGTGAACTACTTTTTTTTACTTTTTTGAAAACAGGATTTAAACCAAAACCCTCCGCGATTGCCACGCAGCGCTCTTCCGTGAGATCACAGTGACTCGTTCAATTGGATGTAACCTGGTTGCGTTTGATGAAACCAACATTACTTTTTCTGCCCCGCAAAATTTATAAACTATGTAGGCCTATACAAAAGGAGGCCACGATTGCCTAGGCGATGCTTTTATATGGTCAGCTATTGCCCAGGCAGCAGGCACTCTCTCTCTCTCTCTCTCTCTCCATGCAGATGGTGATTCCAGGGGAACAACTAAGCTGATACAGCAAGGGACCATCTGGTTAGCAGGAGTTGCCAGAGAGATATCGCGTTAGCTATAAGTCTGAATTTATTTTAGGGTTTACTCTCTAAGCCTCTCTATGACCAGGTGTAGCCGCGAGACAGCGGAGGTTTGAGATCGGAGTTTCTCTCTCCTACACAAACATGTCGCATAAAGACTGAAAATGTGTTCACGTATTATGTAGTAGCCGAAATAATGGGGGTCATGGGACTTAACAAGGCGTTAATAAAATAAATACTCCTTTCAGAACCAACGCTATCAGAGGTGAAATTTATAATATTTTTTTAGGCCCGGGAGTTTTGTGACTAATACAAATGAACTTATCAGTTGAAATACGTGAAATTGGTACAATTGGTTTCAAGGCTCAACTATCCATCCTCTATGTTACATCTTAACCTTAAACACGTTGTTTGACTCTAGTCTTGCATTTTGGTACATATGTTAAAAAATAGCCTAATAATTTGTTTTTTCCTGAATATTCTCAGTAAGCCATTTCTTGCCTGATTGCCACTCAGTAATAATTCTAATAATAATAAAAATAGAAAGATATATAAGAAAGCTCGAGATATAGATTTATTAGGACACTATCCATACATCATTGACATAAGGTCTTATTGTTATTTGGTTACATATTTATGCGATTTATTCAAGGTCGATAATATTTAAATGTGAAAAGTAAAAAGATTCAGATAGCACTAAAAAAAAGTGTTGACGTATATAATATATAACTCCATACAGTGGAGGTCAACTCCATACCTGGTGCTGACTGGAGTTACTGCCCATGACACTGTTATCGTCACACGTGTTAGTGAAAGAAAAAAAAATAGTGATCACTTACATTGTAATGTAATCCATCAATGATATTTTGACCTGATAACTTGGACTACTTGATAACCTTTTGTCACCAAAGGCACGCACTATACACGATACAGGTACGAAAGATGTTTAATTAACCTAATTAGTATGTAGACCAAACACCTATAAAAGCTTTTATCACTACTATTAACTTGTCATCTAAGTAAAACCCGATTATTTTTGACGTGTCAGCTGAGAGGGAATTTCCGATAAATTGTATTTTTACAAGTTCACCCAAGTGAAGTGTAGTATTATTTATTGACTAGACTAGGTGTATCCAAATATAATGTATTTTTAGATAAAATTGTTTCAGTTTTTCAATAGATAATACCCCATATTCTTTTTCAAAAGACTTTTATAGTACAAACAATATTTAAGCAATCTTTCAAGTTTTTTTTTTATTACGGTTATTATTAAAATATCATGTTTGTTTGTATTGTTTTATTTAACATTTCTATTTTGTTTTCCTATAGTCAACTCATAAAATTGTGTTGTTTCGGTATATGGGCTTAGGGAGGGACTTCTCACAGATACTACAGCCTTGAAGGGGACTCACTACATTTCATTCCGGTTCTGAAATATTTGTGTATGTGTAATTGCTGCAGTTTTGTTTCTGTGTTAGTTTATGTGTATCTCATTGTTGTTTTTTGGACAAACAACAATAACAACAAAGAACAACAATCACACAAATTACATAAGTATTCATATTGTCTGTTCTGTTCGCTCTATTCAAAGACTATAATAAGATGTACCACTTGCTTCGATATTTCTGCTTTTTAATTTGATAAATTGAAATACTATGTTTCGGAATTTCCGATCGCTCTCTGCCCTCAAGAGCTTCGCTTTAGTAATTCGCTACGATTTTTTTCAATGGAAAATTTTAATTAAAATCTAAAGTTGTATACAGCGGAAAACTTTAGACACGTTTCGGAGTCATTAAGGGCAGCGTTATTGGCTGCGCGCCAAACACAACACTTAAGCTCTAAAAATAGAGCAAGCGATCCATCTTATTATAGTCTTTGCCGTAATCTGTTCGAATGTCGTCAGATTATAAATCACGAGATTATCTGACCACAGTTCTAGTTATCTGTGTTATCTTGTTATCTATTTGATTGCTGATTCGATAGTTGATTAATGAGAGCGACTGTTGTAAATCATTGCTCAGCTGACGATCTTGAACAAATTGTTTTGTATTTATAACCATAGAGTACGTATTGTATTTTTAAAGTCAGATCTGAATTTCCGAACGTGGTGTCAACAACGTTTGTCCCGCTGCTATAAATAGTATACCATTTACTTTACGTGGGGCACAATGGCCTATCAACAGAGATATCTTAATTATTTCCAAACAATGAACAACGACAATATTGTATTTGCCACAAACATACAATAAATGCAGTGGAAAACACGCATGTATACAAACAATGGGACTCCCTAATAAATGTGTTAGTGCAAATTCAGAAAATAGCTGCAATGCTCATTACATGCGAATATTCCCAACTGACAAGAGTAACACCAATAGTTATAAGTCCCTAAATCTAAAACACTAGATCAGAGGTTGGCAACCTCCTACGGCACGCGTGCCAGACTTGGCATGGAGACCGATTTTTATTGACATCCGGAAGAGACCCCAAAATGCAATTCATGTCTTTTCAACAAAAATTTGAGTGCTTGAGTAGGATGACTGTTAGACTCTTGGTACGCTGAATGTATTAGAAATCTTACTTCCGCACACTATTGTCAAAAGGTTGCCGACCGCTGCACTAGAGGACAGAAGGGCGAAGAGTAAAGTAAATGTAATAATACACAAGACATTAAATTCTAACTTAGAAATACAACACTATAGTAATCTGTTACAATGCCCAGATGAACATAAATAGCAAATGCAAATAAGTACTCTTTGTTCCAGAATGGCATCTGTAGCGTGGCGGGCACTCTACGTAGTTATTTGGCTCGTGTAGAGGCTGATTATTGCGATGTCACAGTGAAGTTTGGGCCTTATAATTATTTATATTTTAATCCGTTATCCCGCTTGGCTGGCGGGTGCTGTAAGCCTATTGAATAGAGTAATTTCTACTACTATTATATGACACGAGTGCTAATATATGAGCAGACACAAGAACAATGATTGATTCAATGCCGGGGTGAATTTCAAATACTGTTTATTTAGGCAAAAGCGATAGATGTCAGAATTTAATCCACAACACAAATTTACAGTGTAAATAGTATATATTTGGATCGACCGAAAAAAGGACTGGTACGTTCCGTGTCTAAGGCCCCAATACCCGTTTTTCATTTCTGTCCTAAACCAAGAAGTGGGGGTAGGGCAATGGGGAGAGGGGAGAAGAGGGCGGTCGGGGGGGGGATACAAAAGCTCTTTGATACTATACACCCCGACGAGGGCTGTTGCGTATGTGTCAGTTTACGGGGGAAGAGCTAGGGGGAGGGGGTTTCCCTGGCCACCTGGGCCGACTGTAATAGATTTCGCGTGTAGACGCAAGTTGCTTATCTTGACCAGTGGTCAGTAGCCGAGAGGGGGATCAAAGGGGGGGCTTGGCGAGGGTGGGGGGGGGTTTAGACTGTACATACAAGGGGGTTAGCGAGGGTGGGGGGTGTTTAGACTGTACATACAAGGGGAGTGTAAACATGTTAAATATATACAAGGGCAGATAACTAAGCTTGTATAATAATATAAGGAATATATTTATATTGATGCATGTACAACAGTTATAGAAGAGAGTAAGTACATTCATATATACAAAATAAAGATACAAGATACAAATACAGTCACACATTCTTCATTCATTGGTGAGCACCGCAATGAGCCAGGATTAATTGTAGTTTATAGGTTGGAGCCATAGTGAATAAGTGCCATGGCACCAGGCTGAGCGCTGGCGCTTCTAGTGAGTTTACCACAGCATCTGTCCATGGAATGGGTTACCCGAACAAACCAGGTAAATCTGTAACTTAACCTAATATAAAACAGTAATTAAAATGCAAGACTGGACTCAAACCATGGATAAGCGTAGGACGCAATAATCTTTTTTATAGAAGGAGCGTGTGTAACATGTAAGATAAGATATATCCATCACTGATCAACATAAGCGAGTAATACATTTCTAATAGGAAAACATCACTTTATAACTATAACAAAACAATGAAAAGAACTAATGATGCGCAAATACAGAAGCTGACTTTTGAGTTCTGCACTAGTAGAAAAGCTGAAGTTTTTAGTAAAAAGCTATTATGAGTTTCTTTCAAATAACGTTGTTCTCCAGTTGCTTTGCCCAGTACACCTGCAGGGTGGCAGGAATCGGAGGGTGGCAGTGCTAGAAACAGCGTCGTTATGATGACATTCAAGTGCACATTCAAGTGCACTTTCCGACTAACCATTAGCCGGTCACCTTAGATAGGTATAGGCCTACACATTGTTCTCAATATAACTGCAACGAAGATTGTATAGACATTCTTTATTTTTTCTGAGTTGGATTCGGGAGCATGAAATTATGACTACATGAAGCATTCTATATAACCAACCACTTAACATCTAAACCCTTTATCGAGACTCAAGACTGTAGATTCGAACCACAGAAAAGTGCAAGACACAATATCTTCTGTTAAATATGTATCGCCTTATCTTATATATTACAGACGCTCCTTCTATAAAGAAGATTATTGCGACCTACGCTCATCCGTTGTCTGAGTCTGTACAATAAGAGAAGAGATATCAGCATTCCTTTTTTCTTTTGTGTAAAACTAAAGTAATAAGTTGCTGTGTTACTAATATAACCTATGACCTATGCATAAATCTGTGTGACATAACAATCAGCACAACCTTCTAATGTGCTTTAAAAAATGACTAACTAGCTCTATAATTAGACTATGCTTGGTTGTCAAGATTAATTAAGGGGTGGTAAGCAGATGACATTTGAAGAAAGTAATTACTGCTGCTAATTTGTCGAAATGAATAATTATAACGTTAAGAAAAAGCTCTGTAAATATAATTGGTAGGGCCGAATTTTCCTATAGGCTATCAAGGCTTCAGCCTAGTGCCTCGGGATCAAGAGGGGCCTACATTCAAATTGTTAACAAAATTAAAATTATACTATTCTAAAAATGTAGTGAAAATATTTTCCTTTCTCGCCCGTCTTACATTATCAAAGGTAGAACTTCAAATAGGCGTTGAGCTGTTAATGCAAGAATTCCCAGGAGATGTTAACCAAAATCTTACTGAAGAACTAGATATATCTATTTCATTTCCACACATAGGCGACAAACGCATAAGCATTCAAAAAAGTCCACATTGTCGCATACAGACTTGTATCAAATAATATTCAAAGACAATATTCAAGTGGCCTTCCCCAATGTGGAATCAATCTTACGGCTGTTTCTCAGTTTAATAGTCACTAATTGTACTGGAGAAAGGTCATTTTCAAGGCTTAAAAATATGAAAAATCAATTAAGAAGCACAATGACCCAGACTAGGTTGTCTGCATTGAGTATTTTGTGCAGCGGAAATGAGACCTTCAGAAAAATAGATTTTGATGAACTTATAGAAGAATTCTGTGTGAAAAAAAGTTGAGGAATGAAATTCTTCTAATCTAATATTTCGTTTTAAATTTATAGGCCTGATTGAATCAGTCCTAAATAAAATAACTATTAGCATAAAATTTTAAATGATATACAATTTGATATTTTCTTTTATGTGATCTGGATTTTGTTTAAATAGAATGTTCCATTTTTGGTTTAAAAATTGATAATAATTCGTACTTAAATTTTAAATGCGAATTATTATGAATTAAATTTATCTGAATTGAATTTGATTTAATCTTCAATGTATTGAATATATTTAAGTTAATTTGGTAGAAAATAAGATAATTTTTATTTTCGAAGTAAAAGATTTTCAATATTTGAATTTCTATGTTAAAGTTGTGTGTTATATTTGATTAGTTATTGTTACAAGTACTATATATGGTGCTGAGAATAAATGTCCAAATAAGTGTTCTCGACTTTTTTTGTATTTTTTATTCGTGCCACCTTTTTTTATAAAGGTTAGTACCACAGAATAGGTAAGGCGAACAGAATGCGCAATCCATGTATCCGCAGCTCGGCTTCCGCCATTTTCTTTTCACTCAGGGCAGCGATCACTAGAGACGCTACTATAGTAAAATGAGAAAGGTTTAATTTATTACTGATATATTACTCTTATCAAGCTTAGGACTAAAGCAAGGCTACTAATATTAAGTAATATGAAGTTACAACTTGCCGTTGTTTATCCTTTACGGAGTCAGGAAAGCCATGTTACGCCATGTAGTTTGACATGCATATGCCTATTTATACGATAATCAATCGTTTTCGCATCATTGTTGCAGTTTTTTTCACAACAGCCTTTGTACCTTTTGCCTGAAACATTAGCTTTCGGTGTTGGAACTTGCAGATTTGATGAAAAAGACATTGTAAATAAGCATAAATATTTAGTGTAACCAGGACCGCTGAGTCTAAACAGTATGGCGTCGGTTTACTTCCGGAAACAGAAAAAATGCGATGTTTTATTTAACATATGGAAATATATCAAAGTAAAGATGTATTTTAATATCTCTCATGTAATTTACAAACTTAAAAATGGAAGGTGAAAGGGACCTCATAAGTGGAATAGCCTAGGGCCTCGTTTCATTTAGATCCGGCCCTGATAATTGGATAAGTTTTGTTTACAGAAATTATAATACACCAAAGAAAGACTTTTGTTATTGCTGACCACATTTACACACTCTCTACACTTGTTCACAAAGAGCCATTATTTATAAAAAAAAAATAACAACATCATTTTACCATAAACATTCATTCACAGCCTACAGCATGGGTCAGCAACCTACGGTACGCGTGCCTGACGTGATACGCAAAGCAATTTTTAACGACACGCTGAAGCCTCAAAAAACAAAAACGGCAGTTCAAGTCTCTTCTAAAAGATAAGGGCAGTATAACTTATATGCTAGTGGCACGCTGAATGAATTAGAAATCCTACTTTTGCACACTATTACCGAAATGTTACCGACCAGTATAATGTTACTTTAATATTTTAACTTAGAGATGCAATGTAGAAGAATGAACTAAAATACTCTAGGACGATGAGCCATAAAAAAGGGTTTAAGTTTAGTCACGACTAGGGATGTTAAACGAAAACCGGTTTTTATTTTAAAATCCGGATTTCGGTTTGTTTGTTGGAAGTTAAAAGGTAATTATTACTTCAAGTAGAAGACCCTTTTTTCTGATGGAAATATTTTTTATAAATAATGTTCGATTCACACAAAACAAATCTTGAAATGCCTTGCTAACACTATTTAGTCTTAGATATTGTGTCAACTATGGCTTGCGATAAAAACAACACCAAACCAATTGTTAAGTTACAGTTACAATTAACATGAATCTTTTCACTTGTCGGCTCATCTTTTAGATGTGCGCTGCTCATTGATGTACGCAATGGAGAGACGAAAACGAGCCCTTCCTTGTGACCCTGAACAATTCGGCTAGATAGCGCGTCTGTGCTTTATTATTAATGGCACTATTAAATACACATCCTTCTGATTAGTGGTGCTACGCGAAACCTTTAAATACATTATTTTACAAGTTACCATACATGCATGCCTCTTAAAATGATTCTTAATATTATGGTCAATGATAATCGGTAATTTGATTATCACTATTGAAAAATTGAAAGCTATTATCGGTTTTAATAAATTTGCCAAGTTTTTTTTTAGTTCTAAAGAATTTTATGGTAAAGAGTACAAATCATATTGTATTCACACAAATCAACCCCTTGAATGCCCTGCAAACACTAATTAAGTTTGCAGTATTTTTCAAATATACCTACAAAACTAAGCACTTTTGGCTTTTCCGGCCTGTGACTTGTGACATTGCGTGGGGGAGGGGGACCGAAATCCGTTTTCAAACCGGTTTTATAGAACCGAAAATCGGTTTTGAAAAAAAATAAGTTTTTAACATCCCTAGTCACGACAAGATAGCAAAGAAAAACAGGGAGAAAATAATCTTAATCTGTTTGGAGAGTCTCGAGATGTACTAGACCAGGGGTCGGCAATCTAAGGCACGCGTGCAAGACTTGGCATGCAAAACGATCTACAGTGGCACGTGAACGACCTCCAAGAAGAATTTTTGGCTGTCAATACGACGTGGTGTGACCGCTGGGATGCTTATTACATTCAAAAGAGTTTTATATGCTCATCTCTCTTAATTGAGAAGCATAAATATAATTATTTTTAAAACAAATGTGTTTGTGTTATTATTGTAATGAATATAAGAGGCTTATATACTAGAATTATATTATGTAAACGTTGTAATTATTAATGTGTATAAAAAAAATTCCTTAACTTAGGTTGACTTTATTGATGCAGAAAATGTTCATTTACAACGTAATTCTTTTTATACATCTAATTATACGTTGAAAAAAAGAAAATAATGCTGAATTTTTGTAAAGAAATAATAATTTATGCGTAACACTAGTTTCATTAAAAAAAAAAAAGAACTAGTTCGTCATCGCAAAATAAAAAATTTGGAGAATTTATTACAAGGGAGATAACACGTTTTCTCTGCGATAACATTTCTAATAATTAATATGTTTTTTTTTGTTTCCTTTAAAAAATAACTTACCATTTATAACTTTAAAATGATCAAACAATAAAACATACTTGAAAATCATATAAATATTATATGAATAAAGAATTTATATGTGCATTTTTAAACATTACATTAACTACCCAGTTTGAATGATTACTACTTATCAATTCCTATTTTTGTGTTTTTTTTGCTAAATTCACCCATTGAATACCAGTAATAATTTTATAACAGATATCTCAGTTATACTGTGGCTTCCCCACACAACGTGTAAATCTTTCGCTTTGAGCGAATAGATTTCACACAATGTGTGGGAAGTCTTGGTCACCCCTCCCCCCGAGCCTTGCGAGATTAGGAGCTTCCGCAATTTTCTCGTATTGGCACTCTTAAGGTCGGCCTGGACTTACAGCTGGTCTGCACTCGGCTCTCATGCTTGACGTGAGTGTGATTGTGCAGAGAGCGGAACGTGCTGAATTTAAGGATCAGTATTTTTGCTGATACCATACATACAAATAAAACTTTACGAGCCGAGAAGGCCCACAGGAGGGGCAAGGAGGCAAAACTCCGACGCGCCTCCTTATGGAAAAAAAAGAGATCAAACTTGAATGAATTTATAGCTATTACTAGAATTATATCTTGACAACTAAATTCAAATGTTGATAGGTGATACATTAACCATTAATGTGTCAGTTAAGTAATGAAATTATGTGCATTAGTTAATTAATTATGAATGGATTTTTCAAAAAATGATACAAAAAACAAACAGGTTATTATTTTGTATTAAATATAAAACGCTTTAATGATTCTCTCTATAACGCTCCTTTTCTTTTGGTCTTGCTACGGCACCAAATGAACAGTTTGACTTTCACGCTGTTGGCACGGGGGAAACGGTAGCCGAGCGGCAGCGCGTTCGACTGGCGAGCCGAAGGTCCCGGGTTCGAATCCTGGTGCAGGCTAGGATTTTTTCCCGGGTCTGGAGGGTGTCCCTGAGTCTACCCAGCTCTACCCTGATGGGTACCTGACCTTAGTTGGGGTAAAGTAAAGGCGGCTGTGCATAATGCTGATCACACTATCACATAGTATGCCGAGGCCACAGAAACTGGTGAACGCTGCTTCACCGGCCCTATGGATTAATTCGATCCAACAGAATACTTTACTTATTTATACTAGACTAGAAATTGACGTCGACAATATACTTCTAATATCTAATATTGTTGAGAAGAAAGATATAAACTAAGCTATATTATTGATGATACTAATTGTTTAGAGCAGGGGTGTGCTACAATAGGATTTTTGATTCATTCAGCGTGCCAACATCCTAAAGTCATTAAAGTCATCCTGTAGAAGAGACTTGAATTTTCTTATTTAAAGGTCTTCTGCGTACCCTTGAAAATTGCTCTACGTGCCAAGTCAGACACGCGTTTCGTAGGTTGCCGATCCCCGGTTTAGAGTTTAGTGCCAGGCGAAGACTGGCGTTTTCTGCCGGGGGGGGGGGGGAGAAGAAACGTTGGTTTTGCAGCGGTAAATCTGAGCCGAACCATTGGTTAATTAAAATCACACGATGCAAACTTACGCGTCGTCAAAAATGAACTTTTGGCCCCAGACGAAAGAGATCGTATTTGAATAATTCCGCGCTCAAACGGAAAGAAAAGGAGTGGCGAGAAAATTCAAGGAAATAATCATTAAGCGATTCCTTTAGCGAGGGTTTAATTATAACATAACAAGTTGCATCGCTCGAGTATATACGGATCTTCAAAATGTATTTAAATTTCTTTTATAATACTTTCGACGACCCGGGCTCGGGCCCTACCGCCATTCTATTCCTGACTCCATTCAGGAGGTTTTCGGCAAATGGCGTAATAATCTTCTGTATAGAAAAAAAATATCTATAAGTATAACATAAGAAGGCTAGTATAAGTTAGATCTATATAAATAAACGTTAGAGTGTCGCGTAACCGGCTCGCGAGAAACGAAAGTTTTGGGATCCGCTTTGTAGACTTGTTACTTCTAGATTAGTGTTGTTTTTGCAGGCCATTAATTACCGGGTAATGTTTTTAAGTCACGAAGTCGAAGTAAGGAAGATACCGGGACACGCTAGGAGAGGCGGCTATACATAACGTGTCAAGATCTACTGATAATATACACTCGGGAATGCGTCATAGATTAGGCCTGCTTGTGTCGACAGTCTATTTCCCCATAGGATATACTACAAGATTATGTATTGAGTTACAGTGTCAATATAATACTCTAGGATTTTCCCGTTTTTGGTGTTGCTTGGTGTTGTTTTGTTTTTGCGTTTGGGAAATTTCACACACGAGACGATACATACGACTTTTGGTTTTCATTTATTTTATGTATTTATTTTTCCCGATTTTTTCTTGTAACTTACACAAAACATTTACTTTCCGTCATCAAAATATTTTAAACAAACTGTAAAAATTTCCCAGAATCCTAGATTTCAATATTTGAATCAGGTGGTTGCTTAAATATTTATTTTGTTACTTTATTGACAGCGTTTTTTTTTAATGCATTTTAACGCACAATATACATTTTAATATTGGCCTAATCATTTTTTAGTGTATGCCTAATTTGGGTAACTCATAACAGGTTGAAGCATGTAAAGTACGAATAGGAGCAAGCAAACTGTGCCCCTGCGGAACAGCTCCCGAAAATGCGGAATATGTACTCTAGAACTGGCCCCTGTACAACTTTACCCGGAAGCTACCTTCAATGGCAAACTGTATGGTGGACTGGACCAATTGACTGTCACGACGCAGTTCATCACAATGATTGGACTTGCTGTCTGAATCCGCCAAATCATAACTTTTGAGAACGAAGCAGAAGAACTCAGAGTTAATTTTCTTTGTGGCCAGGAAATCGCTGTGGCCAAATCATCCTAAGGTTAATTCACCCACTTCCTATTAAATTAATTAAATTTAATGTTTAGAACCTGCTCTCACTTCAATCATCAATAATCGGTTGTTCAGGTCTTTTTTTTGTCAGGGTGAACGACGGAAAAATACAATTCTCCTGTTTTTGTGGGGAATCAATGGGAAAAATAAAAGAAATTTTAAGCTTTATTTAAAAGTTTTCATCTAAAAGCCAAAAAAAACGTCAAAAAAAAAAAAAAAAAGATACGATTTCATGAATTTAACAATAAATTTTGTTTATAATGTTTGTTTATTACCATAATTATAAGCACACCGACAAATAAATATTCGAAGAAATGAAATTATTTTTGTATGCAAACTACCAAGACAAGGTTAACGCTTATTTTATACTATGTATACATATATATAATAGTATACTATATTATAATGAAAATAATTTGTATGTTAAATAGATAAGTTTATCAATAAACTTTTAACTTGTCTAGATCTAATTATAATTTTCTTACTTATCTCTTACATCAGCTTTTCATAAGAACTTTTCGTTAAAAAAATGTGTTCGTTTTTTTGTCCTATTAGCATAAATATTGTTAAGATAATTTAGTTATAGTTATTTAATATGTACTGTTGTTTTAAAAGGCAATATACATAATTGACACAGGTTAAAACAATACTAAAAACATTTTAACAGAGTAAAAATGTTTTTAATATAAAGTTTCCATTAACTGAAAGTAGTAGCCTAAATATTGCACAAATATATTTCGTTATAAATAATTGGAATGTTGCGTTTTAAAATGAAAACATGGTATGTGTATATACATAACAGGGGGGGAAGTAGTTCATTTATACTCATTTATATTCTTTTATACCTTCATCATTGCCCGTCACCCCAGCTGGGGTATGGACCGCCAACCACAGATCTCCATAGTCCTCTGTCCTTTCTCTCTAATTGGGTAAAGGCTGAAACCCCATCTTTTCTGTGTCTGCTTCAAGGTCGCGTCGCCAGGTATTTCTTGGTCGGCCTCTTTTCTGCTCACCTGGGATGTTCTACTTCAGTGCTTGTCTAGTGACATTGGTTGGCGGTTTGCGCAGGGTGTGCCCTATCCAACCCCATTGTCCTCCTTCTGATATCTTCTTCTATAGGACATTTATTCATTTTTCTATGATTGTGATGTACGAGGATGAGGTAAGAATTAATTAATTAATTTGTTGTGATTATCTCCCTTTGTAACCGGTGGTCACATTCTTTTGGACGACCCTTATCCGATTGGCCTGCGTGATCACGAAGTGGGGAGTTATTTTGGATCATGTGGTGTGTAGTTTTAGTGAGTAGAATTAGAGAAATAGAGACTGTTAGGCTGCTTCTAACGTTTTTCTGAAATCATTTTATTATTGAACTTGTGTTGAGCGTCGATGTACACTGTGTTATGTTGAATAAAGGTTATGTTAATTGTTCCTGACGTCGTTTCTAAATTACATGGACGAGATTTTGTAGGCGAGTCACTAGAAATGGTACCAAGAAGTCATTTATATAAAGGGCCTACCCTGGACAGCGAGACGTAACACAATTCAATGATGAATGTGGATTTACATGTGTCCAGTGTGTTCCATTTTTAGAGACGGAAACCGTTTAGATAGATAGATAAATAGATAGATAGATAGATAGATGATAGATAGATAGAAAGATAGATATATAGTTAGATATATGATAAACCATAGATAAATAGATAAAAGATAAATGAATAAATAGATAAATATATGAATAGATGAAACGAAATAACGATGAAACGATATATCGATAAATAGATAAACAGATATATAAATGAATGAATTAGTAAATATATAAATATTGCAAGGATCCCATGCGTTGGCCCCCGGTGTACTCTTTATGGGAGCGTATCAGTGGTTTCAAAACTTCGCCAGCTTTGAGGCCCATGGGTACGGAACCTCCACTACTAGAAGCCTTTGACCATTAGCTTTGTCTACATTCCTACCTTAGGATATCTCTCAAAATTGAACAAGCAATCTGGAAACCATTGAAACCCAAAAACTCTAAAGCAGGGATCTCAAACTTGAATGAAAGCTCGTGCCATTTTATCACTTAAGAGATGTGTCAAGGGCCGCACGCCCCCCCCCCCCCCCCCCCCAACAACCCGACCCTAGTAAAGAAAAAAAACATTTTAATACATCTTTATATAATTTTACCTACTTATCTCTAATAATAGGTATGCTGCTTATATTAGGTAGTTTGCGTACGTTACGTATATTACTTATATAAAATTAACAATACAATTTGATGTGTGTATCAGTACTAGATGTCTGAATAACACGAATAGTACATTTTCTGAAAGCTTACTGGCGGGCCGCGTGTTTGACACCCCTGGTCTAAAGTCTGTAGTTTCTTTGTGAACTTTTTTTTGTGTCTCTACATTATGAAGACGAAGAAGTATATTTACCCGATGTAAAGATTTGCTGTCGACACGTGGCATCGCAGATCGTATCGTCTTCTTCCCATCTGAACGTGTCTTCCACGGCAAGGTCGTTCAGACCAATCCAAGATTGATCTGGGAGGTTTAGTTGTCGCAGGATTTCCAACTTATCAAATGTTTTCGCCGAGTACAGGTGAGCTGACCTGGCTAGATAATGAGAAAGAGAGGCAGAGATGGGCAGTTCATAGTTAAATGTTCTCCAAAATCATTGTATAAAAGCCATGTGAAAATGTGTTGTAACCAATCAAATTGGTTTATTTAAAGACATGTGACCTTATTGCCTCATATTTTACGTTTGCGGTTGAGATTTGACTAGCGCATGTGTCGACGATAGCTGAGTGGATAACGTATCGAACTGCCATGCCGTCGACCTTCGTTCCATTCTCCAGTTAGTGTATACCTTTTTTTCTCATTTCTTTTACTTCAATTTACATTACTTTTCAAAAATCCACGGGCATCATTAAGAAATTAAGTTTTTTTTTACATATAAAGATGTGCCTATTTTTGACCCGATTACAATATTGGATCAATAGCTTTCTGTTCATTATAGTTTATAATTTTTTTTTTATCTGTAGCTTATACATGCCAGTTTTTTTAATCTTGTCTGCATATTATAAAACGATTGACGTCAATAAAAGGGTTAACTACTTTTTTTAAAATAACTAATTATATATATGCACACCTATGCAGTCATCTCTGGCAGTATCGTGAATAACTCTGTTGGTAGACACCCACACACAGGCTGAGGCTGTATTTGAACCGCTAGTCACAAGCTGGAAACCTTCTTTGGAGTTACATGAAACATAAAATTCTTTACTTGCGCTTTTACTGGAGTTTGATGTTAAGCAGTTTCCTGGAATTACACATGTATTCAGCATTTAATGATTATTTAATTGGCGAAACGGATAGATTTATGGATGGAGGCTGATGGAGGCTGATGGAGGCTGATGGAGGCTGATGGATGGCTGATGGATAGATAGATGTATAGGTGGGTGGGAGGGCTGTTTGATGGATGAACGAAGCTGGATGAATTGTTTGATGGATGGATAGTACAATGAACAGATAGGTAACTTGTCAGATAGGCTCGTAGATGGTTAGGTTTCAACAATGGGCTAGTAATGCAGGGGTCGGCGAACATTCTGGCTCTCTCCTTCCTCCTTACATAGGGTTGTCATCCGTCCCGAAATTTCGGGACCGTCACCGGGATAGACATTCTTGTCCCGACATCCCAACAAGACCCAATTGTGTCCCTTTTTTTCTAAATACTGTTACGAGCTTGGCTCAAGTACTGAAGTAACGCCATCTGTTAGCGCAACTTGTACATGCAGCCTCAGTTAGTTGTATTTATGTCAACAAGATTATGTTGACAAGGTCGTCTCACAAATGGCGTTGCATGTTGAGTATCCTGTATTGACAATGCATGTACCCTCTAGATGAAGCGCCATCATTCGAGAAAATACCAGACTGATTTGCATGGAGTTTATAAATTGCCAACGTAAAAGGGAAAAACGACTTGTTGAAAAAGGTGAAATCTCCCGACAAATATGGTGTACCAACTACTTCTACCGCAACAAGTTCCATGCAATTATGTTCTAAATAAAAATACATTATATTAAATAAATTTTTACTTGATTTCTACACCCCAATCTCAATGTGTCCAGACAAGGTCCCTGCTAGATATATCCTTCGAAAAGGTCGCAATAAAAAGAAGTGGCTGGACAATCTGAAAGAGTGGACCGAACTACCTCTTGATAAACTTCTGCTAACGGCTTCTGACCAGATCGAATGGAGAAAACTATATTTTTTTACTTGTTTTCTTGTTGCGTTTTTTTGTTGTTGTTGTTTTATCAAATTTAAAAATAAGGAGAAATTTTGTTTAAGTAAAAGAAAACATGAAGTAAGCAAACTAAAAACAGTTATTGTATAAAAAGACCTTATTCATACGTAAACAACTATTAGTGTAAAGTCAAATCTCGCGAGTTGAAGAAAATAATATATACTTTAGGTTTGGCGATGTTCCAATGATAAATTATTAACCTATGGGAGTTGGCTAATTAAATTACTGTGCAAGCGTAGGCTGCCAAAGTTTACACATAGGATTACAAAAAAAAAAAAAGCATAAGGTGTCCAAACGGTATAGTGTAGCCTTACCAATGCCGCATTCTTGAAGCTGAGCATCATACGAGAAGCAAAGACAACTCCGTGAGTGACATTCCAGGCCGCACTGTACAAGGCTCGTTACTTCCACGAAGTTCACAGAAACCGGCATTGTAGAAAATGGCGCCTGGACCTTCAGATTATTTGGAGAAATTCCCGTTGCATCGACTGAAGAATAAAAAAAAACGAAATCAGGCCATAATGGTGTAACGTTCGCTGTCGTTATGAAGATTAATACAAAAGAAAAAGTTTAAAAATAAACTGTAATAGCTTAGTCTCTATTTGTAATTCTTTTTGCAAGGACAAAATCTTATACATTTTACTTATGTCGAAGTGACAGTAGAATATGAAAATGGGTTGCCAGAACAAGTCAAGAAAAGGAAGTCCAACCAACATCATATAGTACAGCTATTAGAACTAAAACAACGGATAAGCGTATAAAACAATCGTTTTCTATATAGAAGAAGCGTCTGAAAAAATCTACGATTCGGCCTATACATGAATTCTTATTGAAATCCATTACATCATATTATTTTTTTTAATGACAAATATTTTTGGTTACACGTTGAAATAATGAATTTGTAAATTTGTACCGCAGTTCATTTTCAAATCTGACAATATTTTGCACTTGTACATTATGAAATAGGGGTCGGAAACCTACGAAAAGCGCTCCAGACTTGGCACGCAGAGCCATTTTTATGGCACGCGGAAGACTCCTCGAAAAAAGCAATTAAAGTATTTGCTACAAGAAATTGAGTGCCAAAGAAGGATGACTTTTAAGGTGTTGGTACGCTTAATTATTTAGAAAAAGGAAAACTATTAGCAAAAGTTTGCCGATCCCTGATCTAAGACATATTGGCTTCTTAAAGTAGAACAAATCGTGCATTCTAAGACATATTGGTATTGTAACAAAGAACATAAGGATAACATTCACATTTTTATAATCGTATACCTTTCATTTCAACGAGCGTAGATAACTTATGATATGATAAATTGTGCCATTGTGTGTGTGCATGTCTATTTTTATAAGTATATTTCTGTGCTTGTATAGAAATAATCGTCCAGTCGCCCGGGTGAAAAAAAAAACAGGACTGTAGGCATATAAGGTACAGATAAAAAAGTTACAAACTACACTTAAAAGAAAGCTATATTCTTATAATCTTATATTTAAATTATATTTTTTTTTACTGAAGACTTTTAGGAAAGTAATTTAAATTAAATATTGTAATCGGGTAAAAAAAATAGGCAATTATTTTAAATAGCCCGTAGATTTACCATGTCTTTTGTTTTTAAAAGTTTGAAAAAAAATTTGTCGAAAAAAAAGGTATAGTATAACTTGAGAATCGATCCCGGGTCGTCCGCATAGCAGTCCGCTATGCTTACCACTGAGCTAGCGAATACACATGTCCAATGTGAAAAATTATTAAACAGTATATAGGCCTAGGCCTAAATAGGTCAGTGCCAAAAACTCACGTGATTTCAAATTGACCAATGGGGATCCGTATGCGGAGAAACACTCTTATTTTATCTATATAGATATGCTGAAGGACAAAACATCTGTAATCAAGACACATTTCCATTTGTTTGGATCAATAAAGAAATCTTATCTTATAACTTCAGTGAAAAACGTATACATTTCAATGAAAATCGTATATTTATTTTTTCGCTGGGAATAGCGTATTGCCTAGACCTACATATCCATAACTACAGAAACTGATGAATGCTGCTTCACCGGCCCTATGGATCCTTTCGGTCCGACGGTATACTATAATTTTGTTTCTTTACTGTAAATATAGTGAAATGGACAAGTTTTTATTTAGATCCATTATGCTAGGGAGGCAGTATTAGAGCCATTGTAAGCCTACTCTGTTGTAATGAGTTAGACACTTATATTTTAACTTTGAATGTTAAGCCGAAATTCCTTTCGAATGGCAATTCAAATGACTTAAACCGGCGTTTTAAAAAGATGTAGGTCTAAATATAGGCCCCCTATATATAGTTTTAAATGTGCATAGATTTAAGTAAAAATTATTTTATTGTTTCAGCATAATGATAGGATTATATTAATGTTAGATAGATATAAAACGTTACATAAATCTCTATAAACAATCAATTTTCATAATAACTTACCCAAGTTGTGAAAATATAACAAGCTCAGAGCGTAAGAACAAAATTTTTGGTTGAAATACATTATGTTTCCTGTATCAAGGCAAAAGTTGATTAGATCTATATGAAATGGTAGTCAGACAATCAACCTTCATAAACCTGTTGATATATAGGCTATATATGTACTACTTACTGGAAATTAATAAGTAACTTGTGCGCCATCGACGTTTCATGTTGCGTGGTGAACAATCATGACATATAACGAATCCCACAACGAATGTCTTAACAATGGTAACATAAAGATTTGATGGAAGGGAGTAGATCTCATTAACTTGATTTAATATATTCTATTTATCCTCAACATAAGATCTCATTCAATCATTAAGGTCTTCCAGGTACACAGTTATATCTACTTGTACAATAGCTGTCTGAGGTTCAATAGTTAATTACACCACAACTAGCTTTTTTTTTCTTCTTTTATTGTTAAATTTGGTTGATTATGCTTATTTATATTGGACCTAAAATTTATTACACTAATGAAATAGCTAACCAAATTAATTTTCTTTGCATTTAAAAAGTAATATCTTGAAAACTATAATATGCAATGTAGTAAGTAAATTGTGGAAATTGAAAATTTATGATGTATATAATAATATATTTTTTTATTCAAGTAATTTTTTTTCTCCTTAGACTGAATGTGTCAATCACTGGAAACAAATGTCCATATGGAA
This sequence comes from Anisus vortex, assembly GCA_949126835.1. Taxonomy (NCBI): domain Eukaryota; kingdom Metazoa; phylum Mollusca; class Gastropoda; family Planorbidae; genus Anisus; species Anisus vortex. The sequence continues at coordinate 8,082,871 of OX421509.1, forward strand.
CACCAAATACAAATAGTGCCAGATGCCAGACATGAGAAAAAGTCTTGCCTCACTTATTGACACTGCTTAAAGAAAATTTAACTTTGTGCTGTTAAAGGAGACTTTGTTTCAATTAAATCCAGTAAAGGATAGTCAATGAAATATTTTACAAGGAATAAGAAGTGCTGACACTATCTGTAAAGTATCGATTAAAAAAATGTTTAAAATATTTTAAGTATATTTTTTGGTTAAAATATAAATAAATAAAAAATTCAGTCAAACATACATAAATTACAACAAAATATGTGATGTAATTAAAGATAAAAATTATTTTTTGCTGCAGACTGGTGCCCTGTATAGAGGTGGGTGGTCTAAGTGTGCAACATATAAAAATAAAATTCATCTAGGCTTATACGGCAGCTAAATGTCCAAACATGTACTTGCAACAAACTGTCTTTATGCACTCTGCCTCGTCATTCAGCTTCAATTACCTGTTTACAATAAACACAAAAATATGTAACATGTCATAAGTTTTTTTTTATTCAATATGCCTACAACAAAAAATATATAATGTAAATTGAAAAAAAAAACACAAACAGGCGTTCCCAACAGATTTTCAGATAGGCCTAATTAAATTTTCTTATATTAATACTATTATCTTTATAAATTAATACTAGTATTGCTCAATTAACGTATCTAATGCAGTATCAACTAGGTAAAACTGACACTTTGTAACAAGTATAATACAATTCAACCTGACAAAGATATTTTTAATTACATTAATAAATGTATATATACTGTTAGGCCCTATTATGCCCTATATTAATATAAATACAATTTTAATACTTGTATATTGGCCCATACTTAGACTAATAGGCTTTTTTTTTTATCAGAATTAAAAATTGAAACACATTTCCGAATGTTGAAGGGAACTATATTCTTTTACAAGATAAAATATTAATTTACTAAAAAATATATATTATTCTATATCTACAGAATAAAAATAAGTCATTCGTTTTTATATCAGATTAATATAGGCTTATATAGCCAACACACCAAAATGTTAATTGAACTTTAAGATAAGATAAGTTAAGATAAGATTTCTTTATTGATCCAAACAAATGGAAATTTGTCTTGATTACAGATGTTTTGTCCTTCAGCATATTTTAAACAAAATAAAATAATTATTTGTAATTTATATACAAGCACAGAAATATACTTATAAAAATAGACAATCGCACACACAATCACACAATTATCATGCAAGAAAAAGTTCATTAGTAGTCAGCTATTGTTGACTGAAATCTTGACGATAGGCCTATATTTCTTGTTGCGTATGGTAGATAGTTTAGCCGGAGGCTGACGCTCAATAATTCTTCGTCTGGTGTGCATATTCTTCTTTTGTTGTAATGTAGTTGGTATTGCGATATTGTTTGTTTATATAGCCAGCCATCCATCTTTGCTTGCCACTGTTGACGGGTCTGTCTGAGCAAAGTAGATAAAATGTCCACAGACGTATTCCTCTACGGCCACTTTTAATTCGCCCTGATAGTGTAAAGACATTTTTATTTGTTGTCATTTTTTATCCAAAATGGCGGTTCGTTCAATAGTATGGACACTAATGGTGTAAAATAGTTTCGTGTAAGGCGGTTCTTCACATAAAAATTATAGTAACAATAGTTTCCGTTATACAATCCAATAACATACTTTAAGAATATGAAAATAAATAAATTCTGGCTTGATAAGATGGTAGAAAAGCTGAAAAACGGCACATCGTAATCAGGTCGCCTGCAGTGCAGCGCCCCGGAAGTGCATATAATATAATCTATAAGGCCACCAGCATCAAGCTTTACATTTGTATTTTGAATAATTTTACTTTTCTGCCTGAGGTCTGTAGTTTATAAAAATTGTTATAAGACTAGTCAAAGCAGTGGTGCGGATGGATCTATAGCCTACGAACTGCAGCATGCCAATTAATATTGACTATGACTAATTAATAATAGGCTTAATTATATCATACGCCTATAGGGATAGGCATGCCAATGAAAAATAAATTAAGGCTCTGTCAGGAAATGTGAAAAAAGAAAACTAATCTTAAAGTCTAATATGATAATAAGCGCGATGGATAAATAGGACGTGGAGCTCATCATAAGTAGTAAAGGTAGATCTGTCTAGTTCAAGAAGTATATGAATTCTGACTCAAGAAGAAGGCTTTACAAAGAAACATGAACATGTTTTAACATTTTGTTATCATATGGATTATGGATGAATAACAATCAGTTTAATAGAAATCTCTCACATTAAATTTAACTATAATGTTGTAAATATTAAGATGACATTGAAGTTCTGATTTGAAGTTCTTGTGTTGAAATAACATGAAATTGATGTTAAACTTGATTATATTTTATTTTAATAACAAGATTAAAATATTTATTATTAATTGTCAAAGTTGCATGAATAGCGGACTATTTATTTCGTGTTTTATATGATTGTAATGTTTATATGATAATAATTATTTGAATTATATTCTGGTCTTTCATTTCAAAATTGTATACTTTAAAATTGCATTTTTAGCTCACTTTAAGTTCCATGAATCACATCATCTATTCTAACATTCTATACATATCTATATCACCGTTTTTACTTCCACTCTCTAAATAACTCTCTTCCTGACTGTCCGTCACATATCCATCACTGTTCGCTACACGCCCTGACCTTTCGTTACACATTCCTGGTACCCACGTGCTAAAATCTTCCGTCTCCATTGACATTCTCTTTTGTGTGTTGCCACCTTATGCTATCTATTTGTTATTGACACTTATGACCTACTAACGACTGAAATGGCAGGGCCGAGCTAACGTGTTACATAAACATCCCCCCCCCCCGGACAGAAGAATATTGCCTTTTGGCCCAGATTCTCTAGTGTTATGTTAATTCGCGTTAGTATCGTGGTATTTTTTATTTCCAACATCTGAGATTAACATCAAATGTTAGTTGATAAAAGAACTTGAATAATTAAACCATTTACAGGCAAGAAATGAACCATGGTGGATTCTATTTTGTGTCTTGCGTTGGTTGCCTAGTAAGGAAATCAGAAATGTAGTTGTGCTGGCCTGTGATATACTCAATATTAAATAAGTGTTGAGATAGAGAAATTGATGGCGCATCAATCGTCTTTTAAGTTATTTGAAAGATGATAGAAATGACCAAAAACAACGGTTTGTTTTCATTGTAAACTGTCGCCCATATAAAAAAACTTGGAACTTTTCTATATCCCATACTAATGCGATGCACTTTAATTCTATTTCTGTGGTAGTTCTTCTCTGGTTCAGTAAATCTTTAACTTGCAAAATCGAAAGAAAAAAACGCAATTGTCCGTCACTGTCTTTGTCAGTTTGCATTAGCACTGATCCAAAACTGGATAGACTGGCATCGGTCATAGCAAAAAAGTTTATGTTAAGTTATAGTAGCCCATCGGGACGTTACTAAATAATTATTCTAGAGTTTCATGGATTTATTTCCTAACTAACACTATGTCTAACCTTAATTTATTTTACCTATTAAAGCATGCAACGTGCGCTGTAACGCTGGGTGATCATATTTTTCCACATCGATTATTACCTTGCGATCATAAGAGGCCAATCGAATTCAGAAGTAGTCTTAATGGAAATGCCTGAGAGGTCCAGGTAGTTTTTCCAGACAGACAGAAAGAAAAACTATTTGTATCAGTGATAGTGACGCTATCTAAACTGCCCATCCATAACAGAGAGGGGGGGTCACGGTTTGTGCCCTAAAGAATTTGTAAAAGCAATGAATGCGGGTTCGTGTTCTGGCAGTAGATTTATGTTCTTTGATATGTCACAAGACTCGCAGCTGTTTCATGTCTTCTATGTTAAGGATAAACTTACGATAATATCTGAATTGCTTTAACAGATATTTAATGTTTTTCACCGTTGTGGGCATATGGGCATTTCTCAATTTGTCCTTAATTGACATCGGCTTGGCGGTGCGATTGGTTTTGCGATTATTGTAATTTACCATGTGTACTCTTGATTTCTTAGAGTGAACAGATATAAATTCCGCCAATTTCAACACATCATCTTTAGACTAAGGCCAGGTAATAACAGGCTGAAACAACACATGTTCCGTAAATTAACCGGTGCAAGCGAAATGTGCCCCTTTGGAACAGCTCCTGAAAAGACGGAACATGTCCTCCAGACCTGCCACATGTACCACTCTACCCGGTCAGCGTTATAGCCCCAGGAAGCTACCTTCCAAGACAAACTGCATGGTGGACTTGAGCAACTGACAGCCACAGCGAAATTCATTACAACTATTGGACTCCAAATCATAACTTTTGAGACATAACTTTGTGGCAGGCAAATCCCTGTGTCTAAATCATTCAAAGGCTATTTCATCCACTTCCTATCAAATTAATTAAATTTCATGTTTATCACCGGCTCTCAATTCAAAAATCAGTTGTTCAGGCCTTTGTTTTTCAGGATGAAAGACAGATAAATATAGTTCTCCTGTTTTTGTGGAGAATGAATGGAAAATACGAAAAAAAAATTGGGCTATATTTAAAAGTTTTCAACTAAAAGTAAAAAATAATAAAAAGAAACGTAAAAAAAGTGTAGACGATAAACTTTGTTTATAAAGATTGTTTATTGAAATAATTAAAAGCACACAAAAAAAAGTTAGCAAAATGAAGATTACTTAATATAGAATGCAAACTACCAACACAAGATAAACTCTTATTTTATACTATAAATAAATATATATATTATAGTATACTATGTTCTAATGGAAATAATTTGTATGTTAAATAGATAAGATTATCAATAAACTTTTAACTTTTATAATTACAATTTTCTTATGTATCTCTTACATCATCTTTTTATAAGCACTTTTCTTTAAAAAAAATGTATAAGTTTTTTGTCCTATTTACATATATAATCTTGAGATATTTTTTTTTTAGTTATGTAATATGTAACTGTTGATTTAAAACGCAAATATAAATAATTGAAACAGGTTAAAAATGAAAACCATACTAGAAATATTTTAACACCGTAAATATATTTTTTATATAAAATTTCCATTTCCTGAAAGTAGAATCCTAAATATTGCACAAAAATAGTTCGCTATACATGATTTGAATGTTGCGATTTAAAATTAAAACAGGGTATGTGTATATACAGTATAGGTAGTAGAGTTTTTCACTTTCGGTGCCTTTTAGAGTGCGTTCATTTCTATTCTTTATATACCATATATATATATATACATCTATATATGTATATACATATATACCATATATACCATCTTCATCACCATTGCCCGTCACCCCAGCTAAGATTTGGACCGCCAACCACAGATCTCCATAGTCCTCTGTCCTGAGCCATTCTCTCTAATAGAGTAAATGCGTAAAACCCATCTTTTCGGTGTCTGCCTCAAGGTCGCGTTGCTAGGCATTTCTCGGGCGACCTCTTTCCGCTTGCATTGGGTTTTACACTTCAGCGATTGTCTTGGATTGTCTGGTTGGAGGCTTATGCAAGGTGTGCCCTATCCAACCCCATCTTTTCTTTCTGATATATTCTTCTATAGGACTTTGGCAGGCTCCTTGGTAGAGGTCGAAGTTGTTTATGGTGTCACGCCAGCCAGATCACGAGTATCCTTCTGAGGCAGCTGTTTATGAAGGTTTGGACTTTGCCTGTCTAAGTCTAAGTCGTCAACTGGTCCCACAAGGTTAACCGGATTTCGTTTATGTGCCCCCAAGTGGATGTTTTCATAATCTACTCGATTACATGGAGGAAGGGAAATGGCGATAACAGGCATCCTTGACGAACTCCGGTTCGCAAATGGAAAGTATCTGTAAGCTGTCGTCCATGTACGACTCTGCAGGACATCTCATTGTAGGAGTTCCTTATAAAGCTGTTGATTTGTATTAGGGATGCGTAGTGCTGTAGGAGCTGTCCATGCTGTAGAAGGCTTTTTCATAAACAATAAAAAGTATATACAACGGGGAGATCCACTCTAATGACTGCTCGACTATAATACGAAGCGTCGCAGTCTGATCCGTGCCGGATCTGTTTTGCCTGAAACCTAGTCTCTCAGTTTGGGATCAACAATGTCTCTAATCCTGTTACAGACCTATCCCGGCAATAAAAGAAGTGTAATGCCCCCTGTAGTTGTTGCAATTACTGAGGTCAACTTTCTTAAGGAGTTTGATCTCGTAACCTTTCCCTCAATCTGCTGGTACGTTTTCTTCTTCCCAAATAAGTTCAAACAGTATGTATAGCATCTCTTAAGAAGAATCCACATCTGCTTTTAGAGCCTCTGTTGGTATGTCATATGGCCCAGTTGCTTTCCTATCTTTTATACCAGCAATTGCTCTCCTGATCTCGATTCTGGTCGGCTTTTTACAATTAATCGGGAGATCCTAGTTTGCTGGCGCAATGTTATGGTTTATCAGTAAAGATTATGGGTCTATTAAGAAGTTGTTCAAAATGCTGAACCCATCTATTCATTCATTGGTCTGATCTATTTATGGCCTTCCCTTGTTCTTCCTTGAAAAATCTTTCTCGTTTGTTGAACTTGTCAAAAAGACGTTTGATGACATCATACAGCTGTCTTAAGTTTCCACTGTACGCTGCCTATTCTGCTACTTTCGCCAGTCCGTCTATATAGTCCTTCCTGTCTTTCTTAATACTTGTCTTTACTATTAGGTGAGCTTCTGCGTACTCCTTTTAGGCCTTAGCGTTGGATGCCCTTGTTTTGCTGTTGCTAACTGTTGTCCTTTTTCTTCCTTCTATCTTGGATCTTGACCAAGTTTCAGCTGTTATCCACTCTTTATGCTGCTTTCTTTTCTCCTACTACCTCTTGACATGTTACTCTGAATGACTCTATAATTTTTTTGCCATCTGTTGGGTACATTGTCTTCGTCTTCCTGAAGTTCTTGAAGCACTTGAAACCTATTTTTTAGTGTTAGCTTAAACCTCTCTCTGTACATGTAATTTTCTAGAAGGCGGACTTTGTCCTTCACTCTACTGTTAAGCATGTACGGTAAAGGGTTTCCCATTGGCTTTAATTTTAGTTTGGTCACCAGCAGATGGTGGTCATATCTTACATCTGCACCCCTTTTTACACTGACGTCTTGCATGGACCCTCTGAATCTTTTAGCCTATTCGTGCAGATGTGATCTAACTGGTTCTTTGTGCGGTTGTCGTACGATACCCATGTACACTTGTGAATACGCTTATGGGGGAAAATGCTGCCTCCTATTACCAGGTTGTTTATGGCACAAAATGGGGCATTGCGATCTTGTGGCAGCGTGACCGGCTAGCGTACCGAAGGTCCCGGGCTCGAATACTGGAACATGCTAGAATTTTGTCCCGGGTCTTGAGGGTGTCCTTGAGTCCACCCAGCTCTGATGGGTACCTGACCTTAGTTTGGGTAAAGTAAAGGCGGCTGTGCCTAGTGCTGGCCTCACAATCACCTAGTATGCCATGGCCACAGAAACTGGTGAACGTTGTTTCACCGGACCTATGGATCAATTCGGTCTGACGGGTACTTTACTTTACTACTACAAAAGTCTACAAATCTTTCCCCATTTTCGTTCATTTCTCCCACTGCCTGGATGTCCGCGATGTGCTCATATCCTGTGTTATATGCCCCAATCCTGGCATTGACATCTCCCATGAGGATACTGATGTCCTTGTGTGGGAAGATCTCTAGAACTTTTTGCAATCCATAAAAGAACTTCTCTTATACCGCTCCCACCGACATTAATCTCATGCAAAAGCCGTGCACACCTTTCATTTTGTTTTTATCGTTAAATTTGCACACATGTCTTCTAATAAATGGTTTCTTAAAACCGTTCTTTTTAACGTTAAAAACCATACTAGCAAATGCATGTAATTTACTAAGTTTGTAAAAAACATATATATATATATTTATATATATATATATATATATATATATATATATCATACTAATAAAAGCAACAATAACGACAACACTGAAAGGGTGAATACAAATTTCTAAGTTCTTGAAGTGCCAGCCTAGTAGAAGTTTTTTTCACACATGTAGAGCGCATACTCGACGCAGTCGACGTCACAAATCCAGCCGTTTAGGTAAATGGTGCAGTCTTCGTTGTTTAAATTATTCGGTTCGTCTGCAATAAGATGTTAAGGGTAAAGAACGATACATTTAATTTTGTTTAACGATTATGATGTATGAAGATGAGGTTAGAGTTAATAAACTTCTTTTTTTGTTGTTGTGATTACATCCCTTTGTAACTGGTGGTCACATTCTGTTTAGTGACCCTTGGTGACCCTTGGTGACCCTTATCCGATTGGCTCGAGTGATCACGGGAGGAGGGGGGTTCGGATTATGTCACCATTTTGGTGTGTAGAGTCTGTTGGGCTGCTTTGAATGTTTTTCTAAAATCCTGCTATTATTGTAGTTACGTAGTTTCTAAATTGCTTGGATGAAAGTTTGTAGGTTTTGACCACGCTGGACAGGGAGACGTAACACGAAACATTGATGAAACGGTACTCATGAATGTGGGTATACATGTGTCCAGCGTGTTCCATTTTGGAGATAGAAACTGTTTTAGATAGTTAGACAGATAGATAGATAAATGATTTATAGGATGGGTATAAATAGAAAGATAGATATATAGTTAGATAGATGATACATGATAAATAGATAAATAGATAAATAGATAAATAGATAAATAGATAAATAGATAAATAGATAAATAGATAAATAGATAAATAGATAAATAGATAAATAGATAAATAGATAAATAGATAAATAGATAAATAGATAAATAGATAAATAGATAAATAGATAAATAGATAAATAGATAAATAGATAAATAGATAAATAGATAAATAGATAAATAGATAAATAGATAAATAGATAAATAGATAAATAGATAAATAGATAAATAGATAAATAGATAAATAGATAAATAGATAAATAGATAAATAGATAAATAGATAAATAGATAAATAGATAAATAGATAAATAGATAAATAGATAAATAGATAAATAGATAAATAGATAAATAGATAAATAGATAAATAGATAAATAGATAAATAGATAAATAGATAAATAGATAAATAGATAAATAGATAAATAGATAAATAGATAAATAGATAAATAGATAAATAGATAAATAGATAAATAGATAAATAGATAAATAGATAAATAGATAAATAGATAAATAGATAAATAGATAAAAAGATAAATAGATAAATAGATAAATAGATAAAAAAAATGAATAGATAAATAGAGAAATAGAGAATTATGTCAATGATCCCATGCGTTAGCCAAAGGTGAACTCTTTATGGGAGCGTATCGGTGGTTTCAACACTTCGACAGCTTTGATGCCCATGGGTACGGAACCCCCACTGCTAGAAGCCTTTCGACCATTAGCTTTGTCTATATTCCTACCTTAGGATGTCTCTCAAAATTGAACAAAGAATCTAGAAATCATTAAGACTCTAAAGCAGAGGTCTCAAACTCGCAAGAAGGCATGTGCCATTTTATCACTTAAGAGATATGTCAAGGGCAACACCCCCTTTCCCCGAACAACACTTCATACATCTTAACTCATTTTAGTACTTATCAATAATAATAGATATGTTACGTATACTACGTATGTTACGTATGTTACATATATAAAATTTACAATACAAGTTGATGTGTATCAGTTCTAGCTGTCTGAATTTCACTATTAGGACATTTTTTGTAAGTTTCTTGGCGGGCCTTCAAGGACTGCAGTGCGGGTGTCTTCATCCACACCAGGTCTGATGGCAAGCTCTACAACATAGCGAGTCTTCGTGCCAAAACCAAATTCACAAAGGTCCTCATTCGTGAGATGCTCTTCGCTGATGACGCAGCCTTGACATCACACACCGAAGACGGACTCCAGCAGCTTGTCACTTGCTTCTCCCATGCATGCATGGAGTTCGGCCTGACTGTAAGACTAACGTTATGGCTCAGGGCACAGAGACACCTCCAAACATTGTCATCGATGGACACACCTTGGAGGTTGTAGAGAGCTTCACCTACCTTGGGTCCATTATCTCGAGTTCGCAGTCCATCGACTTGGAGATCAACAGCAGGATTGCCAAGGCAGTAACAGTCATGGCCCAACTGAAACAGCCAGTTTGGGACAACTCCAGCCTCACCGAGAAGACCAGACTGCGCGTCTACCGCCTTCAAATGCCTCAAGTGCGGCAGGGATTGCCACTCCCGAGTTGGTCTACACAGCCATTCTCAGCGGTGCAGTTGGACACTTTACCCATGAAGCTACACCATCGTCTTGCGAGACGGACGGATGCCGACGACGACGACTGGCGGGCCGCGTGGTCTAAAGTCTTTCGTTTCTTTGAGAACTTTTTTTTTTCTCTACATAATTTAGACAATTTTTTATATTTACCCCATCTAAAGATTTGCTGTCGATACGTGGCCTCACAGATTGTATCGTCATCATCCCACCTGAACGTGTTTTCCTCGGCAATGTCGTTCAGACCAATCCAAAAACTATATGTTGGGTATTGTTGCCGCAATATCTCCAACTTATCAAATGTTTTCACAGTGTACAGGTGAGCTGACCTAGCTAGAGAATGAGAAAGAAAGAGATGGCGTAAGCCATGGTCAAATGTTCTCCATAATCATTTATTTAATATAAAAAAAACAACAAGCTGCGAGGTTTATTACTAATGAATATTCTTAACTGACAAGTGTTAAGAGCAGGGGTCGGCGACCTTTTGATAATAGTTTGCCGATATCGGATTTTTTATTCATTCATCGTGCCAACGGCTTAAACGTTACCCTGCTTTAGTAGTATTGGGAGCTATCCTAATCGTTCTGTGTGCCAAGTCTGGACCGCGTTCCGTAGGTTATCGACCCCTGCACTGGCGGAAAGAAGGGCCAAGAGAAAAATAGTAATAGTACAAAAGTCATTAAAATCTAACTATACAACACAATACTCGCAAATACATAGAGAAAAAACGAACAGCACTAATATATTCAATATGCAAGAAACAATGTATAATTTTAGTATCTTTCTTCCAGAGTGGCATCCAGGCATTGAGTGGCGACATTTTGTGGTGGCGACTATAGCAGCCCACCCAACCTTCGTGTCCCACAAATGGAAGAGGGGGCAAGAGCGGTGAGTCTTGTGTCATCACCACCTCGTCATACTCTGCTATTCTTTTATATTACTTTTAATCAACTCTTTGAATCTTGGGGGAGCTATCGTCTTCTGCCAAGTGAGTCCCCTGGTGGCGGATAGGGGAATGACCTTTAGATATAAGGGTTAGTCGTGAATACTGAATAAGCGGCCTCGGACCAACTGGTTTGCTGTCATGGAGGGTGAGGTGGGGTATCCTGTGGTAAGGATACTCTTTAAAACAATGCTTCAAAGATCCATGGAAGCAAATCCAGAAAAAAAACAGCTGGCTGAAGCCGGAGGCAGTGGGCCTTAATAGCGCAAAACATTCTGCCACGCGATTCTCAATTCAAGAACGAAGAAGAAGAAGAACTCTTTGAATGATCTAGAGCTGGGCAATGTGTTGGCCACATATCCCCTTGTATGCCGTGGCCAATGAAACTGGTGAACGCTGCTTCACCGGCCCTATGATCAACTTGGTCCGAATGGAACTTTACATTACTTTTACTTACTTCCTACACTAGGGTTGCCATTTATAGCTGAGTACATGCCGGGACACGCTGAGATGAGCGTGTAGAAATGAAGTAAAGAATGTATTTAATATAATTATTTGTATTTATTACAGAATTACATGGAACTTGTTGCGGCAGAAGTTGTTGGTACACCATATTTTTCGTGGCGCTGCTTAAATAGTTCCAGCCCCGAACTACCGGAGAAGTCTGGTATATTCTCGAATGATGGCGCTAGATGGCGCTAGATCTACAAGGCGCTTACATCGTCGATACAAGATACGCAACTTGAAACGCCATCTGTGAGACGACCATGTCAACATAAACTTGTTGACATAAATAAAATAGAAAAACTAACTGATGCTTCATTTACATGGTGCGCTAGAAGATGGCGTTACTTCAGAACTTGAGCCAAGTTCGTAACAGTATTTTGAAAATCGGGACGAAATTGGGTCCTGTCTGGATATCGGGACAAGATGGTACATAACGGTGACGGTCCCGATATATCAGTTTGTTACAAGAACTGCATTTACAAAATGCGAAACGCTTTAAGTACGGTTAAGTGGCTAAATATAAATATAATATGACAATACTGATTGTGACGTCAATTAGGGGGAAAGAGATAGTGAAATAAGAGGCGATGTTGTTCTTGGGTGTGAAAAGTAAATAAGAAGGAATATATTTTAAAAAAATGTAAAGAATAAAGAATACTTTAAGGTTATTCTTAGCGCATAAGTTTAAAACATATCATAGTATATGTTCATATTCTGTAGAAAAGACGTGTAGGCTATTTCAGTTAAACTGGTACCTCCTTTCAGCATGGGTGTAAAGGTTGGTATTGAGAAAGGTCTTAGAACGAATCAAATAACATTATTAAAATAACAAATATAAAACTCAAATATGCATATAGATAGGTTGCTATTGACTTAATTCACAAACATAAAACTGTAAATAGGCTCAGGACTTGGACATTTATTTTGACTTATTTTAAATAACAAAAAAGTATAAATATGCAAACCTATGCAGTCATCTCTGGCTGTAGCGTGATTGACTTGGTTGGTAGACATCCACACACAAACTGTAATTGAACCGCTGGTCACAAGCTGAAAACCTTCGTTGGAGCTACATGAAACATAAAATTCTTTGCTTGCGCTTTTACTGGAGTTTGGTGTTAAGCAGTTTCCTGGAATAAATGTATTCACCATTAAAATTTAGTGATTTGGCGAAATTGGCGAAATGGATAGATAAAGGAGCGTATTTGTGGATGAGGGGATAGATGGATAGGTTGGTTGCAGGGACGTTTGGTGGATAAAGGAAGCTGGATGAATTTGTTTGATGGGTGGATAGTAAAAGGAACAGATAGGTAGCTTGTTAGTTAGGCTCGTAGATGGTTAGGTTTGAGCAATGGGCTAGTGAATTCGGGGATATTTTAGTGGGCTCTTGATTGGGCGATGGTGGTATAGGGCTGGAAAATGGGTGGATGAGTGGAGTTATTGATTAGTGTGTTTATGGATGGATGGGTGAGGGTTAGATGGATAGTCCGGTAGCAAGTTTGGTGAATGAATGGATGATGGGTGAATGGGTTAATGAATAATGGATTTATTAATGAATTAGTCGATGTGTACATCGATGGTCAAATGGATAAGTGAATACACCGAAGGCAAGATAGACCGATGTACAAAAAGACTGATGGATTAGTGTTCCTAATGGATTAGTGTTCCTGGTGTATTAGTGTTTCTGGTGGATTAGTGTTCCTGGTGGATTTGTTGATTATCAACTATTGCTTGCTGGCAGTGATCTTATTTTACAAAAGGTTCGACAGGAATAGATCGGAAACGCATGAGCCCACAAAGGTGCAATCAGGCATGGGGTTGTCAGACGTCCGGCAAAAGGAGGACATGTCCTCCATTTTTATCCCTGTGTCCTGCGCCCGGCAGGCTAAGCTAAAAACACATAAACTATCCGGCATTTGTGCGTCAAAGTTTTTTAAAATCCTTAGAGCACTTTTCGTGTTCTTATTTACTTACTCTCAAGCGGTGGCTGGGTTGGGTAACGCAAAACACTGGAGGTGCCCAAATTCAAGTTGTTTTTCAGAGTTACTAAAAATTCGTCAACTTTTTTTCTGTATCCCTGGCTGGACACAATGGCTATGTGGAAAGATTGTTCTCGTTGATTAACGCTCAATGGATAAAGGAAAGAAACCGATTCTCAGTTAACTCTGTAAAAAGCATTATTCTTACAAAGTACAACTTGAACTCGCATGTGAACAGTTTTCTACATTTGTGCATGCTTGCTAATGAGGATATTCTGCAAATAGTTGGCTCGTCAGAGAAATAAATTGTATAATTAAGAAAGATGATAATGTATTGACTGTATAATTGACTGTTTAGTTTTCAAGTAATATAGTATTGTTTCATTTTGAAAAAGAAAAGTAAATTGAATTTATATTTAGTTTTATTTTTTTACAACACTTTTTCTTGGTTAATTTACTAATAGATAATTATTGGCAACCAGTGTAGTAAAATTGTAGGCTGGTTAAATACGCGTTCAATTGAGACAATTTAAATGATTTAAATGAAACTCTCAATGTGTCCTCCTTTTGGTACACATGTGTTCTCCTTTGTCCTCCGTTTTGTCTCTCTGTGTCTTCCTTTTGGTACCCATGTATCTGGCAACCCTAATCAGGCGTGAAATTTCTTGATGCTTTGTTACGTTATCTATTGTTTAAGTAAAGTAAAGTACCAGTTGGACCAAATTACATCAGACAGTTGCGTCAGCATTTTATTTTCTTCTTGTATTCTTTGCGGACTGTACTATGATCCGGAGGTGGGAGACTGAAAGATGGAACGAGAGTTGGGACAGCTCGGTCAAGGGCCGAGAGATCTGGCGGCATCTGCCCCGCCCTAACCGCGCCGATCCATTGTGGCGAACAAATAGGTCGGAACAAAGTATAATATCATAATTCCGCACTGGCCACTGCGCCATTGGGGCATACTTCGCCAAATTCCGACCTAACTTCAACTCGCGGTGTGGGGAGGAGGAGGAGACAGTGGTGAATATTATGCGGGAGTGCCCCCGTCTCGTCAGTGATCGAGGAGATGGGACGAGTGACCCACTATCCACTGTTCTCTACGGAGATTTATACGTGCTCAGGCGCACGGCAGAGTTCTTGTCCAGGGTTATAAGGGAATAATACTCTCAGCTCTCAGTTCAACAGGAGTTCAAGTCTTGCGGGGCAAAAAGGAGGCACTCCTTTCAACTGTAAAACGACGAAAGCTGAGATAGTTTGGTCATAGAGTAAGACATGACTCCTTGGCCGAAACCATCCTACAAGGTACAGTCGAAGGAACACGCAGAAAAGAGCGCAGAGTAAGAAGTGGCTGGACAACCTGAAAGAGTTGACCGAACTACCTCTTGATTCGTTTCTGCAAACGGCCTCTCTGACCGGACGAATGAAAAAAACCGGATAGGCGCACCGCCGTAGCCCCCTCCCCCCTCGCCCCCCTGATAATGATGAATTTGAATTGTTGTATTTCCGACCCATCAACATCGAAGGTTATGCAAGGCCTTTTTGTTAACGTTGTTGTCATGTTTTCTTGTATCTAAATATTGTTCTTATATATTTAAATTCTGTAGTACAGTTGGATGTCTTTAATAAAGTTTATTATATATTTTGGTTTAATTTTGCTGAAAAAATCATGAAAAGTTCAATAGTAATAGTATTTACGTCGAATTTCACTATATGTTTTGCATTCCAACAAAATGTGAAAAACTGGCTTTTTTTTGTGTTCTTATATCAAATTTTAAAAAATTGAGAAATTGTGTTTAAGTAAAATAAAACATGAACTATTAGGGTAAAGTCAAATCTCGCGAGTTAAAAATAATCTAGACTTTAGGCTTGGCGATGTTCCAATGAAAAGATTTTAACCTATGGGAGTAGGCTAATTAAATTATGGTGCAAGCGAAGGCAGCCAAAGTTTACAAATCGGTTTACACAATAAAACAAAAAACCAAGCACAACTTTACAAATGGTAAAGTGTAGCCTTACCAATGCCACATTCTTGCATCTGAGCATCATACGAGAAGCAAAGACAACTCCGAGAGTGACATTCCAGGCCGCACTGGACAAGGCTCGTTACTTCCACGAAGTTCACGGAAACCGGCTGCGTAGAATCTGGCGCCTGGACCTTCAGATAACTGGCAGAAATTCCCGTTGCATCGACTGAAGAATTAAAAAAAAAACGAAATCTGTCCTTAATGGTGTAACGTTCGCTGTTGTTGGGAAGACACGTACAAAAGAAAAAGATAATTTGAACAGTAAAAGCTTAGTCTCATTTATTATTTCATTTCCAAGGACAAAATCGTATATATTTTACTTATGTCAAAGTGTCAGTTGAGTATAAAAATGGGTTGCCCAAACAAGTCAGGAAAAGGAACTACAATCAACATCATATTTATAGTACACTAATTAAAACTAAAACAACGGATAAGCGTATAAAACAATCATTTTCTATATAGAAAAAGCATCTGAAAAAATCTAGGATTAGGTCTATACACGGATTTATTTGGAATCCATTACATCATATTATTGTTTGAATGCCAAATAATTTTTGTTATATTTGTAAAGACATAAGAAAATTGCCAACCTTTCGCTGAAGTTCATTTTCAAACCTGACAATATTTCTAACTTGTACATTAGAAGACAGGGGTCTGCAATCTTTGCCATGCGCTCCAAACGTGGCACGCAGAGCAATTTTCAATGGCACGCGGAAGACTCCTTAAAAAGGTAATTAAAGTACCTTCTACAAGAAATTGAGTGCCGAAGAAGGATGACCTATAGGCTAACGGACGTTTAGTAATTTAGAAATAGGCACACTATTGTCAAAAGGGTATAAGGCATATTGGCTTCCTAAAGTATAATAATTGTGCATTCTAAGACATATTGGTATTGTAACAAAGAACAAAAGGATAACTTGCACAGTTTTATAATCAATTCACTGAGCGTTGTATAACTTTCTGTGAAAAACGTATATATTTCAATAAAATTCGTATATTTTATCACTGGGAATTTCGTATGTCTAAATATGACTGACAATGTTATGTATTACACTGCGTTTTAAATATGTAGGTCTATATATTTTTGTTAATGTGCTTAGATTTAAGTCTACATTTTTTAACTGCTTCAGCATAAACATAGGCTAATATCAATGTTAGATCGATATAAAATTTTGCAGAGATCTATTGCAGTTCGGGGCTCTCCTGCAGTCGATCTGATTACGGTGTGCCGTTTTTCAGCTTTTCTACAATCTTTTCAAGCCATGATTTATTTATTTTATATTTTTGAAGTACGTTAGTGGTTTGTATACCTGAAACTACTGTCCCTATGCTTTTTATGTAAGGAATCGCCTATATGAAACTATTTTACACCATTAATGTCCATACAAATGAACGAACCGCCATCTTGGATTAAAACGACAACAAATAAACATGTCTTTATACGAACTAGACGAAATAAATGTAGCACTAGATGACCTAGATGAGAAATACGTTTGTGGATATTTTATCTGCTTAACAAGAAATATATCGTCAAGACTTTAATCAGCCGTAATACAATCGCTGACTACTAATTCTTGTATTGTGTAATTATATGCGTTCATGTCTATTTTTATACAAATATTTCTGTGTCTGAGTACAAATAATTCTTTTATAGTGTTTAAAAATTGCAGAAGGACAAAACGTCTGTAATCAAGACAAATTTTCCGTTTGTTTGGATCAATAAAGAAATCTTATCTTATCTTAATCTTATAAACAATCCATTTTTACAATTACTTACCTAAGTTGTGAAAATATAATAAACTCAGAACGTAAAAACAAAATTTTTGGTTGGAATACATTGTGTTTCCTTAATCAAAGCAAACGTTTTATTTAATTTGAAATGGAAATCAGACATTTAACCTTCATAAACCTGTCGATATATTTATGTACTACTAACTGCCAATTAACCCTTCCCGTACCGACCTACTTCTATCTATGCTGCCTTCAGTTCCACTAAATACGCGCCCGGGACTGTAAGGGTTAATAAGTAACGTGTACGCCATCGACGTTTCATGTTGCGTGGTGACAGCGCCAGTCGCAGGACGAATACCAATACCACAAATAACGTTTTAACAATGGTAACATGAAGAGAAGGGGTAGTTTTCATTAACTTGATTTAATTTATTCTATTAATTCTCAACATACGATCTCATTCATTCATCAAGGTCTTTCAATTATGCAGTTATATCTACTCATACAATAGAGGTCAGAGCTTCAGTAGTTGACTATACTTAAACTAGCTACGTTGCCTTCTGCATCACAACTGACTTGTCTTTGTTTCTTCGTTGAGGCCTTTGGATAATCTCTAACTTTTTTATCAAGAGACGAAAACCGCTGTAGATTGATAGATAGATGGATAGATGGAAAGATAATTTATAATTTATAGAAAGATGGATAGATAGGCAGATAGAAAATTGATGATTGATAGATAGTTAGATGGACAGATAAATATATCGTTAGAAAGTTGATAAATAGATAAATAGAAAAATAGATAAATAGAAAAATAGAAAAATAGATAAATAGATAAATAGATAAATAGATAAATAGATAAATAGATAAATAGATAAATAGATAAATAGATAAATAGATAAATAGATAAATAGATAAATAGATAAATAGATAAATAGATCAATAGATCAATAGATCAATAGATCAATAGATCAATAGATAAATAGATAAATAGATCAATAGATCAATAGATAAATAGATAAATAGATAAATAGATAAATAGATAAATAGATAAATAGATAATAGATAAATAGTTAAATAGATAAATAGATAAATAGTTACATAGATACATAGATAAATAGATATTACATAAATAGACTGTACCAAGGCTCGGCAATCTAGGGGGCGCGTGCCAAGCTTATTTGTGTAAATTACAAGATATTGAAAAATAAAACTAACATAGGCTATAAACTACTTTCATTATTTCATTAAGCCTGTTGCATAACCCGTGGCTGGTTATCAAGGGGTACGAAAGACTTACAGGCCCTTCATCAAACTTACAAATGTTATCTGTGTCTGCTCTGCCTCTTTGAATATAGCGCTTGTTTGGAGGGAATAAACCAATGTCACAACCAGGCTGCTAAGTTATCTGGCTCACAACACACTATATATCAATATAAATTTCACGAAAGTGATTATATTTTTTTCAACACGGGTCTTTATTACTTGATTAATATATGTTTGTACTGAAATAATCCGGTAATAATAATTATCAATAATAATTACTATATTAATAGATGTTTGTACTGTAATTGTAATTAATGCTATAAGGCGATAATGTCGTGAATAATGTTATACTTTGTTGAATATTCTAGCAAAAACTAAAACTGCTGCACATCTAACCATAATGATACGTGACTTCTGTATCACGGAGTAAAACACTTTTCTGTTGAACAGAACAAGCTCAACTTACTTAAGTCGGAAAATTGGGAGCTTATATATACACTTGGGCTGTGAACTACTAAAACTGAAGTAAACATGTGTTAAGCAGATACAATTTATTTCTTCTTCAAAAAGATACGGCATGGATATTTACAGAAAGGGTAGAGGAACGACCATGACATGTGGTATCAACATCAGCCTACATTTTACAAACTATAATTATTGGAAATTCCAAGGTGTCTTATTAATGTATTTCTAAAGCTAGGACTTTGTTCTAGGGTTAAATTATTATTCAGAAGAACTTTGTGTGTGGGGGGCGGTGGTGGGAGCGGGAAATTAGGCACCTATTATTTCTGCTAACGCTAAGGTTAAAACTGGGTTAACAGTGTAAATAGTATACATATTTGTTTGCGTTTACAGGAAAATAAATTATGATTCTAGAAACAACTAGTGATCATCTTTAACATCTTTTCCTTCCATTCAACCATAAATGATGTACCAAAGGCGGTACCGTTTCACATCCATCCTCTATGACACTAAGCGACTATGCCAACCTTCCTACGCTTGACAGAGAAATACTATCTCTCTCACCGTAGAGATTTCTATTCACTAACGATCAAACTGGTCGAGTCTTTGTTAGAGCGTTGCTGTTATTTATTTTTTGTACTAACGACTGAAATGGCCGGGCCGAACTACATTATTACATATACCTACCCCCCCCCCCCCCCCCCCGACAAAGGAATATTACCTTTTAGGCAAGATTCCAATAGTGTTAAGATATTGCGCGTTATTATCGTGGTATTCTTATTTCCAACATCCTAGATTAACATGAAAGGTTACTTGATAAAAGAACTTGAATAATTAAACCATTGACAGGCAAGAAATGAACCATGGTGGATTCTATTTTGTGTCTTGCGTTGGGTGCCTAAAAAGGAAATTAGAAATGTAGTTGTGCTGGCCAGTGATATACTCAACATTAAATAAGTATTAATATAGAGTAATGGAATGGCGCATAAATTGACTATCAAGTTCCTTATTGGGATGAGAGAAATGTTAAACAACGATGGTCTCCCTGCAGTGTAAACTGTCGTCCATATAAGTAAACTTGGAACTTTTCTATATCCCATACTAATGCGATGCACTTTAATTATATTTCTGTGGTAGTTCTTCTCTGATTCAGTCAACCTCTTACTTGCGAAAGCTAGAGAAAACAATACAATTGTCCGTCAGTATCTGTGTCAGCTTGCATTGACACTGATCCTAAACTGGATAGACTGGCAACGGTCATAGCAACATAAGTTTATGTAAAGTTATAGGAACCTATCCAGACGTTACTAAATAATTATTCTAGAGTTGAGGAATGAACTCTTCCAGCCAG
This sequence comes from Anisus vortex, assembly GCA_949126835.1. Taxonomy (NCBI): domain Eukaryota; kingdom Metazoa; phylum Mollusca; class Gastropoda; family Planorbidae; genus Anisus; species Anisus vortex. The sequence goes on from OX421509.1 coordinate 8,103,408, forward strand.
TCGTCAGCCTCTGTGCACCCAAGCAAATACGGGGCAACTATTAGCGATTGAAAAGATTTAATGGATTTATTTCCTAACACCGTGTCTAACTTTGATTTATTTTACCGATTACAACATACAACTTGCGCTGTAACGCAGGCTGCTCATATTTTTCCACAGCGTTTATTACCCTGTGATCATAGCGGGCCACATCCCAATAGCGTCACTATATATTTGACTACTATTAGTTCCGGATCTGCGTAACGGTGTATTCCTTCCATTAGAGGGCGCCCATTGAAGCCACCGAAACTCGTTAAGCGAGGGGTGTCCACCCCTTGGTACCTCGGATTTACTTGGTATATATACCAGTAGTAAAATTACATATTTATTTAACATACTTAGAGTTCTTGACAGTCGAATTCAGAAGGAGTCTTAGTGGAAATGCCAGACGAACTCTATTTCCTTTGTGGCAATGTAATCGCTGTGGTTAAATCATCCAAATGTTCAATTCTTCAACTTCCTACCAGATTAATTAAATTTAATGTTTAGCACCTGCTCTCACTTTAACCATCAATAATTGCTTGTTAAGGTCTATGTTTTTCTGGTTGAAAGACGGAAAAAATATGGTTTCCGTTTTTTGTTTGGAATCAATGGAAAAAAAAAGGTGTGTTCTCTATTTAAAAGTTTTCATCTAAAGCCAAAATGGTAACAAAAACATTTAGAAGATGTAGACGAAAAACTTTGTTTATAAGGTTTGTTTATTATAAGCACACATATAATAACGAACATTAGAAAAAATGCAGATTACCAAATTTTTTATGTAAACTACAAAGACCAGATTACCTCATTTTTTATACTATATATATAAATATATATAATGGTATACAATGTTCTAATGGAAATAATTTATATTTTAAATAGAAAGATTATCCACACTTTTTTAACTTTTATAATTTGACTTTTTTAAATTATTTCTTACATCACCTTTTTATAAGAACTTCTCATTTTTTTTTTATGTGTTAGTTTTGTTGGTACTATTTACATAAATAATCAAAAGATAATGTTGTAATAGTTATTCAAAATATAGGTACTGTTGATTTAAAACGCAAATATAGATAATTGAAACAGGTTAAAACTTAAAACTATGCTAAAATATTTTTACACAGCAAACATATTTTTTTATATAAAGTTTCGATTCCCCAAAAGTAGTAGCCAAAATAATGCACACAAATATTTCGTTATAAATAATTTGAATGTTGCGATATAATATTAAAACAGGATATTATTATGCGTATATACAGTACAGGGAGGAAAACGCTTCATTTATATTCTTTTATACCGCTGCCACCCAGAATCATCCAACGTTATTGCAAAGTTATGCAAAACGTTATGCAAGGAAACTTTTTTTTTAGGATGGGTACGAGTCCCACCGATTTTAGTCTCATGCAAAAGCCGTGTACACTTACCATTAAAACTTGCAGACCTGTCTGCAATAATCTAATCAATAGATTATCGAATCGTATTTTCGAAGGTTACAAACCATTCTACCAACTGCCAGTAATTCAAAGTGGTTTTAAAGAATTTAAGAAAAAAAATCTAATAAAAGCAAACGGCAAGACAGAAAATGTGAATACAAATTTACTAAGTTCTTGCAGTACCAGGCTAGTAGAAGTTTCTTTGACAGATGTAGTGCGCAGCAAAAGATGCGCAGTCGACATCCACAATGAAGTGGCCTTCGTAAATGGTGCAGGCTTCGTTGTTAACGTTATTCGGCTCGCCTGCAATAAGATGTTTACGGTAAAGTACGAAAAAAAAAAGTTTTTCTACGACACATTAAAGAAAGAGCACACATGATGGATTTGGGTTTACATGTGTCCAGTGTGATTGCTTTTTAGAGCCGGAAAATGTTGTAGATAGGATAAATAGAATTGTTAGATAGATGATAGATGGATAGATAGGCAGATAGAAAGATTGACGATTGATAGATAGTTAGATGGACAGATAAATATATAGTTAGATCGATGATAAATATATAAATATATAAATATATAATTATATAAATAGATAAATAGATAAATAGATAAATAGATAAATAGATAAATAGATAAATAGATAAATAGATAAATAGATAAATAGATAAATAGATAAATAGATAAATAGATAAATAGATAAATAGATAAATAGATAAAAAGATAAATAGATAAATAGATAAATAGATAAATAGATAAATAGATAAATAGATAAATAGATAAATAGATAAATAGATAAAGAGATAAATAGATAAATAGATAAATAGATAAATAGATAAATGGATAAATAGATAAATAGATAAATAGATAAATAGATATATAGCAAAATAGAAAAATAGATAAATAGATATATTGATATATAGATAAATAGAAAAATAGATAAAAAGATAAAAAGATAAATAGATGAATAGATAAATAGATGAATAGAAAAATAGATGAATACATGAATAGATAAATAGATAATTAGATAAATAGATAAATAGATAAAAAGTTAATTAGATAAATAGATAATTAGATAAATAGATAATAAGATAAATAGATCATTACAAAAATAGATAATTACATAAATAGACTTTACCAAGGGTCGGCAACCTACTTCACGCGTGCTAAGACTAGGCATCAATACCTACCAGTTTTCATAGGCACGCTGATAACCCACAGAAAGGCTATCCAATACTCTTCTTTTGGCACGCTGAATTAATGTGAAATCCTACTTTGGCACACTGTCAGCTTAATGTTGCCGACCTAGAACTATACAGTATAATCTTACGAAATAATTGAAGAAAAAAGAGAATCAAGCTAAAAACAAAAGTATGGAACTATGAACGGAGATGATTCATCCCTTTGTGCTTTGGATATTTACTCTTAGTATCGATTAAATGGATCAATGGAATGTTGGTTCCATCTACTTGGATGCGTTAGCCCACCGGTGTACTCTATATGGGAGCGTATCGGTGGTTTCAACACTTCGACTGCTTTGACGGCCCATGGGTACGGCACTCCCACTACAAGAAGCATTTGATCATTAGCTTTGTTGACCTATGATGGCTCTCAAAACTGAACAAACAATCTGTAAATCATAAAACGCCCAAACAGTCTAAATTTTTTTTTACTTTGTGAACTTTTTTTTTGTACTCTACATTATTAAGATGAAAATTTTATATTTACCCGGTTTAAAGATTTGCTGTCGACAAGTGACCTCCTCGCAGATCGTATCGTCATCCTCCCACCTGTAAGTGTTTTCCTCGGCAATGTCGTTCAGACCAATCCAATATGTGCGATTTATTTGCCGCAATATATCCAACTTATCAATAGTTTTCACGGTGTACAGGTGAGCTGACCTGGCTAGAGAATGAGAAAGAAGAGGCAGAGATGGTCTCCATAATCATTTATTTAATAACAAGAAAAAAAAAGCAGCAAGGTTTATTACTAATGAATATTCTTAACTGACAAGTGTCACACCAGTAGTTAAATCACTAAACCTAAATACACTAGAGCAGGCTCAGCAACCTTTAATAATAGTGTGCCGAAGTGGAATTTCTAATTCATTCAGATTGCCAACAGCCTAAACGTCACCCTGCTTTAGCACTCAATATCAGTACTTGACTGCCCAATGTCAACTAACACAGACAAACATCCTATTCTCCGTGAAGAAGTGGAGCTGGCTGTACAAAAATTAAAAAAAAGGGTAATCAGCTGGAGCAGACAATGTGCCAGGCGAACTGATTCAGGCAGGAGTTGACCCTGTAATAAACATCCTAATCAACATGTGCAACAGGATATGGCAGACAGGAGAATGGCCAACCCCCTGGACTAAGTCGCTGGTTATCACGCTCCCAAAAAAGGGTAGCTTACAGATGTGTCAGAATTACCGTACAATCATTCTGATTAGCCATCCCAGAAAAGTCATGCTCAATATTATATTAAACAGATTGAAACCACAAGCAGAACAAATCATTGCAGAAGAACAGGCAGGCTTCAGAGCAGAAAGAAGCACAACGGAGCAAATCTTTAACCTGCGAGTGCTCTGTGAAAAACATCTCCAACACCAGAGCGACCTCTATCATGTCTTCATAGACTTTAAAAAAGCGTTCGACAGAGTGTGGCATGCGGCACTGTGGGCGACTGCACAAATTCAACATACATGCAAACCTCATTGAAGTCATCAAGAACCTGTACAACAGAGCAACTAGCGCAGTAATATTCAACAGCAAGCAAGGAGATTGGTTCAAAACCACTGTTGGTGTTAGACAAGGATGTCTACTTTCCCCCATCCTCTTCAACCTCTTTCTTGAAAGGATTATGTCAGATGTGCTAGAAGACCACGTCGGAACATTCAGCATAGGCGGGCGAATTATAACCAACTTACGCTTCGCCGATGACATTGACGGCCTAGCTGGCAGCGAGGATGAATTAAAAGAATTCACTGCAAAACTAGAGAAAACATTAAAGGCATATGGTATGGCAATCAATGCAGAAAAGACCAAGGTCGTGGCAAATAGATCATTCACAAGTGAAATTGGGATAAACGGGCAAAAACTCGAAGAGGTCTTCGCCTTCAAATATCTAGGGGCCATAAAATCCGACGAAGGCTCAAAGCCAGAAATTCTTGCCAGAATGGCCCAGACAACCGCAGCGCTGAGTAAACTTAAACACATCTGGCAAAGCAAGAAACTCTCTCTCAGATCAAAGATTCGACTAATGCGCTCTCTGGCGATGTCGGTCTTCTTGTATGGTTGCGAGGCTTGGACACTCACTGCAGACCTACAAAGAAGAATCAGTGCGCTAGAGATGAGATGTTACCGCAAGATATTGAACATCTCCTATACAGAGGATATCACAAATGAAGTTGTTCGCAATGAAATAGCTGCTGTCATCGGCCCATACGAGGACCTTCTCACTCTCACCTCAATTAAGAAGAAAAAACTTAGATGGTATAAACAGGGAGGAAGAAAAAGAGCCAGGCAAAAGAAGAGATGGGAAGACAAAATCAAGGAGTGGACCGGCCTGTCGTTCATCGACTTCCAAAGGGCATTACAGGACCGGAACAAATGGCAAGAGATTGTTAACAGTCAACGATGGTGCCCCAAACGACCCACCCACGGGTTAAAGGATAGGTGAAGGTGAAGTGATCTAACAGAAGATAGTTTGAGCAGTTTTTTATGGAGTCTTCCGCGTGTCATTGACACTCGGTCTGTGTGCCAAGTCTGGCACGCATGTCGTAGGTCCCCCTCCCCTGTACTAGAAGAAAGAAGGGCAAAGAGCAAAGTAGTAATAGTACAAAAGGTGTTAAAATCTAACTATACAACGCAATGCTCGCATAGACATAGACATAAAACAAAACAGAACCTAATATATTCATTATGCCAGAAACATTGTATAATTATATTCTCTTTCCTATCGTGTGGCATCCGGGCATTAAGTGAAGACATTTTGGTATTGACTTAATTTCCCAAATCTAAACTCTGGAATTTTTTTTCATAACTAAATATTATATGCATAACTATGCAGTCATCTCTGGCAGTAGCATGATTGACTTTGTTGGTAGACATCCACATGCAGGCTGTAATTGAACCGCTGGTCACAAGCTGAAAGCCTTCGTTGGAGTTACATAAAACATAAAATTATATACTTGCGCTTTTACTGGAGTTTGGTGCTAAGCAGTTTCCTGGAAGTATATGTATTCAGAATTTAAAGATTATTTAATTGGCGAAATGGATAGATGTAGGGGCGTATAGATAGATAGATGGATAGGTAGGTGGCAGGCTGTTAGGTGGATAAAGGAAGCTGGATGAATTTGTTTGATGGGTGGATAGTAAAATCGGGTTGTGGTAGTTAGATTTGTAGAAGGTTAGTTAGATTTGAGCAATAGGCTACTGCAGGGGTCGGCAACATTTTAATAATGGTATGCCAAAGTAGGATTTCTAATTCAACAGCCTAAAGTTGAACCCACACTTTTCTTGTAGAAGATACTCTAATTGTCTTTTTTTCGGAGTCTAGGCGTGCCATTGCAAATGTCTCAACGTGCCACGTCTGGCATGTGAGCCGTAGGTTGCCGACCCCTGAATCTAAAGCTTGATTCCACTGATCTATATTAAAAAAGGATAGTGCCTCTATATTAAATATGTATGCGCAAATTGAAGCGAAAATGAATAGTGGGAAAGGGGAATTTACTTATTTACATAAGCGAGTTACAGGAATAAACCACTTATGTTTAAAACAAATCCATACGATAAAAAGGAAATCTAAGTCACTTGAAATGTATTTACAGGTCAGTGTTTAAGATATAAAATTTTATAGATAAGTGAAAGTCACGTAAAAGCCTATTTATTTTGTCTTCAAGAATGTTACTTCCGATGTTACTTCCGTGCCTAACCCATTATTTGTATAGATCAGTGGCTTGATTCACAGTATGGATTCATTCTCAAAGTGATACGATGAAAATATATTATAGTTATATTCTCTACATTAGGTATTCAATTGTTCAATCTATGTACAAGTATACTGGTTTGATCTTGAAGGAATTTTTGTTTCTTTTCTGCCTTCCTTCTTACACACAGTGTAAGCTCTCCTTCGTCCTCGTCCATGCACAGTAGAGTTGAATTTCTTCCTTCATAAATTTACAAGAATACTACCACTTTCGTTTCTCATACGCATGACACCAAAGACTATAATAAAATGCTTTAATATTTCTGCTCTTTGATGACTCGAAAATCTTCTTTTCGGAATTTCCGATTGCTCTACGTCCTCTGGCCTTCCGGTTTAGTAATCCGCTAAGATTTTCTCAATCACAAATAAGGATTAAAATCGTAAGTTGCATACAGCGGAAGTCCTTATGGAAGTCTAGAAGTCATTAAAGATAATGTGAGCACTGAAAAAACAAGTGTTAAGCTCTAAAAATAAAAAAAACGGTCCATCTCATTATAATCTTTGATGTGCACCAGGAAACTTGAGGACGCGTGCGCAGACTAACAATTTAGCTCTAAAAACTGACCCATAAAAACCAAGTTTTTATTATACTCCCTTTCTTTGTAACTAAGTTTACCATCATGGAATTAAATAATTGATTGACTACTGGAAATGCTACATGTTCAGAAAAATATTTGTGTCCCAAAAATATCTCCTTACTCCGTATGAATTGTTTCGTTTTATTTTCTGTTACTTCGTTTACGAATTTTTTCCCCTTCATTCACAAAGCTAGAGCGCAACGATTGGAGACGTCATAAAAATAATTTCAGAGCATCCTTTTTTTTCTAGCTTTGTGACGAAAAACCATATAAAGTTGGACCGGCAATTTCAACGTAAAACCAAAACAAACAGTTCCATTCTGGTGTTTTTGTGTTCCGCCAGCAGGCAGCAGTGTGTTTTCCGTCTCAACTTGGAGTATTTATGTGTCTTCTATGTTCACTTTAGAGTGTTAATTTTTATACAAGTGGATTTGTGGAAGTTTTCTCTTGACAATAGTATAATCATTTTAGTGTTACTTGATACGTGTAAGGAGTGATTAATTGATTAAATTATTAATGAATCTATAAATACTATAAAACAGGACTGAGCCTTTTTTCTTAAACTGGTCTCAACTGGTCTAAATGTTTACCCGTTCCGCTCTAGTAAACCGGTGTTTACAAACATTTCTGACGACACACTAGTCCCATTGTGTGATGTGTTTGGTTTCTTATTCTGATCGTCTTAAGTATTTTAAAAATGAATCACAGCCTTCTCCGTAGTATTGGGAAAATATGCTCTGAGTGCCATACCCGTGTCGATAACAACGTTTTTCAAATGATTTGTTGTTTTGGCATGGGGCGTCGCCTACCTACAAGACGCGGGACAAAATGACAGAACAAGTTTAAGGACTCAAAACAGTAATACAGAGGGGAAGTTAAGATCCACAGAGGATAAAAGTAAACAAAAAGCCGATCAACAAGAAAATTCAAGTTTTGTACAAAAGAGAATTACCTGTACCTTTTGTAAGAAAGATGGACATATAAAAGAGAATTGTTGGAGTCTACATAAAGAGAAAAGACCCATTAAAAACAAGAACAACGTGGTTTTATCGCACATCGCCGTACAAACTGAAACTCCCATTAACAAAAATGCCCACAAAAGAACTAAAGCTGAAAGAAAGACATCTGATGTTAGTCATGAGGAGATGGCGAAACATGCATGTCCAAGTTGCTCAAAGTCAGAAAGAGTCTTTGAAACGAAGACCGAGGCTATTGAACATTCTAGTCTCAACTCCAAAGGGAGTGTGACAGATGAACAGTCAGTAAATAAAACGTTTACTTATGGAGGCAGTAGTGTAGCCAGAAACTCAGTAGGCAGAGAACTACCCGAGTGCATGCTATCTGATGTTAGCGAGGGCTATGTGTCACCTATAGATAATCAAGCTAGAGAACGGAAGATTAGAATTCTACGTGACTACGGTGCTGATATATACTGTTGAAGAATACTGTACCAACGTCGAAATTGACTCATACATGCCAGTATGCCTTAATCAGTACTATGGCTGGGACACTTACGGCACCGTTACAACGTATACAGTTGAAGTGTAATTACTTCACTGGACCTGTTATTGTTGGGATAGTGAAAAAATTTCCCTACAGAGGCATTTCATTACTTTTAGGAAGCGACCATGCCAAGAATCAGGTACATCCTGTACTTAAAGAAACAAAAGACTCTGTAGAGTGTAGGAATACTGAAAATTCAGTATGCGTTATCACCAGAGCTATGGAGAAACAACAGATGACTGATAAATTGACAAAGAAACCAGAACCGACACCAGAGATTGACTTACAAGCAACCTTCATGGCGGATGTTCTGGGTGGTCACTTAAGTCATACTGATCAAAGTAATTTGTCGCCTAGACAACTACTCATTCTTGCTCAAGGCAAAGATCCAGAGATCGGAAAACTAAAAGAGGAAGCAGAGAATGAAGGAGAGTTAGAAACAATGGCCGCAGGTTATTACCTGAGGGACGAGTTGTTGATGAGGAAATGGAGAGGGAAAGAAAACGACGATGAAACATGCAGCGAAGTACATCAAATCGTGGTACCCACTGTATACCGCAAGGACATACTACATATGGCCCATGATTCACCGTATGCTGGTCACCTAGGGATACAGAAAACCTACGACAGGATTCTTCCGTATTTCTTCTGGCCTGGCCTACGTCGTGACGTCACATCGTTCTGCAGATCATGTTATATCTGCCAGATGGTCGGCAAACCGAATCAGACCATTCCGGTAGCTCCTCTACGACCCATACCAGCATTCTCAGAACCCTTCAGTCACATCATTATAGACTGCGTCGGTCCGTTGCCTAAAAATAAGGATGGCCACCAGTATCTGTTCACTATTATGTGTTCGGCAACCAGATTTCCAGAGGCTTTTCCTCTGCGTAGCATCAATGTCGACAAAATCTCTGATGCACTTATCGGATTCTTCGCCCGGTATGGACTTCCGAAAACCGTGCAGTCAGATCAAGGTTCAAATTTCACATCGAAGTTATTTCGCCAAGTCTTAGAACGGATGGGTATTCGTCATGTAGTATCGAGTGCATATCATCCACAGAGTCAATGTGCACTCGAACAATACCACCAAACATTGAAAACTATGCTCCGTACTTTCTGTTTCGAGCATAACGACGATTGGGATCGTGGTGTTCCCTTCGCACTCTTCGCAACCTGAGAGGCTGTGCAAGAATCTCTTGGTTTCAGTCCTTTTGTACTGGTATTCGGACACACAGTTCGTGGACCACTAAAGCTGTTACAAGAGACATGGTTATCATCCACTGAAGATACTGGTCTTTTAACATACGTGGAGAATTTTAGAAATAGACTGTATAATGCATTAAAGGCTGTCAGATCTAATCTTTTGCAGGTAAAAGACAAGATGAAGGTCTACTATGACGTCAACGCAAGAACCCGTATCTTCCAACCTGGTGATAAAGTTCTCATGCTGACGCCACTGTCTGGTCAGCCCATGAGTGCCAAGTCTACATGACCCCACGAGGTTATGGCTAAGCTTAGTGAGGTTGACTATCTTGTAAAGACCCCTGATAGACGGAAATCGCAACGAGTGTGCCACATTAACATGTTAAAACCATACATTACCAGAGAAGAACAAAATGTTGTCGCCTTGGTAAACACTGTTATTAATATTGGGAATAATTCTCCCGAAATTAAGTGTGAAGTAGAAGAAAGCAAATTACAAATCAAAAAAGCTTTAAAAACCCTAAATGAAAAATTGGCACATTTACCCGCCTGCGAACAATCCGCTATCAAAGGTCAAATTTATGAACATATTAATATTAATATATTTGCAGATATACCCAATAGAACAAGACTGATTGAACAAGAGGAAACCAGTCTCACATAAAATGTTTTCTTTTATGTCATTTATTGTTATTACTCAACATGTGGAAATAAAATTAATGAATTATGTTTTAAATCATTAAAAAAAAATGAAACATTACGAAACAAGATGTAAATTTTACTAGAGACAGTCATACGTGTGTTGATGTAAAAATAATGTATATTGCATACACCAATTGCAAACACACCGGTAGTTAACTTGAATACTTCCACACTTGTGTTTGTTCAATTAATTCTATTATTGTGTTTTGCAAATCGTTTGTTTCTATGTCGTCATGTTATAATTTAGATGTCTTTTTTTATGCTATGTAAAAGCTAAATCAGCTGAGATTATCACATTTTAATATTCTTTAAGTCAGAATTGAGACATCATAATAATATAATAACTGAAAATCATTAGTTAATAATACAACAATCGGTTATAATTAAATTAAACTTTCTACAGAATTATCTATCAATTAATGATCGGTTCCAATTATTTTGGGCAACTCATATCAATTCTATGGGAATAGGTTATTGGTGGTAATGGTTTGATGGTCAACGTTGTACACAAAAAATGATAATTTTAAATATTAATCGATAAAATAAATGTTTAATTAATGTGCATTTGCTAATATTAGGGTGATAATTAAAAATGACCTTCGGTTTACTGTTTGTGATATGGATTTTTATAAATGTGTCACATACATTGGTAAGATAATGTGATGAGTGATTCTATAATAACGACTTTGTTACTAAAAATATATGTGACATATGGTTCATTTTAATCTTAAAACGATTGTCCAATAGTCCATTAAATCTTAGTAATAGTTTGGGAATTCAGTTTATTTTATTCCATGGGTGAGCTACAAATAATTCCCTACTTGACACTGTATGTAATTCCTTTGTGTCTTAAGGGGGGGGGGAGTGTTACGTAAAGGAAAGTAGTGTTATTTCCGTAGTTATATTGGTTCTCTATTAATATCTAATTAATTTCGAAAGAAATCTTTAACCAAAATGTTTTTCCATACTAAGAATAAAACGTGCATATCTGTCTAGACACAATGTCATTGCATTTAAAACGCGACATAAGTCGCACGGGGTTTAGCACGGGGTTTAGAGATCGTTAGATCAGTTTTAGTTTGGGCGTTGTTGTGTAAGGACCGTATTTAATTTTAATTACTCCATTATAGATATGTTATTACGGCCTGATATGTTCGGAATAAATTGTGATTACTATTGTCAAATAGGATTGTGTATTTCTTCATTATTAAGGTACACAAATAAATAACATTTTTAAGGTCATTTAACACACATCCTACGAGCCAATCAACTATAAAAATCTACAAATATATTGCAAATACTAATTCTTGTACAATCTTGTGGGATTCAAAAGGGATGTGAATCAAAAGGATGTAATAATTATACATTCCTAAATATATTATCATACATCGGTAGCTGTTTCGCACGTGACAATAACCCATACTAATGCGATGCACTTTAATTATTTTTCTGTGGTAGTTCTTCTCTGGTTTAGTAAATCTTTAACTTACGAAATCTAGAGAAAATAACATTGTTCGTCACTGTCTTTGTCAGTTTGCATTAACACTGGTCCTAAACTGGATAGACTGGCATCGGTCATAGCAAAAAAGTTTATGTTAAGTTATAGTAGCCCATCGGGACATTACTAAATAATTTTTCTAGAGTATCATGGATTTATTTCCTAACTAACACTATGTCTAACCTTGATTTATTTTACCTATTAAAGCATACAACGTGCGCTGTAACGCAGGGTGATCATATTTTTCCACAGCGATTATTACCTTGCGATCATAACGGGCCAATCGAATTCAGAAGTAGTCTTAATGGAAATAACTGAGGGGTCCAGGTCGTTTTTCCAGACAGACAGAAAGAAAAACTATTTGTATCAGTGACAGTGACGCTATCTAAACTGCCCGTCCATAACAGAGGGGGGGGGTCACGGTTTGTGCCCTAAAGAATTTGTAAAAGCAATGAATGCGGACTCGTGAGCTGGCAGTAGGGATATGTTATTTGATATGTCATAAGGCTCGCAGCTGTTTCATGATGTCTTCTATGTTAGGGATAAACTTACGATAATATTTGAATTGCTTTAACAGATATTTAATGTTTTTCTCCGTTGTGGGCATATGGGATTTCTCAATGTGTCCTTAATTGATATTGGCTTGGCGGTGCGATTGGTTTTGCGATCATTGTAATTTACCGTGTGTACACTTGATTTCTTAGAGTGAGCGGATATAAATTCCGCCAATTTCAACACACCATCTTTAGACAAAGGCCAGGTAATAACAGTCTGGAGCAACACATGTTCCATAAATCAATCGGTGCAAGCAAAATGTGCTCCTTTGGAACAGCTCCTGAAAAGACGGAACATGTGTCGCTGTGGTCCTCCAGACCTGCCACCTGTACCACTCTACCCGGTCAGCGTTATAGCCCCAGGAAGCTACCTTCCAAGACAAACTTCATGGTAGACTTGAGCAACTGACAGCCACAGCGAAGTTTATTACAACTATTGGACTCCAAATCATAACTTTTGAGACATAACTTTGTGTCAGGCAAATTTCTATGTCTAAATCATCCAAAGGCTAATTCATCCACTTCCTATCAAATTAATTAAATTTCATGTTTAGCACCTGCTCTCAATTCAACCATCAAAGATCAGTTGTTCAGGCCTTTGTTTTTCAGGATGAAAGACATATAAATATAGTTCTCCTGTTATTTGTGTGGAATGAATGGAAAATACGAACAAAAATTGGGGCTATATTTAAAAGTTTTCAACTAAAAGTCAAAAATAATAAAAAGAAACGTATAAAAAATGTAGACGATAAACTTTGTTTATAAGGTTTGTTTATTGAAATAATTAAAAGCACACACAAAAAAGTTAGCAAAATGAAGATTACTTAATATATGATGCAAACTCTTATTTTATATTATATATAAATATATATATTATAGTATACTATGTTCTAATGGAAATAATTTGTATGTTAAATAGATAAGATTATCAATAAACTTTTAACTTTTATAATTAAATTTTCTTATGTATCTCTTACATCATCTTTTTATAAGAACTTTTCGTTAAAAAAATGTATAAGTTTTTTGTCCTATTAATATAAATAATCTTAAGATAATTTTTTTTTAGTTATGTAATATCAACTGTTGATTTAAAACGCAAATATACATAATTGAAACAGGTTAAAATGAAAACCATACTAGAAATATTTTAACACAGTAAATATATTTTAATATCAAATTTCCATTTCCTGAAAGTAGAAGCCTAAATATTGCTCAAAAATAGTTCGTTATACATGATTTGAATGTTGCGATTTAAAATTAAAACAGGGTATGTGTATATACAGTATAGGAAGTAGAGTGCTTCACTTTCAGTGCCTTTTAGAGTGAATTCATTTCTATTCTTTATATACCATATATATATACCATCTATATATGTATATACATATTGTTACAAAAGTAGTTTTATTTCCTTAATTATATTGGTTCTATTATTATTAACTAAATTTAAAAAGAAATAATCTTAAACCCGAAAATGTTTTGTTTCCGTGTTAGGAATAAAACATGTATATGTCTAGACACTACGTCATAGAATTAAATACGTCATATGCACGAGGGTTGAAGATAGTTAGTTTGAGTTCTAGCTTGGGCGCTAATGTGTGTGGACTGTTTTTGACCACTTTCTTAAAGATAGGATTACGGCTTAGTACGATATAGAAGAATCTCAACTGATTAAGTTTCATCATATAATATTGGTACATGTATTCTGTGTTACTGTTATATTTATCATCTCAACTTGTTGGAATAAAATTGTGTTTAATCATTCAAACAGGATTGTGGATTTCCTCTATATTAAGGTACAGTTTATCTAAATCACTTCATACACAAAAGATTCACATCATACGAGTCAAATAAACATCAAATCTACTTCAATAACATCAATACTAATTCTTATACAACCTTGTGAGATCCAAGAGGGATGTGAATCAAAAGAAATAATAATAATACATTACTAAAAATATCATCATACGTCAGTAGCTGATTTCGCACGTGACAATATATACCATATATACCATCTTCATCACCATTGCCCGTCACCCCAGCTAAGGTTTGGTCCGCCAACCACAGATCTCCATAGTCCCCTGTCCTGAGCCATTCTCTCCAATAGAGTAAATGCGTAAAACCCATCTTTTCGGTGTCTGCCTCAAGGTCGCGTTGCTAGGCATTTCTCGAGCGACCTCTTTTCCGCTTGCATTGGGTTTTGCACTTCAGTGATTGTCTTGTGACATTGGTTGGAGGCTTGTGCAAGGTGTGTCCTAAATAACCCCATCTTTTCTTTCTGATATCTTCTTCTATAAAACGTTGGCAGGCTCCTTGACAGAGGTCGAAGTTGTTTATGGTGTCAGGCCATCTAGATCTGGAGTATCCTTCTGAGGCAGCTGTTTATGAAGGTTTGGACTTTGCCTGTGTTGGCTTTTGTCATTCTCCAAGTCTCTGCTCCATACAACAGGACTGACTATAAAATAAAGTCGAACATTTTTATCGTGGTATTTAGGGACAACTATTTGGAGTTCCATATATTCTTGAGTTGGATACAAGCGGCTCTTGCTTTGCCAATCCTTGCCTTGACGTCAGCAACTGTTTCTCCCTGCTGGTCAATGATACTAACCATGTAGGTAAGGGACTGTACCTCCTCATGTGGGCTTCCATGCAGTATGATTGATTCGGCAAAGGCAGAGTTTATCTTCGGGGTTTCACTGTTATCTTTGTTGATGTTGAGGCCCACCTGTGCCGATGTGGTTGCCACCATGTTTGTTTACTTTTTCATTTGTTGCTGACTGTGCGAGAAGAGTGCAATATCATCAGCTAAGTCTAAGTCGTCAACTGGTCCCACAAGGTTAACCGGATTTCGTTTCTGTGCCCCCAAGTGGATGTTTTCATAATCTAGTCGATGACATGGAGAAAGAGAAATGTCGATAACAGGCATCCTTGACGAACTCCGGTTCGCAAATGGAAAGTATCTGTAAGTTGTCGTCCATGTACGACTCTACAGGACATCTTATTGTAGGAGTTCCTTATAAAGCTGTTAATTTGTATTAGGGATGCGTAGTGCTGTAGGAGCTGTCCATGCTGTCGAAGGCTTTTTCATAATCAATTAAAAGTATATACAACGGGGAGATCCACTCTAATGACTGCTCGACTATAATACGAAGCGTCGCAGTCTGATCCGTGCCGGAAACCTGGTCTCTCAGTTTGGGAAACACAATGTCTCTAATCCTGTTACAGACCTATCCCGGCAATAAAAGAAGTGTAATGCCCCCTGTAGTTGTTGCAATTACTGAGGTCAACTTTCTTAAGGAGTTTGATCAGGTAAAATGGCTGACGGGTTTCAGCGTAAAGAGTCTACACTAGCAGTTTTCCTGGATTTTAAACAGGCCTATGACAAGGTCTGGCGGCCGGGGTTGTTGTTGAAGTTACAGAGGCTAGGAATTGCCTCTAACATGTACAATTGGATAAAAGGGTTTCTAACCCGAAGAAAAGTTGCAACACGTTACGGGAAAGCGGTTTCTCGGAAGCGCATCCTGGAGCAAGGATTGCCCCAGGGCTCAACACTGTCCTGTACACTGTTTCTAGCTTTCATCAACGACCTGCCGAACTATCTGGGAAGCTCGTCGCTGCTTTTCGCAGACGATCTTGTGGTCTGGTCGACCGGGAGGGAAGCGCCTGCTCTACAGCGGACCCGCCAGCAGGATTTGAACGCAGAAGCCTGTTACGCCAAGCTTTGGGGTATGGAGGTAAACTGCCTAAAAACAGTTTATTCGCTCTTTACCCTTGGAATCGATATCCTCGAAGAGCCGATCGAGCTGAACATTGATGGCCGCGCTCTGGCATGCGACCAGAAGCCGGTCTATCTCGGAGTGACACTGGATGTATGGCTAACAATGTATGACCATGTGAGGTTAGTCCAAGAGAAAGCTTCTTCTAAGCTGAACATTGTCAAGAGACTGGCCAGTACTGGCTGGGGTGCGAAGGCGAGTATGTTGAGAAATCTTTACCTAGGAGCGGTAAGAACTCAGATCGATTACAGCCTCCCGGTGCAAGTCTATGCGTCTGATACTGCATTGAAGACGTTGGACTCTGTACAAAATCAAGCCCTCGGACTAATATGTGGAACGTTCCGAACCGCCCCAACACCGGCTGTTGAAATCATGGCAAACGTGCCGCCTCTGAGTGGGAGAAGGAAAAGGGCCGTTATTACTGCATACGAGCGGTACAAACGGTTGGAGGAAAGTTCGCCCCTCAGGAAGCACGTAGATTCCTGGGTGGGAAGAGCACGGATCTCAATGCAGTCCTTCATGCACCACGCATTGAAGCTCAGCGCAGAGATCGGACTCCCGGTCGACCGCGTGCCCCTGCGGACGGGAGTGGAACCACCTCTTCACCTATCTTTCAACCTATCAGAGATACGGACGAACCTGATGGAAGCAGCCGGACCCAGCGCTTGCCTGACTGAAAGGCGCGCAGCTGCTCTAAGGACGGTACGGGCATACTCGGGGTTCGTTGAGGCATACACTGATGGGAGCGCGATCAGTGGAACAGAAGCACGTTCTGGGTATGGTGCTCTTGTGTCGTACCCGAAGGCAGAAGAAAAACGGGTTGAGCTAAGTGGGCCGTGTGGAGCAGTCTGCATCTTTGATGCGGAGATGGAAGCCATCAGAATTGCAGCTGTGGGAATTTGGAAAACGTTCGAAGAAACACCAGCTGCTCGTGCTGATGTGGTTATCTTCACTGATGCGCTTTCAGTACTCCAAGCCATCGACGGCTTGGGAACATGGCCCGATCTGCTTGTCCAACTGTTGGCTGCTATTTCCGATCTGATCCTCAGGTACGAGGTGAAGGTCATTTTGCAGTGGATTCCACGTCATGCAGGAGTCGCTGGCAGTGAGATAGTGGATGCCTTGGCCAAGAAGGGATCCCTGGTACCCACTCCGGAGGGTCCGTCCACCTTTGCAAATGCCCGCAGATCAATACGTGAATGGGAGACAAGACAATGGGGCAAGAATTGGGACGAGTCGGACAAGGGTCGAGGTGTGTGGCAGCAACTAAAACGGCCAAATCGAGCTGATCCGTGGTGGAAGCTCCACAGGAGAGAACAGGCTACGATAGCCCAGTTGCGTACAGGGCACTGCCCTATTGGTGCCTATTTCGGACGATTTAGGCCCAATTTCGATTCGCGGTGCCGACACTGCTTTGAAGCAGAAGAGACGGTCGAGCATTTGCTTTTAGACTGCCCTGCCTTGCAGGAGGAAAGAGTAGATGTGAATGGTCAACAGTTTGCACCATCCCTTTATGGTAACCTGGCTGTGCTACGTAGTACAAGTGTGTTTGTCCTCCGAATCCTAAGAGATTAGTCTCGATTCGATCACTCCGTGAAGTGAGGTTTAAAGTCTGGTAACCTTTCCCTCAATCTGCTGGTATGTTTTCTTCTTCCCAAATAAGTTCAAACAGTATGTATAGCATCTCTTAAGAAGAATCCACATCTGCTTTTAGAGCCTCTGTTGGTATGCCATATGGCCCAGTTGCTTTCCTATCTTCTATACCAGCAATTGCTCTCCTAATCTCGATTCTAGTCGGCTTTTTACAATTAATCGGGAGATCCTAGTTTGCTGGCGCAATGATATGGTTTATCAGTAAAGATTATGGGTCTATTAAGAAGTTGTTCAAAATGCTGAACCCATCTATTCATTTGTTGGTCTAATCTATTTATGGCCTTCCCTTGTTCTTCCTTGACAAAATCTTTCTCGTTTGTTGAACTTGTCAAAAAGACGTTTGATGATATCATACAGCTGTCTCAAGTTTCTACTGTACGCTGCCTATTCTGCTACTTTCGCCAGTCCGTCTATATAGTCCTTCATGTCTTTCTTAATACTTCTCTTCACTATTCTGTGAGCTTCTGCGTACTCCTCTTAGGCCTTAGCGTTGGTTGCCCTTGTTTTGCTGTTGCTAACTGTTGTCCTTTTTCTTCTCTTACTACCTCTTGACATATTACTCTGAATGACTCTTTAATTTTTTGTGCCATCTGTCGGGTACATTGTCTTCTTCTTCTTGAAGTTCTTGAAGCACTTGAAATCTATTTTTTAGTGTTAGCATAAACCTCTCTCTGTACATGTGATTTTCTAGAAGGCGGACTTTGTCCTTCACTCTACTGTTAGGCATGCACGGTATAGGGTTTCCCATTGGCTTTAATTTTAGTTTGGTAACCAGCAGATGGTGGTCATATCTTACATCTGCACCCCTTATTACACTGACGTCTTGCATGGACCCTCTGAATCTTTTATTCGTGCAGATGTGATCTAACTGGTTCTTTGTGCGGTTGTCGGGCGATACCCATGTACACTTGTGAATATCTTATGGGGGAAAATGCTGCCTCCTATTACCAGGTTGTTTATGGCACAAAATGGGGCATTGTGATCTTGTGGCAGCGTGACCGGCTAGAGTACCGAAGGTCCAAGGCTCGAATATTGGAGCAGGCTAGAATTTCGTCCCGGGTCTTGAGGGTGTCCCTGAGTCAACCCAGTTCTGATGGGTACCTGACCTTAGTTTGGGTAAAGTAAAGGCGGCTGTGCATAGTGCTGGCCTCACAATCACCTTGTATGCCATGGCCACAGAAACTGGTGAACGTTGCTTCACCGGACCTATGGATCAATTCGGTCCGACGGGTACTTTACTTTACTACTACAAAAGTCTACAAATCTTTCCCTATTTTCGTTCATTTCTCCCACTGCCTGGATGTCCGCGATGTGCTCATATCCTGTGTTATTAGCCCCAATCCTGGCATTGACATCTCCCATGACGATACTGATGTCCTTGTGTGGGAAGATCTCTAGAACTTTTTGCAATCTATAATAGAACTTCTCTTATACCGCTGCCACCCAAAATTATACGTTATGCATAGAAATTTTTTTTTAGGATGTGTTCGAGTCTCACCGACTTTAATCTCATGCAAAAGCCGTGCACACTTTTCATTTTGTTTATATCGTTAAATTTGCACACATGTCTTCTAATAAATGGTTTCTTAAAACCTTTCTTTTTAACGTTAAAAACTATACTAGCAAATGCATGTAATTTACTAAGTTTGTAAAAAACATATATGTATATCATACTAATAAAAGCAACAATAACGACAACACTGAAAGGGTGAATACATATTTCTAAGTTCTTGAAGTGCCGGGCTAGTAGAAGTTTTTTTCACACATGTAGAGCGCATACTCGACGCAGTCGACGTCACAAATCCAGCCGTTTAGGTAAATGGTGCAGTCTTCGTTGTTTAAATTATTCGGCTCGTCTGCAATAAGATGTTAAGGGTAAACAACGATACATTTAATTTTGTTTAACGACTGTAATGTATGAGGATGAGGTTAGAATTAATAAACGTCTTTTTAACTGGTGGTCACATTCTGTTTAGTGACCCTTCGTGACCCTTATCTGATTGGCTCGAGTGATCACGGGGGGAGGGGGGTTCGGATTTTTTCACCATTTTGGTTGGGCTGCTTTTAATGTTTTTCTAAAATCCTGCTATTATTGTAGTTACGTAGTTTCTAAATTGCTTGGATGAAAGTTTGTAGGTTTTGACCACGCTGGACAAGGAGACGTAACATTGATGAAACGGTACTCATGAATGTCGGTATACATGTGTCCAGCGTGTTCCATTTTAGAGATGGAAACTGTTTTAGATAGTTAGACAGAGAGATAGATAAATGATTGATATGATGGGTATGGATAGAAAGATAGAAAGATATATAGTTAGATAGATGATACATAATAGATAAATAGATAAATAGATAAATAGATAAATAGATAAATAGATAAATAGATAAATAGATAAATAGATAAATAGATAAATAGATAAATAGATAAATAGATAAATAGATAAATAGATAAATAGATAAATAGATAAATAGATAAATAGATAAATAGATAAATAGATAAATAGATAAATAGATAAATAGATAAATAGATAAATAGATAAATAGATAAATAGATAAATAGATAAATAGATAAATAGATAAATAGATAAATAGATAAAAAGATAAATAGACAAATAGATAAATAGATAAATAGATAAATAGATAAATAGATAAATAGATAAACAGATAAACAGATAAATAGATACATAGACAAATATATAAATAGATAAATAGATAAATAGATAAATAGATAAATAGATAAATAGATAAATAGATAAATAGATAAATAGATAAATAGATAAATAGATAAATAGAGAAATAGAGAAATAGAGAAATAGAGAAATAGAGGAATAGAGAAATAGAGAAATAGTGAAATATGTCAATGATCCCATGCGTTAGTCAACGGTGAACTCTTTATGGCAGCGTATCGGTGGTTTCAACACTTCGACAGCTTTGATGCCCATGGGTACGGAACCCCCACTGCTAGAAGCCTTTGACCATTAGCTTTGTCTATATTCCTAGATGTCTCTCAAAATTGAACAAAGAATCTGGAAATCATTAAAACTCTAAAGCAGAGGTCTCAAACTCGCAAGAAGGCATGTGCCATTTTATCCCTTAAGAAATGTGTCAAGGGCCACACCCCCTTTCCCCGAACAACCTGACCCTAGTAAACACTTCATACATCTTAACTCATTTTACTACTTATCAATAATAATAGATATGTTACGTATACTACGTATGTTACGTATGTTACATATATAAAATTAACAATACACTTTAATGTGTATCAGTTCTAGCTGTCTGAATTTCACTATTAGGACATTTTTTTGTAAGTTTACTGGCGGGCCTTCAAGGACTGCAGTGAGGGTGTCTTCATCCACACCAGATCTGATGGCAAGCTCTACAACATAGCGAGTCTTGGTGCCAAAACCAAATTCACAAAGGTCCTCATTCGCGAGATGCTCTTCGCTGATAACGCAGCCTTGACATCACACACCGAAGACGGACTCCAGCAGCTTGTCACTTGCTTCTCCCATGCATGCATAGAGTTCGGCCTGACTGTAAGCCTAAAAAAGACTAACGTTATGGCTCAGGGCACGGAGACACCTCCAAACATTGTCATCGATGGACACACCTTGGAGGTTGTAGAGAACTTCACCTACCTTGGGTCCACTATCTCAGTCCATCGACTTGGAGATCAACAGCAGGATTGCCAAGGCAGCCACAGTCATGGCCCAACTGAAACAGCCAGTTTGGGACAACTCCAGTCTCACCGAGACGACCAGACTGCGCGTCTACCACGCATGTGTACTCAGCACTCTCCTGTATGGCTGTGATTCCTAGACCACCTATGCGAGGCATGAAAGGAAGCTCAACAGCTTCCACATGAGGTGCCTATGGCGCATACTGCGGATCCAGTGGCAGGATAGGGTCTCCAATGCAGGGGTGCTGGAGCGAGAAAACATGAGCTGCCTCCATACTGTGCTCAGCGAGAAACGCATCAGGTGGCTCGGTCATGTATGGATGATGAATGCAGGCCGCATTCCCAAATACCTACTCTATGGAGAGCTGGTCGAAGGTCATAGGAAGACAGGGCGTCCGAAACTGCGCTTCAAGGACCTATGTAAAAGGGACTTGATTCAGAGCTTCATCGACCTCGACAATTGGGAATGTCAAGCTGCTGACTGACCAACCTGGAGGCTCGCAGTCAGGCGTGGCACATCGTGTGCAGAAACTGGGCGAAACGAGACTGCCATTCAGAAAAGAGCGAGGCGGAAACACCTGCTACAACAGCCAACGCCTTCAAATGCCTCAAGTGCGGCAGGGATTGCCACTCCCGAGTTGGTATACACGGCCATTCTCGGCGGTGCAGCTGGACACTTTACCCATGAAGCTACACCATCGTCTCTCGAGACGGACGGATGCCGACGACGACGACTAGCGGGCCGCGTGGTCTAAAGTCTTTCCTTTCTTTGAGAACTTTTTTTTGTCTTTACATTATTTAGACACATTTTTATATTTACCCCATTTAAAGATTTGCTGTCGACACGTGGCCTCACAGATTGTATCGTCATCATCCCACCTGAACGTGTTTTCCTCGGCAATGTCGTTCAGACCAATCCAAAAACTATATGTGGGGTATTGTTGCCGCAATATCTCCAACTTATCAAATGTTTTCACAGTGTACAGGTGAGCTGACCTGGCTAGAGAATGAGAAAGAAAGAGATGGCGCAAGCCATAGTCAAATGTTCTCGATAATCATTTATTTAATATTTAAAAAAAACAAGCTGCGACGTTTATTACTAATGAATATTCTTAACTGACAAGTGTCAAGAGCAGGGGTCGGCGACCTTTTGATAATAGTTTGCCGATATGGGATTTTTTTATTCATTCATCGTGCCAACAGCTTAAACGTTACCCTGCTTTAGTAGTATTAGGAGCTATCCTAATCGTTCTGTGTGCCAAGTCTGGACCGCGTTTCGTAGGTTATCGACCCCTGCACTAGCGGAAAGAAGGGCCAAGAAAAAAATAGTAATAGTACAAAAGTCATTAAAATCTAACTATACAACACAATACTCGCAAAGACATAGAGAAAAAACAAACAGCACTAATATATTCACTTTGCAAGACAAACTTTATAATTATCGTCTCTTTCTTCCAGAGTGGCATCTAGGCATTGAGTGGCGACATTTTGTGGTGGCGACTATAGCAGCCCACCCAACTTTCGTGTCCCACAAATGGAAGAGGGGGCGAGAGCGGTGAGTCTTGTGTCAACACCACCTCGTCATACTCCGCTATTCTTTTATATCACTTTTAATTAACTCTTTGAATCTTGGGGGAGTTATCAACACCACCTCGTCATACTCCGCTATTCTTTTATATCATTTTTAATCAACTCTTTGAATCTTGGGGGAGTTATCATCTCCTACCAAGCGCGTCCACCGGTGGCGGATAGGGGAATGACCTTTAGATATAAGGGTTAGTCGTGAATACTGAATAAGCGGCCTCGGACCAACTGGTTTGCTGTCATGGAGGGTGAGGTGGGGTATCCCGTGGTAAGGATACTCTTTAAAACAAGATCAAGATCCATGGAAGCGAATCCAGAAAAAAAAAACAGCTGGCTGAAGCCGGGGGCAGTGGGCCTTAATAGCGCAAAAGATTCTGCCACGCGATTCTTAATTTGAGAAAGAAGAAGAAGAAGAACTCTTTGAATGATTTAGAGCTGGGCAATGTGCTGGCCACATATCCCCTTGTATGCCGTGGCCAATGAAACTGGTGATCACCGGCCCTATGATCAAGTTGGTCCGAAGGGAACTTTACATTACTTTTACTTACTTCCTACACTAGGGTTGCCATATATAGCTGGAAACATGCCGGGACACGCTGATTAGCGTGTAGAAATGAAGTAAAGAATGTATTTAATATAATTATTTGTATTTATTACAGAATTACATGGAACTTGTTGCGGCAGAAGTTGTTGGTACACCATATTTTTCGTGGCGCTGCTTAAATAGTTCCAGCCCCGAACTACCGGAGAAGTCTGGTATATTCTCGAATGATGGCGCTAGATGGCGCTAGATCTACAAGGCGCTTACATCGTCGATACAAGATACGCAACTTGAAACGCCATCTGTGAGACGACCATGTCAACATAAACTTGACATAAATAAAATAGAAAAATTAACTGATGCTTCATTTACATGGTGCGCTAGAAGATGACGTTACTTCAGAACTTGAGCCAAGTTCGTAACAGTATTTTGAAAATTGGGACGAAATTGGGTCCTGTCTGGATATTGGGACAAGATGGTCCGTAACGGTGACGGTCCCGATATATCAGTTCGTTACAAGAACTGCATTTACAAAATGCGAAACGCTTTAAGTACGGTTAAGTGGCTAAATCTAAATATAATTTGACAATACTGATTGTGACGTCAATTAGGGGGAAAGAGGGAGTGAAATAAGAGGCGATGTTGTTCTTGGGTGTGAAAAGTAAATAAGAAAGAATATATTTAAAAAAATGTAAAGAAAAAGGAATACTTTAAGGTTATTCTTGGCGCATAAGTTTAAAAAATATCAGAGTATATGTTCTGTAGAAAAGACGTGTAGGCTATTTCAGTTAACCTGGTACCTCCTTTCAGCATGGGTGTAAAGGTTGGTATTGAGAACGGTCTTAGAACTAATCAAATAACAGTATTAAAATAATAACAATAAAACTCAAATATGCATATAAATAGGATGGTATTGACTTAATTTCACAAATATAAAACTCTGTAAACAGCCTCAGGACTGGGAAATTTATTTTCAATTGTTTTGTTTAATAACACAAATATTATAAATATGCAAACCTATGCAGTCATCTCTGGCAGTAGCATGATTTACTTGGTTGGTAGACATCAACACACAGACGGTAATTGAACCGCTGGTCACAAGCTGAAAACCTTCGTTGGAGTTACATGAAACATAAAATTCTTTACTTGCGCTTTTACTGGAGTTTGGTGCTAAGCAGTTTCCTGGAACAAATTTATTCACAATTTAGTGATTTGGCGAAATTGGCGAAATGGATAGATAAAGGAGAGTATTTGTTGATGGAGGGATAGATGGATAGATGGGTTGCATGGCCGTTTGGTGGATAAAGGAAGCTGGATGAATTTGTTTGATGGGTGGATAGTACAAGGAACAGATAGGTAGCTTGTTAGTTAGGCTCGTAGATGGTTAGGTTTGAGCAATGGGCTAGTGAATTCGGGGATATTTTAGTGTGCTCTTGATTGGGCGATGGTGGTATAGGGCTGGAAAATGGGTGGATGAGTGAAGTTATTGATTAGTGTGTTTATGGATGGATGGGTGAGGGTTAGATGGATAATCCGGTAGCAAGTTTGGTGAATGAATGGATGATGGGTGGATGGGTTACTGAGTAATGGATTTATGAATGGATTAGTCAATGTGTACATCGATGGTCAAATGGATAAGTGAATACACCGAAGGCAAGATAGACCGATGTACAAAAAGACTGATGGATTAGTGTTCCTAATGGATTAGTGTTCCTGGTGTATTAGTGTTCCTGGTGGATTAGTGTTCCTGGTGGATTTGTTGATTATCAACTGTTGCTTGCTTGCAGTGATCTTATTTTACAAAAGGTTCGACAGGAATAGATCGGAAACGCATGAGCCCACAAAGGTGCTGTGTTTTCGTCACCGGTCTCGATGCAATCAGGCATGGGGTTGTCAGACGTCCGGCAAAAGGAGGACATGTCCTTCATTTTTATCCCTGTGTCCTCCGTCCGGATGGCTAAGCTAAAAACACTTAAAATACCCGGCATTTGTGCGTCAAATGTTTTTAAAATCCTTAGAGCACTTTTCGTGTTCTTATTTACTTACTCTCAAACGGTGGCTGGGTTGGGTAACGCAAAACACTGGAGGTGCCCAAATTCAAGTTGTTTTTAAGAGTTACTAAAAATTCGTCAACTTTTTTTCTGTATCCCTGGACACAATGACAATGTGGAAAGATTGTTCTCGTTGATTAACGCTCAATGGATAAAGGAAAGAAACAGATTCTCAGCATTATTCTTACAAAGTACAACTTAAACTCGCATGTGAACAGTTTTCTAGATTTGTGCATGCTTGCTAATGAGTATATTCTGCAAATAGTTGGCTCGTCAGAGAAATAAGTTGTATAATTAAGAAAGATGAAAATATATTGACTGAAGCCTGCTGGCCTAGCGGTTAGCTCACCAGACTGTCAACCAAAAACCACTTGACACGTCGCAGGTTCGAGCCCCGCCACCGGCAGATCCCTGTCGCCCTACAGGAGTTTTGGGACTAGATGACGTTAATATTGAGTTGTTATCACATGCGCTTAACCGGCAGCAGTGAAACCTCTCACAGATTAATAGTCTTCTAGAGTGCACTGAGCATGCTAAAATAGCATGGATAGAAGCGCTATATAAATTACCATTACCATATAATTAACTGTTTAGTTTTCAAGTAATATAGTATTGTTGCATTTGGAAAAATAAGTCAATTTAAATTATATTTAGTCTTATTTTTTTACAATACTTTTTCTAGGTTAATTAACTAATAGATAATTATTGGCAACCAGTGTAGTAAAATTGTAGGCTGGTTAAATCCGCATTCAATTGAAACAATTTAAATGATTTAAATGAAACTCTCAATGTGTCTTCCTTTTGGTACACATGTGTCCTCCTTTGTCCTCCTTTTTGTCTCTCTGTGTCTTCCTTTTGGTACCCATGTATCTGGCAACCCTAATCAGGTGTGAAATTTATTGATGCGTTGTTACGTTATCTATTGTTTACGTAAAGTAAAGTACCCGTTGGACCAAACTACATCAGACAGTGCGTCAGCATTTTATTTTCTTCTTGTATTCTTTGCGGAATGTACTATGATCCGGAGGTGGGAGACTGAAAGATGGAAGGAGAGTTGGGACAGCTCGGTCAAGGGCCGAGAGATCTGGCGGCATCTGCCCCGCCTTAACCGCGCCGATCCATGGTGGCGAACAAATAGGTCGGAACAAAGTATAATATCATAATTCCGCACTGGCCACTGCGCCATTGGGGCATACTTCGCCACATTCCGACCTATCTTCGACTCACGGTGTCGCCACTGTGGGGAGGAGGAGGAGACAGTGGAGCATATCCTGCGGGAGTGCCCCCGTCTCGTCAGTGATCGAGGAGATGGGACGAGTGACTCACTTTCCACTGTTCTCTACGGAGATTTAAACGTGCTAAGATGCACGACAGAGTTCTTGTCCAGGGTTATAAGGGAATAATACTATTAGCTCTCAGTTCAACCGGAGTTCAAGTCTTACGGGAAAAAAAGGAGGCACTCCTTTCAACTGTAAAACGACGAAAGCTGAGATAGTTTGGTCATAGAGTAAGGCATGACTCCTTGGCCCAAACCATCCTACAAGGTACAGTGGAAGGAACATGCAGAAAAGAGCGCAGAGTAAGAAGTGGCTGGACAACCTGAAAGAGTGGACCGAACTACCTCTTGATTCGTTTCTGCAAACGGCCTCTCTGACCGCACGAATGAAGAAAACCGGATAGGCGCACCGCCGTAGCCCCCTCCCCCCTCGCCCCCCTGATAATGATGAATTTGAATTGTTGTATTTCCGACCCATCAACATCAAAGGTTATGCAAGGCCTTTTTGTTAACCGTGTTGTCATGTTTTCTTGTATCTAATTATTGTTCTTATATCTTTAAATTCTGTAGTACAGTTGGATGTCTTTAATAAAGTTTATTATATATTTTGGTTTAATTTTGCTGAAAAAATCATGAAAAGTTCAATAGTAATAGTATTTACGTCGAATTTCACTATATGTTTTGCATTCCAACAAAATGTGAAAAACTGGCTTTTTTGTGTTCTTATATCAAATTTTAAAAAATTGAGAAATTGTGTTTAAGTAAAATAAAACATGAACTATTAGGGTAAAGTCAAATCTCGCGAGTTAAAAATAATGTAGACTTTAGGCTTGGCGATGTTCCAATGAAAAATTATTAACCTATGGGAGTAGGCTAATTAAATTATGGTGCAAGCGAAGGCAGCCAAAGTTTACAAATCGGTTTACACAATAAAACAAAAAACCAAGCACAACTTTACTTAACCAAATGGTAAAGTGTAGCCTTACCAATGCCACATTCTTGCATCTGAGCATCATACGAGAAGCAAAGACAACTCCGAGAGTGACATTCCAGACCACACTGGACAAGGCTCGTTACTTCCACGAAGTTCACGGAAACCGGCTGCGTAGAAACTGGCGCCTGGACCTTCAGATAACTGGCAGAAATTCCCGTTGCATCGACTGAAGAATAAAAAAAACGAAATCTGTCCTTAATGGTGTAACGTTCGCTGTTGTTGGGAAGACACGTACAAAAGAAAAAGATAATTTGAACAGTAAAAGCTTAGTCTCATTTATTATTTCATTTCCAAGGACAAAATCGTATACATTTTACTTATGTCAAAGTGTCAGTTGAGTATAAAAATGGGTTGCCCAAACAAGTCAGGAAAAGGAACTACAATCAACATCATATTTATAGTACACTAATTAAAACTAAAACAACGGATAAGCGTATAAAACAATCATTTTCTATATAGAAAAAGCATCTGAAAAAATCTAGGATTAGGTCTATACACGGATTTATTTGGAATTCATTACATCATATTATTGTTTGAATGCCAAAAAATTTTTGTTATATTTGTAAAGACATAAGAGAATTGCCAACCTTTCGCCGAAGTTCATTTTCAAACCTGACAATATTTCTCACTTTTACATTAGAAAACAGGGGTCTGCAACCTTTGCCATGCGCTCCAGACTTGGCACGCAAAGCAATTTTCAATGGCACACGGAAGACTCCCCAAAAAGGTAATTAAAGTACCTTCTATAAGAAATTGAGTGCCGAAGAAGGATGACCTTTAGGCTAACAGCACGTTTAATGATTTAGAAATAGGCACACTATTATCAAAAGGATTTAAGGCATATTGGCTTCCTAAAGTATAATAATCGTGCATTCTTGATATTGTAACAAAGAACAAAAGGATAACTTTCACAGTTTTATAATCGTATATTTTTCAATTCAATGAGCGTTGTATAACTTTCAGTGAAAAACGTATATATTTCAATAAAATTCGTATATTTTATCACTGGGAATTTCGTATGTCTAAATATGACTGACAATGTTATGAATTACACTGCGTTTTAAATATGTAGGTCTATATTTTTGTTAATGTGCTTAGATTTAAGTCTACATTTGTTAACTGCTTAAGCATAAACATAGTCTAATATCAATGTTAGATCGAAATAAAACTTTGCATAGATCTCTTGCACTTTGGGGCTCTCACTGCAGTCGATCTGATTACGATGTGCCGTTTTTCAGCTTTTCTACAATCTTTTCAAGCCAGGATTTATTTATTTTATATTTTTGAAGTATGTTAGTGGTTTGTATACCTAAAACTACTGTCCCTATGCTTTTTATGTAAGTAATTGCCTATATGAAACGATTTTACACCATTAATGTCCATACAAATGAACGAACCGCCATCTTGGATTAAAACGACAACAAATAAACATGTCTTTATACGAACTAGACGAAATAAATGTAGCCCTAGATGAGAAATACGTTTGTGGATATTTTATCTTCGTAACAACAAATATATCGTCAAGACTTCCATCAGCCGTAATACAATCGCTGACTACTAATGAACTTTTTCTTGTATTGTGTAATTATGTGCGTTCATGTCTATTTTTATACAAATATTTCTGTGTCTGAGTACAAATAATTCTTTTATAGTGTTTAAAAATTGCTGAAGGACAAAACGTCTGTAATCAAGACAAAATTTTCCGTTTGTTTGGATCAATAAAGAAATATTATCCTATCTTAATCTTATAAACAATCCATTTTTATAATAACTTACCTAAGTTGTGAAAATATAATAAACTCAGAACGTAAGAACAAAATTTTTGGTTGGAATACATTGTGTTTCCTTGATAAAGGCAAACGTTTTTTTTTTTATTTGAAATGGAAATCAGACATTTAACCTTCATAAACCTGTCGATATATTTATGTACTACTAACTGCCAATTAATAAGTAACGTGTGCGCCATCGACGTTTCATGTTGCGTGGTGACAGCGCCAGTCGCAGGACGAATACCAATACCACAAATAACGTTTTAACAATGGTAACATGAAGAGAAGGGGTAGATTTCATTAACTTGATTTAATTTATTCTATTCATTCTCAACATAAGAAGTCATTCATTCTTCAAAGTCTTTCAATTATGCAGTTATATCTACTTATACAATAGCGGTCAGAGCTTCAGTAGTTGACTATACTACAACTAGCTACGTTGCCTTCTGCATCACAACTGACTTGTCTTTGTTTCTTCGTTAAGGCCATTGGATAATCTCTTCTTTTTCAAGAGACGAAAACCGCTGTAGATCGATAGATAGATGGAGAGATAGAAAGATAATTTATAATTTATAGAAAGATGGATAGATAGGCAGAGAGAAAATTGATGATTGATAGATAGTTAGATGGACAGATAAATGTATCGTTAGAAAGTTAATAAATAGATAAATAGATAAAAAGATAAATAGAAAAATAGATAAATGGATAAATAGACAAATAGACAAATAGATAAGAAGATAAATAGATAAATAGATAAATAGATAAAAAGATAAATAGATAAATAGATAAATAGATAAATAGATAAATAGATAAATAGATAAAAAGATAAATAGATAAATAGATAAATAGATGAATAGATAAATAGATAAATAGTTAAATAGTTAAATAGTTAAATAGTTAAATAGTTAAATAGATGAATAGATAAATAAATAAATAAATAAATAAATAAATAGATAAATAGATAAATAGATAAATAGATAAATAGATAAATAGATAAATAGATAAATAGATAAATAGATAAATAGATAAATAGATAAATAGATAAATAGATAAATAGATAAATAGATAAATAGATAAATAGATAAATAGATAAATAGATAAATAGATAAATAGATAAATAGATAAATAGATAAATAGATAAATAGATAAATTGATAAATAGATAAATAGATAAATAGATAAATAGATAAATAGATAAATATATAAATAGATAAATAGATAAATAGATAAATAGATAAATAGATAAATAGATAAATAGATAAATATATAAATAGATAAATAGATAAATAGATGAATAGATAAATAGATAAATAGATATATATATATATATAAATTGATAAATAGATAATAGATAAGAGATAATTAGATAAATAGTTAAATAGATAAATAGATACATAGATAAATAGATATTACATAAATAGACTGTTCCATGGCTCGGCAATCTTGGGGGCGCGTGCCAAGCTTAGGCTATTTGTGTAACTTACAAGATGTAGAAAAATAAAACTAACATAGGCTATAAACTACTTAAATTATTTCATTCAGCCTGTTGCAGAACCCGTGGCTAGTTATCAAGGGGTACGATAGACTTACAGGCCCTTCATCAAACTTACAAATGTTATCTGTGTCTACTCTGCCTCTTGGAATATAGCGCTTGTTTGGAGGGAATAAACCAATGTCACAACCAGGCTGCTAAGTTATCTGGCTTACAACACACTATATATCAATATAAATTTCACGAAAGTGATTATATTTTTTTCAACACGGGTCTTTATTACTTGATTAATATATGTTTGTACTGAAATAATCCGGTAATAATAATTATCAATAATAATTACTATATTAATAGATGTTTGTACTGTAATTGTCATTAATGCTATAAGGCGATAATGTCGTGAATAATGTTATACTTTGTTGAATATTCTAGCAAAAACTAAAACTGCTGCACATCTAACCATAATGATACGTGACTTCTGTATCATGGAGTAAAACACTTTTCTGTTGAACAGAACAAGCTCAACTTACTTAAGTCGGAAAATTGGGAGCTTATATATACACTTGGGCTGTGAACTAAAAAAACTGAAGTAAACATGTGTTAAGCAGATACAATTTATTTCTTCTTCAAAAAGATACGGCATGGATATTTACAGAAAGGGTAGAGGAACGACCATGACATGTGGTATCAACATCAGCCTACATTTTACAAACTATAATTATTGGAAATTCCAAGGTGTCTTATTAATGTATTTCTAAAGCTAGGACTTTGTTCTAGGGTTAAATTATTATTCAGAAGAACTTTGTGTGTGGGGGGCGGTGGTGGGAGCGGGAAATTAGGCACCTATTATTTCTGCTAACGCTAAGGTTAAAACTGGGTTAACAGTGTAAATAGTGTACATATTTGTTTGCGTTTACAGGAAAATAAATTATGATTCTAGAAACAACTAGTGATCATCTTTAACATCTTTTCCTTCCATTCAACCATAAATGATGTACCAAAGGCGGTACCGTTTCACATCCATCCTCTATGACACTAAGCGACTATGCCAACCTTCCTACGCTTGACAGAGAAATACTATCTCTCTCACCGTAGAGATTTCTATTCACTAACGATCAAACTGGTCGAGTCTTTGTTAGAGCGTTGCTGTTATTTATTTTTTGTACTAACGACTGAAATGGCCGGGCCGAACTACATTATTACATATACCTACCCCCCCCCCCCCCCGACAAAGGAATATTACCTTTTAGGCAAGATTCCAATAGTGTTAAGATATTGCGCGTTATTATCGTGGTATTCTTATTTCCAACATCCTAGATTAACATGAAAGGTTACTTGATAAAAGAACTTGAATAATTAAACCATTGACAGGCAAGAAATGAACCATGGTGGATTCTATTTTGTGTCTTGCGTTGGGTGCCTAAAAAGGAAATTAGAAATGTAGTTGTGCTGGCCAGTGATATACTCAACATTAAATAAGTATTAATATAGAGTAATGGAATGGC
The DNA here is from genome assembly GCA_949126835.1 of Anisus vortex. Lineage (NCBI taxonomy): Eukaryota > Metazoa > Mollusca > Gastropoda > Planorbidae > Anisus > Anisus vortex. The sequence goes on from OX421509.1 coordinate 8,136,205, forward strand.
GCATAAATTGACTATCAAGTTCCTTATTGGGATGAGAGAAATGTTAAACAACGATGGTCTCCCTGCAGTGTAAACTGTCGTCCATATAAGTAAACTTGGAACTTTTCTATATCCCATACTAATGCGATGCACTTTAATTATATTTCTGTGGTAGTTCTTCTCTGATTCAGTCAACCTCTTACTTGCGAAAGCTAGAGAAAACAATACAATTGTCCGTCAGTATCTGTGTCAGCTTGCATTGACACTGATCCTAAACTGGATAGACTGGCAACGGTCATAGCAACATAAGTTTATGTAAAGTTATAGGAACCTATCCAGACGTTACTAAATAATTATTCTAGAGTTGAGGAATGAACTCTTCCAGCCAGTCGTCAGCCTCTGTGCACCCAAGCAAATACGGGGCAACTATTAGCGATTGAAAAAATTTAATGGATTTATTTCCTAACACCGTGTCTAACTTTGATTTATTTTACCGATTACAACATACAACTTGCGCTGTAACGCAGGCTGCTCATATTTTTCCACAGCGTTTATTACCCTGTGATCATAGCGGGCCACATCCCAATAGCGTCACTATATATTTGACTACTATTAGTTCCGGATCTGCGTAACGGTGTATTCCTTCCATTAGAGGGCGCCCATTGAAGCCACCGAAACTCGTTAAGCGAGGGGTGTCCACCCCTTGGTACCTCGGATTTACTTGGTATATATACCAGTAGTAAAATTACATATTTATTTAACATACTTAGAGTTCTTGACAGTCGAATTCAGAAGGAGTCTTAGTGGAAATGCCAGACGAACTCTATTTCCTTTGTGGCAATGTAATCGCTGTGGTTAAATCATCCAAATGTTCAATTCTTCAACTTCCTACCAGATTAATTAAATTTAATGTTTAGCACCTGCTCTCACTTTAACCATCAATAATTGCTTGTTAAGGTCTATGTTTTTCTGGTTGAAAGACGGAAAAAATATGGTTTCCGTTTTTTGTTTGGAATCAATGGAAAAAAAAAGGTGTGTTCTCTATTTAAAAGTTTTCATCTAAAGCCAAAATGGTAACAAAAACATTTAGAAGATGTAGACGAAAAACTTTGTTTATAAGGTTTGTTTATTATAAGCACACATATAATAACGAACATTAGAAAAAATGCAGATTACCAAATTTTTTATGTAAACTACAAAGACCAGATTACCTCATTTTTTATACTATATATATAAATATATATAATGGTATACAATGTTCTAATGGAAATAATTTATATTTTAAATAGAAAGATTATCCACACTTTTTTAACTTTTATAATTTGAATTTTTTAAATTATTTCTTACATCACCTTTTTATAAGAACTTCTCATTTTTTTTTTATGTGTTAGTTTTGTTGGTACTATTTACATAAATAATCAAAAGATAATGTTGTAATAGTTATTCAAAATATAGGTACTGTTGATTTAAAACGCAAATATAGATAATTGAAACAGGTTAAAACTTAAAACTATGCTAAAATATTTTTACACAGCAAACATATTTTTTTATATAAAGTTTCGATTCCCCAAAAGTAGTAGCCAAAATAATGCACACAAATATTTCGTTATAAATAATTTGAATGTTGCGATATAATATTAAAACAGGATATTATTATGCGTATATACAGTACAGGGAGGAAAACGCTTCATTTATATTCTTTTATACCGCTGCCACCCAGAATCATCCAACGTTATTGCAAAGTTCTGCAAAACGTTATGCAAGGAAACTTTTTTTTAGGATGGGTACGAGTCCCACCGATTTTAGTCTCATGCAAAAGCCGTGTACACTTACCATTAAAACTTGCAGACCTGTCTGCAATAATCTAATCAATAGATTATCGAATCGTATTTTCGAAGGTTACAAACCATTCTACCAACTGCCAGTAATTCAAAGTGGTTTTAAAGAATTTAAGAAAAAAAATCTAATGAAAGCAAACGGCAAGACAGAAAATGTGAATACAAATTTACTAAGTTCTTGCAGTACCAGGCTAGTAGAAGTTTCTTTGACAGATGTAGTGCGCAGCAAAAGATGCGCAGTCGACATCCACAATGAAGTGGCCTTCGTAAATGGTGCAGGCTTCGTTGTTAACGTTATTCGGCTCGCCTGCAATAAGATGTTTACGGTAAAGTACGAAAAAAAAAGTTTTTCTACGACACATTAAAGAAAGAGCACACATGATGGATTTGGGTTTACATGTGTCCAGTGTGATTGCTTTTTAGAGCCGGAAAATGTTGTAGATAGGATAAATAGAATTGTTAGATAGATGATAGATGGATAGATAGGCAGATAGAAAGATTGACGATTGATAGATAGTTAGATGGACAGATAAATATATAGTTAGATCGATGATAAATATATAAATATATAAATATATAAATATATAAATAGATAAATAGATAAATAGATAAATAGATAAATAGATAAATAGATAAATAGATAAATAGATAAATAGATAAATAGATAAATAGATAAATAGATAAATAGATAAATAGATAAATAGATAAATAGATAAATAGATAAATAGATAAATAGATAAATAGATAAATAGATAAATAGATAAATAGATAAATAGATAAATAGATAAATAGATAAATAGATAAATAGATAAATAGATAAATAGATAAATAGATAAATAGATAAATAGATAAATAGATAAATAGATAAATAGATAAATAGATAAATAGATAAATAGATAAATAGATAAATAGATAAATAGATAAATAGATAAATAGATAAATAGATAAATAGATAAATAGATAAATAGATAAATAGATAAATAGATAAATAGATAAATAGCAAAATAGAAAAATAGATAAATAGATATATTGATATATAGATAAATAGAAAAATAGATAAAAAGATAAAAAGATAAATAGATGAATAGATAAATAGATGAATAGAAAAATAGATGAATACATGAATAGATAAATAGATAATTAGATAAATAGATAAATAGATAAAAAGTTAATTAGATAAATAGATAATTAGATAAATAGATAATAAGATAAATAGATCATTACAAAAATAGATAATTACATAAATAGACTTTACCAAGGGTCGGCAACCTACTTCACGCGTGCTAAGACTAGGCATCAATACCTACCAGTTTTCATAGGCACGCTGATAACCCACAGAAAGGCTATCCAATACTCTTCTTTTGGCACGCTGAATTAATGTGAAATCCTACTTTGGCACACTGTCAGCTTAATGTTGCCGACCTAGAACTATACAGTATAATCTTACGAAATAATTGAAGAAAAAAGAGAATCAAGCTAAAAACAAAAGTATGGAACTATGAACGGAGATGATTCATCCCTTTGTGCTTTGGATATTTACTCTTAGTATCGATTAAATGGATCAATGGAATGTTGGTTCCATCTACTTGGATGCGTTAGCCCACCGGTGTACTCTATATGGGAGCGTATCGGTGGTTTCAACACTTCGACTGCTTTGACGGCCCATGGGTACGGCACTCCCACTACAAGAAGCATTTGATCATTAGCTTTGTTGACCTATGATGGCTCTCAAAACTGAACAAACAATCTGTAAATCATAAAACGCCCAAACAGTCTAAATTTTTTTTTACTTTGTGAACTTTTTTTTTGTACTCTACATTATTAAGATGAAAATTTTATATTTACCCGGTTTAAAGATTTGCTGTCGACAAGTGACCTCCTCGCAGATCGTATCGTCATCCTCCCACCTGTAAGTGTTTTCCTCGGCAATGTCGTTCAGACCAATCCAATATGTGCGATTTATTTGCCGCAATATATCCAACTTATCAATAGTTTTCACGGTGTACAGGTGAGCTGACCTGGCTAGAGAATGAGAAAGAAGAGGCAGAGATGGTCTCCATAATCATTTATTTAATAACAAGAAAAAAAAAAGCAGCAAGGTTTATTACTAATGAATATTCTTAACTGACAAGTGTCACACCAGTAGTTAAATCACTAAACCTAAATACACTAGAGCAGGCTCAGCAACCTTTAATAATAGTGTGCCGAAGTGGAATTTCTAATTCATTCAGATTGCCAACAGCCTAAACGTCACCCTGCTTTAGCACTCAATATCAGTACTTGACTGCCCAATGTCAACTAACACAGACAAACATCCTATTCTCCGTGAAGAAGTGGAGCTGGCTGTACAAAAATTAAAAAAAAGGGTAATCAGCTGGAGCAGACAATGTGCCAGGCGAACTGATTCAGGCAGGAGTTGACCCTGTAATAAACATCCTAATCAACATGTGCAACGGGATATGGCAGACAGGAGAATGGCCAACCCCCTGGACTAAGTCGCTGGTTATCACGCTCCCAAAAAAGGGTAGCTTACAGATGTGTCAGAATTACCGTACAATCATTCTGATTAGCCATCCCAGAAAAGTCATGCTCAATATTATATTAAACAGATTGAAACCACAAGCAGAACAAATCATTGCAGAAGAACAGGCAGGCTTCAGAGCAGAAAGAAGCACAACGGAGCAAATCTTTAACCTGCGAGTGCTCTGTGAAAAACATCTCCAACACCAGAGCGACCTCTATCATGTCTTCATAGACTTTAAAAAAGCGTTCGACAGAGTGTGGCATGCGGCACTGTGGGCGACTGCACAAATTCAACATACATGCAAACCTCATTGAAGTCATCAAGAACCTGTACAACAGAGCAACTAGCGCAGTAATATTCAACAGCAAGCAAGGAGATTGGTTCAAAACCACTGTTGGTGTTAGACAAGGATGTCTACTTTCCCCCATCCTCTTCAACCTCTTTCTTGAAAGGATTATGTCAGATGTGCTAGAAGACCACGTCGGAACATTCAGCATAGGCGGGCGAATTATAACCAACTTACGCTTCGCCGATGACATTGACGGCCTAGCTGGCAGCGAGGATGAATTAAAAGAATTCACTGCAAAACTAGAGAAAACATTAAAGGCGTATGGTATGGCAATCAATGCAGAAAAGACCAAGGTCGTGGCAAATAGATCATTCAAAAGTGAAATTGGGATAAACGGGCAAAAACTCGAAGAGGTCTTCGCCTTCAAATATCTAGGGGCCATAAAATCCGACGAAGGCTCAAAGCCAGAAATTCTTGCCAGAATGGCCCAGACAACCGCAGCGCTGAGTAAACTTAAACACATCTGGCAAAGCAAGAAACTCTCTCTCAGATCAAAGATTCGACTAATGCGCTCTCTGGCGATGTCGGTCTTCTTGTATGGTTGCGAGGCTTGGACACTCACTGCAGACCTACAAAGAAGAATCAGTGCGCTAGAGATGAGATGTTACCGCAAGATATTGAATATCTCCTATACAGAGGATATCACAAATGAAGTTGTTCGCAATGAAATAGCTGCTGTCATCGGCCCATACGAGGACCTTCTCACTCTCACCTCAATTAAGAAGAAAAAACTGAGATGGTATAAACAGGGAGGAAGAAAAAGAGCCAGGCAAAAGAAGAGATGGGAAGACAAAATCAAGGAGTGGACCGGCCTGTCGTTCATCGACTTCCAAAGGGCATTACAGGACCGGAACAAATGGCAAGAGATTGTTAACAGTCAACGATGGTGCCCCAAACGACCCACCCACGGGTTAAAGGATAGGTGAAGGTGAAGTGATCTAACAGAAGATAGTTTGAGCAGTTTTTTATGGAGTCTTCCGCGTGTCATTGACACTCGGTCTGTGTGCCAAGTCTGGCACGCATGTCGTAGGTCCCCCTCCCCTGCACTAGAAGAAAGAAGGGCAGAGAGCAAAGTAGTAATAGTACAAAAGGTGTTAAAATCTAACTATACAACGCAATGCTCGCATAGACATAGACATAAAACAAAACAGAACCTAATATATTCATTATGCCAGAAACATTGTATAATTATATTCTCTTTCCTATCGTGTGGCATCCGGGCATTAAGTGAAGACATTTTGGTATTGACTTAATTTCCCAAATCTAAACTCTGGAATTTTTTTTCATAACTAAATATTATATGCATACCTATGCAGTCATCTCTGGCAGTAGCATGATTGACTTTGTTGGTAGACATCCACATGCAGGCTGTAATTGAACCGCTGGTCACAAGCTGAAAGCCTTCGTTGGAGTTACATAAAACATAAAATTATATACTTGCGCTTTTACTGGAGTTTGGTGCTAAGCAGTTTCCTGGAAGTATATGTATTCAGAATTTAAAGATTATTTAATTGGCGAAATGGATAGATGTAGGAGCGTATAGATAGATAGATGGATAGGTAGGTGGCAGGCTGTTAGGTGGATAAAGGAAGCTGGATGAATTTGTTTGATGGGTGGATAGTAAAATCGGGTTGTGGTAGTTAGATTTGTAGAAGGTTAGTTAGATTTGAGCAATAGGCTACTGCAAAGGTCGGCAACATTTTAATAATGGTATGCCAAAGTAGGATTTCTAATTCAACAGCCTAAAGTTGAACCCACACTTTTCTTGTAGAAGATACTCTAATTGTCTTTTTTTCGGAGTCTAGGCGTGCCATTGCAAATGTCTCAACGTGCCACGTCTGGCATGTGAGCCGTAGGTTGCCGACCCCTGAATCTAAAGCTTGATTCCACTGATCTATATTAAAAAAGGATAGTGCCTCTATATTAAATATGTATGCGCAAATTGAAGCGAAAATGAATAGTGGGAAAGGGGAATTTACTTATTTACATAAGCGAGTTACAGGAATAAACCACTTATGTTTAAAACAAATCCATACGATAAAAAGGAAATCTAAGTCACTTGAAATGTATTTACAGGTCAGTGTTTAAGATATAAAATTTTATAGATAAGTGAAAGTCACGTAAAAGCCTATTTATTTTGTCTTCAAGAATGTTACTTCCGATGTTACTTCCGTGCCTAACCCATTATTTGTATAGATCAGTGGCTTGATTCACAGTATGGATTCATTCTCAAAGTGATACGATGAAAATATATTATAGTTATATTCTCTACATTAGGTATTCAATTGTTCAATCTATGTACAAGTATACTGGTTTGATCTTGAAGGAATTTTTGTTTCTTTTCTTCCTTCCTTCTTACACACAGTGTAAGCTCTCCTTCGTCCTCGTCCATGCACAGTAGAGTTGAATTTCTTCCTTCATAAATTTACAAGAATACTACCACTTTCGTTTCTCATACGCATGACACCAAAGACTATAATAAAATGCTTTAATATTTCTGCTCTTTGATGACTCGAAAATCTTCTTTTCGGAATTTCCGATTGCTCTACGTCCTCTGGCCTTCCGGTTTAGTAATCCGCTAAGATTTTCTCAATCACAAATAAGGATTAAAATCGTAAGTTGCATACAGCGGAAGTCCTTATGGAAGTCTAGAAGTCATTAAAGATAATGTGAGCACTGAAAAAACAAGTGTTAAGCTCTAAAAATAAAAAAAACGGTCCATCTCATTATAATCTTTGATGTGCACCAGGAAACTTGAGGACGCGTGCGCAGACTAACAATTTAGCTCTAAAAACTGACCCATAAAAACCAAGTTTTTATTATACTCCCTTTCTTTGTAACTAAGTTTACCATCATGGAATTAAATAATTGATTGACTACTGGAAATGCTACATGTTCAGAAAAATATTTGTGTCCCAAAAATATCTCCTTACTCCGTATGAATTGTTTCGTTTTATTTTCTGTTACTTCGTTTACGAATTTTTTCCCCTTCATTCACAAAGCTAGAGCGCAACGATTGGAGACGTCATAAAAATAATTTCAGAGCATCCTTTTTTTTCTAGCTTTGTGACGAAAAACCATATAAAGTTGGACCGGCAATTTCAACGTAAAACCAAAACAAACAGTTCCATTCTGGTGTTTTTGTGTTGCGCCAGCAGGCAGCAGTGTGTTTTCCGTCTCAACTTGGAGTATGTATGTGTCTTCTATGTTCACTTTAGAGTGTTAATTTTTATACCAGTGGATTTGTGGAAGTTTTCTCTTGACAATAGTATAATCATTTTAGTGTTACTTGATACGTGTAAGGAGTGATTAATTGATTAAATTATTAATGAATCTATAAATACTATAAAACAGGACTGAGCCTTTTTTCTTAAACTGGTCTCAACTGGTCTAAATGTTTACCCGTTCCGCTCTAGTAAACCGGTGTTTACAAACATTTCTGACGACACACTAGTCCTATTGTGTGTTGTGTTTGGTTTCTTATTCTGATCGTCTTAAGTATTTTAAAAATGAATCACAACCTTCTCCGTAGTATTGGGAAAATATGCTCTGAGTGCCATACCCGTGTCGATAACAACCTTTTTCAAATGATTTGTTGTTTTGGCATAGGGCGTCGCCTACCTACAAGACGCGGGACAAAATGACAGAACAAGTTTAAGGACTCAAAACAGTAATACAGAGGGGAAGTTAAGATCCACAGAGGATAAAAGTAAACAAAAAGCCGATCAACAAGAAAATTCAAGAAAAGACCCATTAAAAACAAGAACAACGTGGTTTTATCGCACATCGCCGTACAAACTGAAACTCCCATTAACAAAAATGCCCACAAAAGAACTAAAGCTGAAAGAAAGACATCTGATGTTAGTCATGAGGAGATGGCGAAACATGCATGTCCAAGTTGCTCAAAGTCAGAAAGAGTCTTTGAAACGAAGACCGAGGCTATTGAACATTCTAGTCTCAACTCCAAAGGGAGTGTGACAGATGAACAGTCAGTAAATAAAACGTTTACTTATGGAGGCAGTAGTGTAGCAAGAAACTCAGTAGGCAGAGAACTACCCGAGTGCATGCTATCTGATGTTAGCGAGGGCTATGTGTCACCTATAGATAATCAAGCTAGAGAACGGAAGATTAGAATTCTACGTGACTCCGGTGCTGATATATCTTTACTGTTGAAGAATACTGTACCAACGTCGAAATTGACTCATACATGCCAGTATGCCTTAATCAGTACTATGGCTGGGACACTTACGGCACCGTTACAACGTATACAGTTGAAGTGTAATTACTTCACTGGACCTGTTATTGTTGGGATAGTGAAAAAATTTCCCTACAGAGGCATTTCATTACTTTTAGGAAGCGACCATGCCAAGAATCAGGTACATCCTGTACTTAAAGAAACAAAAGACTCTGTACAGTGTAAGAATACTGAAAATTCAGTATGCGTTATCACCAGAGCTATGGAGAAAAAACAGATGACTGATAAATTGACAAAGAAACCAGAACCGACACCAGAGATTGACTTACAAGCAACCTTCATGGCGGATGTTCTGGGTGGTCACTCAAGTCATACTGATCAAAGTAATTTGTCGCCTAGACAACTACTCATTCTTGCTCAAGGCAAAGATCCAGAGATCGGAAAACTAAAAGAGGAAGCAGGGAATGAAGGAGAGTTAGAAACAATGGCCGCAGGTTATTACCTGAGGGACGAGTTGTTGATGAGGAAATGGAGAGGGAAAGAAAACGACGATGAAACATGCAGCGAAGTACATCAAATCGTGGTACCCACTGTATACCGCAAGGACATACTACATATGGCCCATGATTAACCGTATGCTGGTCACCTAGGGATACAGAAAACCTACGACAGGATTCTTCCGTATTTCTTCTGGCCTGGCCTACGTCGTGACGTCACATCGTTCTGCAGATGATGTTATATCTGCCAGATGGTCGGCAAACCGAATCAGACCATTCCGGTAGCTCCTCTACGACCCATACCAGCATTCTCAGAACCCTTCAGTCACATCATTATAGACTGCGTCGGTCCGTTGCCTAAAAATAAGGCTGGCCACCAGAATCTGTTCACTATTATGTGTTCGGCAACCAGATTTCGAGAGGCTTTTCCTCTACGTAGCATCAATGTCGACAAAATCTCTGATGCACTTATCGGATTCTTCGCCCGGTATGGACTTCCGAAAACCGTGCAGTCAGATCAAGGTTCAAATTTCACATCGAAGTTTTTTCGCCAAGTCTTAGAACGGATGGGTATTCGTCATGCAGTATCGAGTGCATATCATCCACAGAGTCAATGTGCACTCGAACAATACCACCAAACATTGAAAGCTATGCTCCGTACTTTCTGTTTCGAGCATAACAACGATTGGGATCGTGGTGTTCCCTTCGCACTCTTCGCAACCAGAGAGGCTGTGCAAGAATCTCTTGGTTTCAGTCCTTTTGTACTGGTATTCGGACACACAGTTCGTGGACCACTAAAGCTGTTACAAGAGACATGGTTATCATCCACTGAAGATACTGGTCTTCTAACATACGTGGAGAATTTTAGAAATAGACTGTATAATGCATTAAAGGCTGTCAGATCTAATCTTTTGCAGGTAAAAGACAAGATGAAGGTCTACTATGACGTCAACGCAAGAACCCGTATCTTCCAACCTGGTGATAAAGTTCTCATGCTGACGCCACTGTCTGGTCAGCCCATGAGTGCCAAGTCTACATGACCTCACGAGGTTAGTGAGGTTAACTATCTTGTAAAGACCCCTGATAGACGGAAATCGCAACGAGTGTGCCACATTAACATGTTAAAACCATACATTACCAGAGAAGAACAAAATGTTGTCGCCTTGGTAAACACTGTTATTAATATTGGGAATAATTCTCCCGAAATTAAGTGTGAAGTAGAAGAAAGCAAATTACAAATCAAAAAAGCTTTAAAAACCCTAAATGAAAAATTGGCACATTTACCCGCCTGCGAACAATCCGCTATCAAAGGTCAAATTTATGAACATATTAATATTAATATATTTGCAGATATACCCAATAGAACAAGACTGATTGAACAAGAGGAAACCAGTCTCACATAAAATGTTTTCTTTTATGTCATTTATTGTTATTAATCAACATGTGGAAATAAAACTAATGAATTATGTTTTAAATCATAAAAAAAAAAATGAAACATTACGAAACAAGATGTAAATTTCACTAGAGACAGTCATACGTGTGTTGATGTAAAAATAATGTATATTGCATACACCAATTGCAAACACACCGGTAGTTAACTTGAATACTTCCACACTTGTGTTTGTTCAATTAATTCTATTATTGTGTTTTGCAAATCGTTTGTTTCTATGTCGTCATGTTATACTTTAGATGTCTTTTTTTTATGCTATGTAAAAGCTAAATCAGCTGAGATTATCACATTTTAATATTCTTTAAGTCAGAATTGAGACATCATAATAATATAATAACTGAAAATCATTAGTTAATAATACAACAATCGGTTATAATTAAATTAAACTTTCTAAAGAATTATCTATCAATTAATGATCGGTTCCAATTATTTTGGGCAACTCATATCAATTCTATGGGAATAGGTTATTGGTGGTAATGGTTTGATGGTCAACGTTATACACACAAAATGATAATTTTAAATATTAATCGATAAAATAAATGTTTAATTAATATGCATTTGCTAATATTAGGGTGATAATTAAAAATGACCTTCGGTTTACTGTTTGAGATATGGATTTTTATAAATGTGTCACATACATTGGTAAGATAATGTGATGAGTGATTCTATAATAACGACTTTGTTACTAAAAATATATGTGACATATGGTTCATTTTAATCTTAAAACGATTGTCCAATAGTCCATTAAATCTTAGTAATAGTTTGGGAATTCAGTTTATTTTATTCCATGGGTGAGCTACAAATAATTCCCTACTTGACACTGTATGTAATTCCTTTGTGTCTTAAGGGGGGGGGGGGGCAAGTGTTACGTAAAGGAAAGTAGTGATATTTCCGTAGTTATATTGGTTCTCTATTAATATCTAATTAAGTTCGAAAGAAATCTTTAACCAAAATGTTTTTCCATACTAAGAATAAAACGTGCATATCTGTCTAGACACAATGTCATTGCATTTAAAACGCGACATAAGTCGCACGGGGTTTAGCACGGGGTTTAGAGATCGTTAGATCAGTTTTAATTTGGGCGTTGTTGTGTAAGGACCGTATTTAATTTTAATTACTCCATTATAGATATGTTATTACGGCCTGATATGTTCGGAATAAATTGTGATTACTATTGTCAAACAGGATTGTGTATTTCTTCATTATTAAGGTACACAAATAAATAACATTTTTAAGGTCATTTAACACACATCCTACGAGCCAATCAACTATAAAAATCTACAAATATATTGCAAATACTAATTCTTGTACAATCTTGTGGGATTCAAAAGGGATGTGAATCAAAAGGATGTAGTAATTATACATTCCTAAATATATTATCATACATCGGTAGCTGTTTCGCACGTGGCAATAACCCATACTAATGCGATGCACTTTAATTCTTTTTCTGTGGTAGTTCTTCTCTGGTTCAGTAAATCTTTAACTTACGAAATCTAGAGAAAATAACATTGTTCGTCACTGTCTTTGTCAGTTTGCATTAGCACTGGTCCTAAACTGGATAGACTGGCATCGGTCATAGCAAAAAAGTTTATGTTAAGTTATAGTAGCCCATCGGGACATTACTAAATAATTTTTCTAGAGTATCATGGATTTATTTCCTAACTAACACTATGTCTAACCTTGATTTATTTTACCTATTAAAGCATACAACGTGCGCTGTAACGCAGGGTGATCATATTTTTCCACAGCGATTATTACCTTGCGATCATAACGGGCCAATCGAATTCAGAAGTAGTCTTAATGGAAATGCCTGAGGGGTCCAGGTAGTTTTTCCAGACAGACAGAAAGAAAAACTATTTGTATCAGTGATAGTGACGCTGTCTAAACTGCCCGTCCATAACAGAGGGGGGGGGTCACGGTTTTTGCCCTAAAGAATTTGTAAAAGCAATGAATGCGGACTCGTGAGCTGGCAGTAGGAATATGTTATTTGATATGTCATAAGGCTCGCAGCTGTTTCATGATGTCTTCTATGTTAGGGATAAACTTACGATAATATTTGAATTGCTTTAACAGATATTTAATGTTTTTCTCCGTTGTGGGCATATGGGATTTCTCAATGTGTCCTTAATTGATATTGGCTTGGCGGTGCGATTGGTTTTGCGATCATTGTAATTTACCGTGTGTACACTTGATTTCTTAGAGTGAGCGGATATAAATTCCGCCAATTTCAACACACCATCTTTAGACAAATGCCAGGTAATAACAGGCTGGAGCAACACATGTTCCATAAATTAATCGGTGCAAGCAAAATGTGCTGCTTTGGAACAGCTCCTGAAAAGACGGAACATGTGTCGCTGTGGTCCTCCAGACCTGCCACCTGTACCACTCTACCCGGTCAGCGTTATAGCCCCAGGAAGCTACCTTCCAAGACAAACTGCATGGTTGACTTGAGCAACTGACAGCCACAGCGAAGTTCATTACAACTATTGGACTCCAAATCATAACTTTTGAGACATAACTTTGTGTCAGGCAAATTTCTATGTCTAAATCATCCAAAGGCTAATTCATCCACTTCCTATCAAATTAATTAAATTTAATGTTTAGCACCTGCTCTCAATTCAACCATCAAAGATCAGTTGTTCAGGCCTTTGTTTTTCAGGATGAAAGACATATAAATATAGTTCTCCTGTTTTTGTGGGGAATGAATGGAAAATACGAAAAAAAAATTGGGCTATATTTAAAAGTTTTCAACTAAAAGTAAAAAATAATAAAAAGAAACGTAAAAAAAATGTAGACGATAAACTTTGTTAATAAGGTTTGTTTATTGAAATAATTAAAAGCACACAAAAAAAAGTTAGCAAAATGAAGATTACTTAATATATAATGCAAACTACCAACACAAGATAAACTCTTATTTTATACTATAAATAAATATATATATTATAGTATACTATGTTCTTATGGAAATAATTTGTATGTTAAATAGATAAGATTATCAATAAACTTTTAACTTTTATAATTACAATTTTCTTATGTATCTCTTACATCATCTTTTTATAAGCACTTTTCTTTAAAAAAAATGTATACGTTTTTTGTCCTATTAACATAAATCATCTTAAGATAATTTTTTTGTTTAGTTATGTAATATCAACTGTTGATTTAAAACGCAAATATAAATAATTGAAACAGGTTAAAATGAAAACCATACTAGAAATATTTTAACACAGTAGCCTAAATATATTTTTAATATAAAATTTCCATTTCCTGAAAGTAGAAGCCTAAATATTGCACAAAAATAGTTCGTTATACATGATTTGAATGTTGCGATTTTAAATTAAAACCGGGTATGTGTATATACAGTATAGGGAGTAGAGTGCTTCACTTTCAGTGCCTTTTAGAATGCATTCATTTCTATTCTTTATATAGCATAAAGATATACCATCTATATATGTATATACATATATACCATATATACCATCTTCATCACCATTGCCCGTCACCCCAGCTAAGGTTTAGACCGCCAACCACAGATATCCATAGTCCTCTGTCCTGAGCCATTCTCTCTAATAGAGTAAATGCGTAAAACCCATCTTGTCGGTGTCTGCCTTAAGGTCGCGTTGCTAGGCATTTATCGGGCGAACTCTTTTCCGCTTGCATTGGTTTTTTAAACTTCAATGATTGTCTTGTGACATTGGTTGGAGGCGTGTGCAAGGTGTGCCCTATCCAACCCCATCTTTTCTTTCTGATATCTTCTTCTATAGGACGTTGGCAGGCTCCTTGACAGAGGTCGAAGTTGTTTATGGTGTCAGGCCAGCTAGATCTGGAGTATCCTTCTGAGGCAGCTGTTTATGAACGTTTGGACTTTGCCTGTGTTGGCTTTTGTCATTCTCCAAGTCTCTGCTCCATACAACAGGACTGACTATAAAATAAAGTCGAACATTTTAATCGTGGTATTTAGGGACAACTATTTGGAGTTCCATATATTCTTGAGTTGGATACAGCGGCTCTTGCTTTGCCAATCCTTGCCTTGACGTCGGTAACTGTTTCTCCCTGCTGGTCAATGATACTAACCATGTAGGTAAGGGACTGTACCTCCTCATGTGGGCTTCCATGCAGTATGATTGATTCGGCAAAGGCGGAGTTTATCTTCGGGGTTTCACTCTTATCTTTGTTGATGTTGAGGCCCACCTGTGCCGAAGTGGTTGCCACCATGTTTGTTTACTGTTGCATTTGTTGCTGACTGTGCGAGAAGAGTGCAATATCATCAGTAAAGTCTAAGTCGTCAACTGGTCCCACAAGGTTAACCGGATTTCGTTTATGTGCCCCCAAGTGGATGTTTTCATAATCTACTCGATGACAGGGAGGAAGAGAAATGGCGATAACAGGCATCCTTGACGAACTCCGGTTCGCAAATGGAAAGTATCTGTAAGCTGTCGTCCATGTACGACTCTGCAGGACATCTCATTGTAGGAGTTCCTTATAAAGCTGCTGATTTGTATTAGGGATGCGTAGTGCTGTAGGAGCTGTCCATGCTGTCGACGGCTTTTTCATAATCATTAAAAAGTATATACAACGGGAAGAACCACTCTATTGACTGCTCGACTATAATACGAAGCGTCGCAGTCTGATCCGTGCCGGATCTGTTTTGCCTGAAACCTAGTCTCTCAGTTTGGGATCAACAATGTCTCTAATCCTGTTACAGACCTATCCCGGCAATAAAAGAAGTGTAATGCCCCCTGTAGTTGTTGCAATTACTGAGGTCAACTTTCTTAAGGAGTTTGATCAGGTAACCTTTCCCTCAATCTGCTGGTATGTTTTCTTCTTCCCAAATAAGTTCAAACAGTATGTATAGCATCTCTTAAGAAGAATCCACATCTGCTTTTAGAGCCTCTGTTGGTATGTCATATGGCCCAGTTGCTTTCCTATCTTTTATACCAGCAATTGCTCTCCTAATCTCGATTCTGGTCGGCTTTTTACAATTAATCGGGAGATCCTAGTTTGCTGGCGCAATGATATGGTTTATCAGTAAAGATTATGGGCCTATTAAGAAGTTGTTCAAAATGCTGAACCCATCTATTCATTTGTTGGTCTGATCTATTTATGGCCTTCCCTTGTTCTTCCTTGACAAATATTTCTCGTTTGTTGAACTTGTCAAAAAGACGTTTGATGATATCATACAGCTGTCTCAAGTTTCTACTGTACGCTGCCTATTCCGCTACTTTCGCCAGTCCGTCTATATAGTCCTTCCTGTCTTTCTTAATACTTCTCTTTACTATTAGGTGAGCTTCTGCGTATTCCTTTTAGGCCTTAGCGTTGGTTGCCCTTGTTTTGCTGTTGCTAACTGTTGTCCTTTTTCTTCCTTCTATCTTGGATCTTGACCAAGTTTCAGCTGTTATCCACTCTTTATGCTGCTTTCTTTTCTCATACTACCTCTTGACATGTCTGAATGACTCTATAATTTTTGTGCCATCTGTCGGGTACATTGTCTTCTTCTCCCTGAAGTTCTTGAAGCACTTGAAATCTAATTTTTAGTGTTAGCTTAAACCTCTCTCTGTACATGTGATCTTCTAGAAGGCTGACTTTGTCCTTCACTCTACTGTTAGGCATGTACGGTATAGGGTTTCCCATTGGCTTTAATTTTAGTTTGGTCACCAGCAGATGGTGGTCATATCTTACATCTGCACCCCTTTTTACACTGACGTCTTGCATGGACCCTCGGAATCTTTTATTCGTGCAGATGTGATCTAACTGGTTCTCTGTGCGGTTGTCGTACGATACCCATGTACACTTTTGAATACGCTTATGGGGGAAAATGCCGCCTCCTATTATCAGGTTGTTTACGGCACAAAATGGGGCATTGTGATCTTGTGGCAGCGTGACCGGCTAGCGTACCGAAGGTCCCGGGCTCGAATACTGGATCAGGCTAGAATTTTGTCCCTGAGTCAACCCAGCTCTGATGGGTACCTGACCTTATTTTGGGTAAAGTAAAGGCAGCTGTGCATAGTGTTGGCCTCACAATCACCTAGTAAGCCACAGAAACTGGTGAACTGTGCTTCACCGGACCTATGGATCAATTCGGTCCGACGGGTACTTTACTTTACTACTACAAAAGTCTACAAATCTTTCCCCATTTTCATTCATTTCTCCCACTGCCTGGATGTCCGCGATGTGCTCATATCCTGTGTTATATGCCCCAATCCTGGCATTGACATCTCCCATGAGGATACTGATGTTCTTGTGTGGGAAGATCTCTAGAACTTTTTGCAATCTATAAAAGAACTTCTCTTATACCGCTGCCACCCAAGATTATACGTTATGCATAGAAATTATTTTTAGGATGTGTTCGAGTCCCACCGACTTTAATCTCATGCAAAAGCCGTGCACACTTTTCATTTTGTTTTTATCGTTAAATTTGCACACATGTCTTCTAATAAATGGTTTCTTAAAACCTTTCTATTTAACGTTAAAAACCATACTAGCAAATGCATGTAATTTACTAAGTTTGTAAAAAAAATATATATATATATATATCATACTAATAAAAGCAACAATAACGACAACACTGAAAGGGTGAATACAAATTTCTAAGTTCTTGAAGTGCCAGGCTAGTAGAAGTTTTTTTCACACATGTAGAGCGCATAATCAGTTACGCAGTTGACGTCACAAATCCAGCCGTTTAGGTAAATGGTGCAGTCTTCGTTGTTTAAATTACTCGGTTCGTCTGCAATAAGATGTTAAGGGTAAAGAACGATACATTTAATTTTGTTTTACGACTGTGATGTATGAGGATGAGGTTAGAATTAATAAACTTCTATTTTTGTTGTTGTGATTACATCCCTTTGTAACTGGTGGTCACATTCTGTTTAGTGACCCTTGGTGACCCTTATCCGATTGGCTCGAGTGATCACGGGGGGGGGGGGGGGGGGGGTTCGGATTATGTCACCATTTGGTGTGTAGAGTCTGTTGGGCTGCTTTTAATGTTTTTCTAAAATCCTGCTATTATTGTAGTTACGTAGTTTCTAGATTGCTTGGATGAAAGTTTGTAGGTTTTGACCACGCTGGACAGGGAGACGTAACACGAAACATTGATGAAACGGTACTCATGAATGTGGGTATACATGTGTCCAGCGTGTTCCATTTTAGAGATGGAAACTGTTTTAGATAGTTAGACAGATAGATAGATAAATGATTGATATGATGGGTATGGATAGAAAGATATATAGTTAGATAGATGATACAAAATAGATAAATAGATAAATAGATAACTAGATAACTAGATAACTAGATAAATAGATAAATAGATAAATAGATAAATAGATAAATAGATAAATAGATAAATAGATAAATATATAAATATATAAATATATAAATAGATAAATAGATAAATAGATAAATAGATAAATAGATAAATAGATAAATAGATAAATAGATAAATAGATAAATAGATAAATAGATAAATAGATAAATAGATAAATAGATACATAGATACATAGATACATAGATACATAGATAAAAAGATACATAGATAAATAGATACATAGATACATAGATACATAGATACATAGATAAATCGATAAATAGATAAATTCATAAATAAATAAATAGATAAATAGACAAATAGAGAAAAATTTCAATGAACCCATGCGTTAGACAACGGTGAACTCTTTATGGGAGCGTATCGGTGGTTTCAACACTTCGACAGCTTTGATGCCCATGCGTACGGAACCCCCACTGCTAGAAGCCTTTTGACCATTAGCTTTGTCTACATTCCTACCTTAGGATGTCTTTCAAAATTGAACAAAGAATCTGGAAATCATTAAAACCCTAAAGCAGAGGTCTCAAACTCGCAAGAAGGCATGTGCCATTTTATCAATTAAGAGATGTGTCAAGGGTCACACCCCTTTTCCCCGAACAACCTGACCCTAGTAAACACTTCATACATCTTAACTAATTTAACTACTTATCAATAATAATATATATGTTACGTATACTACGTATGTTACGTATGTTACATATATAAAATTAACAATACACTTTGATGTGTATCAGTTCTAGCTGTCTGAATTTCACTATTAGGACATTTTTTTGTAAGTTTACTGGCGGGCCTTCAAGGACTGCAGTGAGGGTGTCTTCATCCACACCAGGTCTGATGGCAAGCTCTACAACATAGCGAGTCTTCGTGACAAAACCAAATTCACAAAGGTCCTCATTCGCAAGATGCTCTTCGCTGATGACGCAGCATTGACATCACACACCGAAGACGGACTCCAGCAGCTTGTCACTTGCTTCTCCCATGCATGCAAGGAGTTCGGCCTGACTGTAAGCCTAAAAAAGACTAACGTTATGACTCAGGGCACGGAGACCCCTCCAATCATTGTCATCGATGGACACACTCTGGAGGTTGTAGAGAACTTCTTCTACCTTGGGTCCACTATCTCGAGTTCGCAGCCCATCGACTTGGAGATCAACAGCAGGATTGCCAAGGCAGCCACAGTCATGGCCCAACTGAAACAGCCAGTTTTGGACAACTCCAGCCTCACCGAGAAGACCAGACTGTGCGTCTACCACGCCTGTGTACTCAGCATTCTCCTGTATGGCTGTGATTCATGGACCACCTACGCGAGGCATGAAAGGAAGCTCAACAGCTTCCACATGAGGTGCCTACGGCGCATACTGCGGATCCAGTGGCAGGATAGGGTCTCCAATGCAGATGTGCTGGAACGAGCCAACATGAGCAGCCTCCATGCTGTGCTCAGCGAGAAACGCATCAGGTGGCTCGGTCATGTAAGGATGATGAATGCAGGCCGCATTCCCAAAGACCTACTCTATGGAGAGCTGGTCGAAGGTCGTAGGGCGCCCGAAACTGCGCTTCAAGGACCTATGTAAAAGGGACTTGATCCAGAGCTCCATCGACCTCGAGAATTGGGAATGTCAAGCTGCTGACTGACCAACCTGGAGGCTCGCAGTCAGGCGTGGCACATCGTGTGCAGAAACTGGTCGAAACGAGACTGCCATTCAGAAAAGAGCGAGGCGGAAACACCTGCTACAACAGCCATCCGCCTTCAAATGCCTCAAGTGCGGCAGGAATCGCCACTCCCGAGTTGGTCTACACAGCCATTCTCGGTGGTGCAGTTGAACACCCCCACCCATGAAGCTACACCATCGTCTCTCGAGACGGACGGATGCCGATGACGACGACTGGCGGGCCGCGTGGTCTAAAGTCTTTCGTTTCTTTGAGAACTTTTTTTTTGTCTCTACATTATTTAGTCCAAATTTTTATATTTACCCCATCTAAAGATTTGCTGTCGACACGTGGCCTCACATATTGTATCGTCATCATCCCACCTGAACGTGTTTTCCTCGGCAATGTCATTCAGACCAATCCAAAAACTATCTGTGGGGTATTGTTGCCGCAATATCTCCATTTTATCAAATGTTTTCACAGTGTACAGGTGAGCTGACCTGGCTAGAGAGTGAGAAAGAAAGAGATGGCGCAAGCCATAGTCAAATGTTCTCTATAATCATTTATTTAATATAAAAAAAACAACAAGCTGCGAGGTTTATTACTAATGAATATTCTTAACTGACAAGTGTCAAGAGCAGGGGTCGGCGACCTTTTGATAAAAGTTTGCCGATATGGGATTTTTTATTCATTCATCGTGCCAACAGCATAAACGTTACCCTGCTTTTGTAGTATTAGGAGCTTTGCTAATCGTTCTGTGTGCCAAGTCTGGACCGCGTTCCGTAGGTTATCGACCCCCGCACTAGCGGAAAGAAGGGCCAAGAGAAAAATAGTAATAGTACAAAAGTCATTAAAATCTAACTATACAACACAATACTCGCAAAGACTTAGAGATAAAACAAACAGCACTAATATATTCAATATGCAAGAAACATTGTATAACTATAGTCTATTTCTTCCAGAGTGGCATCCAGGAATTTAGTGGCGACATTTTATGGTGGAGACTATAGCAGACCACCCCACCTTCGTGTCCCAAAAATGGAAGAGGGGGCAAGAGCGGTGAGTCTTGTGTCATCACCACCTCGTCATACTCTGCTATTCTTTTATATCACTTTTAATCAACTCTTTGAATCTTGGGGGAGCTATCGTCTCCTACCAAGCGCGTCCCCTGGTGGCGGATAGGGGAATGACCTTTAGATATAAGAGTTGGTCGTGAATACTGAATAAGCGGCCTCGGACCAACTGTTACTGGTTTGCTGTCATGGAGGGTGAGGTGGGGTATACGTGGTAAGGATACTCTTTAAAACAATGCTTCAAAGATCCATGGAAGCAAATCAGGAAAAAAACAGCTGGCTGAAGCCGGAGGCAGTGGGCCTAAATAGCGCAAAACATTCTGCCACGCGATTCTCAATTTGAGAACGAAGAAGAAGACCTCTTTGAATAATTTAGAGCTGGGCAATGTGCTGGCCACATATCCCCTTGTATGCCGTGGCCAATGAAACTGGTGAACGCTGCTTCACCGGCCCTATGATCAACTTGGTCCGAAGAGAACTTTACATTACTTTTACTTACTTCCTACACTAGGGTTGCCATATATAGCTGAGTGCATGTTGGGACACGCTGAGATGAGCGTGTAGAAATGAAGTACAGAATGTATTTAATATAATTTGTATTTATGACAGAATTACATGGAAGTTGTTGCAGCAGAAGTTGTTGGTACACCATATTTTTCGTGGCGCTGCTTAAATAGTTCCAGCCCCGAACTACCGGAGAAGTCTGGTATATTCTCGAATGATGGCGCTAGATGGCGCTAGATCTACAAGGCGCTTACATCGTCGATACAAGATACGCAACTTGAAACGCCATCTGTGAGACGACCATGTCAACATAAACTTGTTGACATAAATAAAATAGAAAAATTAACTGATGCTTCATTTACATGGTGCGCTAGAAGATGGCGTTACTTCAGTACTTGAGCCAAGTTCGTAACAGTATTTTGAAAATTGGGACGAAATTGGGTCCTGTCTGGATATTGGGACAAGATGGTCCGTAACGGTGACGGTCCCGATATATCAGTTCGTTACAAGAACTGCATTTACAAAATGCGAAACGCTTTAAGTACGGTTAAGTGGCTAAATCTAAATATAATTTGACAATACTGATTGTGACGTCAATTAGGGGGAAAGAGGGAGTGAAATAAGAGGCGATGTTGTTCTTGGGTGTGAAAAGTAAATAAGAAGGAATATATTTTAAAAAATGTAAAGAAAAAGGAATACTTTAAGGTTATTCTTGGCGCATAAGTTTAACAAATATCAGAGTATATGTTCTGTAGAAAAGACGTGTAGGCTATTTCAGTTAACCTGTACCTCCTTTCAGCATGGGTGTAAAGGTTGGTATTGAGAACGGTCTTAGAACTAATCAAATAACAGTATTAAAAAAATAACAATAAAACTCAAATATGCATATAAATAGGATGGCATTGACTTAATTTCACAAATATAAAACTCTGTAAACAGCCTCAGGACTGGGAAATTTATTTTCAATTTTTTTGTTTAATAACACAAATATTATAAATATGCAAACCTATGCAGTCATCTCTGGCAGTAGCATGATTTACTTGGTTGGTAGACATCCACACACAGGCGGTAACTGAACCGCTGGTCACAAGCTGAAAACCTTCGTTGGCGTTACATGAAACATAAAATTCTTTACTTGCGCTTTACTGGAGTTTGGTGTTAAGCAGTTTCCTGGAACAAATTTATTCACCATTTAGTGATTTGGCGAAATTGGCGAAATGGATAGATAAAGGAGAGTATTTGTGGATGGATGGATAGATGGATAGGTGGGTTGCATGGCCGTTTGGTGGATAAAGGAAGCTGGATGAATTTGTTTGATGGGTGGATAGTACAAGGAACAGATAGGTAGCTTGTTAGTTAGGCTCGTAGATGGTTAGGTTTGAGCAATGGGCTAGTGAATTCGGGGATATTTTAGTGTGCTCTTGATTGGGTGATGGTGGTATAGGGCTGGAAAATGGGTGGATGAGTGAAGTTATTGATTAGTGTGTTTATGGATGGATGGATGAGGGTTAGATGGATAATCCGGTAGCAAGTTTGGTGAATGAATGGATGATGGGTGGATGGGTTACTGAATAATAGATTTATGAATGGATTAGTCAATGTGTACATCGATGGTCAAATGGATAAGTGAATACACCGAAGGCAAGATAGACCGATGTACAAAAAGACTGATGGATTAGTGTTCCTAATGGATTAGTGTTCCTGGTGTATTAGTGTTCCTGGTGGATTAGTGTTCCTGGTGGATTTGTTGATTATCAACTGTTGCTTGCTGGCAGTGATCTTATTTTACAAAAGGTTCGACAGGAATAGATCGGAAACGCATGAGCCCACAAAGGTGCAATCAGGCATGGGGTTGTCAGACGTCCGGCAAAAGGAGGACATGTCCTCCATTTTTATCCCTGTGTCCTGCGCCCGGCAGGCTAAGCTAAAAACACATAAACTATCCGGCATTTGTGCGTCAAAGTTTTTTTAAATCCTTAGAGCACTTTTCGTGTTCTTATTTACTTACTCTCAAGCGGTGGCTGGGTTGGGTAACGCAAAACACTGGAGGTGCCCAAATTCAAGTTGTTTTTCAGAGTTACTAAAAAATTCGTCAACTTTTTTTCTGTATCCCTGGACACAATGACCATGTGGAAAGATTGTTCTCGTTGATTAACGCTCAATGGATAAAGGAAAGAAACAGACTCTCAGTTAACTCTGTAAAAGCATTATTCTTACAAAGTACAACTTAAACTCGCAAGTGAACAGTTTTCTAAATTTGTGCATGCTTGCTAATGAGTATATTCTGCAAATAGTTGGCTCGTCAAAGAAATAAGTTGTATAATTAAGAAAGATGATAATGTATTGACTGTATAATTAACTGTTTAGTTTTCAAGTAATTTAGTATTGTTTAATTTTGAAAAAGAAAAGTCAATTGATTTTATATTAAGTTGATTTTTTTTACAATACTTTTTCTTGGTTAATTTACTAATAGATAATTATTTGCAATCAGTGTAGTAAATTTGTAGGCTGGTTAAATCCGCATTCAATTGAGACAATTTAAATGATTTAAATGAAACTCTCAATGTGCCTTCCTTTTGGTACACGTGTGTCCTCCTTTGTCCTCCTTTTTGTGTCTCTGTGTCCTCCTTTTGGTACCCATGTATCTGGCAACCCTAATCAGGTGTGAAATTTCTTGATGCGTTGTTACGTTATCTATTGTTTAAGTAAATTAAAGTACCCGTTGGACCAAATTACATCAGACAGTGCGTCAGCATTTTATTTTCTTCTTGTATTCTTTGCGGAATGTACTATGATCCGGAGGTGGGAGACTGAAAGATGGAAGGAGAGTTGGGACAGCTCGGTCAAGGGCCGAGAGATCTGGCGGCATCTGCCCCGCCTTAACCGCGCCGATCCATGGTGGCGAACAAATAGGTCGGAACAAAGTATAATATCAAAATTCCGCACTGGCCACTGCGCCATTGGGGCATACTTCGCCACATTCCGACCTATCTTCGACTCACGGTGTCGCCACTGTGGGGAGGAGGAGGAGACAGTGGAGCATATCCTGCGGGAGTGCCCCCGTCTCGTCAGTGATCGAGGAGATGGGACGAGTGACTCACTTTCCACTGTTCTGTACGGAGATTTAAACGTGCTAAGATGCACGACAGAGTTCTTGTCCAGGGTTATAAGGGAATAATACTATTAGCTCTCAGTTCAACCGGAGTTCAAGTCTTACGGGAAAAAAAGGAGGCACTCCTTTCAACTGTAAAACGACGAAAGCTGAGATAGTTTGGTCATAGAGTAAGGCATGACTCCTTGGCCCAAACCATCCTACAAGGTACAGTGGAAGGAACATGCAGAAAAGAGCGCAGAGTAAGAAGTGGCTGGACAACCTGAAAGAGTGGACCGAACTACCTCTTGATTCGTTTCTGCAAACGGCCTCTCTGACCGGACGAATGAAGAAAACCGGATAGGCGCACCGCCGTAGCCCCCTCCCCCCTCGCCCCCCTGATAATGATGAATTTGAATTGTTGTATTTCCGACCCATCAACATCAAAGGTTATGCAAGGCCTTTTTGTTAACCGTGTTGTCATGTTTTCTTGTATCTAATTATTGTTCTTATATCTTTAAATTCTGTAGTACAGTTGGATGTCTTTAATAAAGTTTATTATATATTTTGGTTTAATTTTGCTGAAAAAATCATGAAAAGTTCAATAGTAATAGTATTTACGTCGAATTTCACTATATGTTTTGCATTCCAACAAAATGTGAAAAACTGGCTTTTTTGTGTTCTTATATCAAATTTTAAAAAATTGAGAAATTGTGTTTAAGTAAAATAAAACATGAACTATTAGGGTAAAGTCAAATCTCGCGAGTTAAAAATAATGTAGACTTTAGGCTTGGCGATGTTCCAATGAAAAATTATTAACCTATGGGAGTAGGCTAATTAAATTATGGTGCAAGCGAAGGCAGCCAAAGTTTACAAATCGGTTTACACAATAAAACAAAAAACCAAGCACAACTTTACTTAACCAAATGGTAAAGTGTAGCCTTACCAATGCCACATTCTTGCATCTGAGCATCATACGAGAAGCAAAGACAACTCCGAGAGTGACATTCCAGACCACACTGGACAAGGCTCGTTACTTCCACGAAGTTCACGGAAACCGGCTGCGTAGAAACTGGCGCCTGGACCTTCAGATAACTGGCAGAAATTCCCGTTGCATCGACTGAAGAATAAAAAAAACGAAATCTGTCCTTAATGGTGTAACGTTCGCTGTTGTTGGGAAGACACGTACAAAAGAAAAAGATAATTTGAACAGTAAAAGCTTAGTCTCATTTATTATTTCATTTCCAAGGACAAAATCGTATACATTTTACTTATGTCAAAGTGTCAGTTGAGTATAAAAATGGGTTGCCCAAACAAGTCAGGAAAAGGAACTACAATCAACATCATATTTATAGTACACTAATTAAAACTAAAACAACGGATAAGCGTATAAAACAATCATTTTCTATATAGAAAAAGCATCTGAAAAAATCTAGGATTAGGTCTATACACGGATTTATTTGGAATTCATTACATCATATTATTGTTTGAATGCCAAAAAATTTTTGTTATATTTGTAAAGACATAAGAGAATTGCCAACCTTTCGCCGAAGTTCATTTTCAAACCTGACAATATTTCTCACTTTTACATTAGAAAACAGGGGTCTGCAACCTTTGCCATGCGCTCCAGACTTGGCACGCAAAGCAATTTTCAATGGCACACGGAAGACTCCCCAAAAAGGTAATTAAAGTACCTTCTATAAGAAATTGAGTGCCGAAGAAGGATGACCTTTAGGCTAACAGCACGTTTAATGATTTAGAAATAGGCACACTATTATCAAAAGGATTTAAGGCATATTGGCTTCCTAAAGTATAATAATCGTGCATTCTTGATATTGTAACAAAGAACAAAAGGATAACTTTCACAGTTTTATAATCGTATATTTTTCAATTCAATGAGCGTTGTATAACTTTCAGTGAAAAACGTATATATTTCAATAAAATTCGTATATTTTATCACTGGGAATTTCGTATGTCTAAATATGACTGACAATGTTATGAATTACACTGCGTTTTAAATATGTAGGTCTATATTTTTGTTAATGTGCTTAGATTTAAGTCTACATTTGTTAACTGCTTAAGCATAAACATAGTCTAATATCAATGTTAGATCGAAATAAAACTTTGCATAGATCTCTTGCACTTTGGGGCTCTCACTGCAGTCGATCTGATTACGATGTGCCGTTTTTCAGCTTTTCTACAATCTTTTCAAGCCAGGATTTATTTATTTTATATTTTTGAAGTATGTTAGTGGTTTGTATACCTAAAACTACTGTCCCTATGCTTTTTATGTAAGTAATTGCCTATATGAAACGATTTTACACCATTAATGTCCATACAAATGAACGAACCGCCATCTTGGATTAAAACGACAACAAATAAACATGTCTTTATACGAACTAGACGAAATAAATGTAGCCCTAGATGAGAAATACGTTTGTGGATATTTTATCTTCGTAACAACAAATATATCGTCAAGACTTCCATCAGCCGTAATACAATCGCTGACTACTAATGAACTTTTTCTTGTATTGTGTAATTATGTGCGTTCATGTCTATTTTTATACAAATATTTCTGTGTCTGAGTACAAATAATTCTTTTATAGTGTTTAAAAATTGCTGAAGGACAAAACGTCTGTAATCAAGACAAAATTTTCCGTTTGTTTGGATCAATAAAGAAATATTATCCTATCTTAATCTTATAAACAATCCATTTTTATAATAACTTACCTAAGTTGTGAAAATATAATAAACTCAGAACGTAAGAACAAAATTTTTGGTTGGAATACATTGTGTTTCCTTGATAAAGGCAAACGTTTTTTTTTTTATTTGAAATGGAAATCAGACATTTAACCTTCATAAACCTGTCGATATATTTATGTACTACTAACTGCCAATTAATAAGTAACGTGTGCGCCATCGACGTTTCATGT
This sequence comes from Anisus vortex, assembly GCA_949126835.1. Taxonomy (NCBI): domain Eukaryota; kingdom Metazoa; phylum Mollusca; class Gastropoda; family Planorbidae; genus Anisus; species Anisus vortex. The sequence goes on from OX421509.1 coordinate 8,163,600, forward strand.
TGCGTGGTGACAGCGCCAGTCGCAGGACGAATACCAATACCACAAATAACGTTTTAACAATGGTAACATGAAGAGAAGGGGTAGATTTCATTAACTTGATTTAATTTATTCTATTCATTCTCAACATAAGAAGTCATTCATTCTTCAAGGTATTTCAATTATGCAGTTATATCTACTTATACAATAGCGGTCAGAGCTTCAGTAGTTGACTATACTACAACTAGCTACGTTGCCTTCTGCATCACAACTGACTTGTCTTTGTTTCTTCGTTGAGGCCTTTGGATAATCTCTTCTTTTTCAAGAGACGAAAACCGCTGTAGATCGATAGATAGATGGAGAGATAGAAAGATAATTTATAATTTATAGAAAGATGGATAGACAGGCAGATAGAAAATTGATGATTGATAGATAGTTAGATGGACAGATAAATGTATCGTCAGAAAGTTAATAAATAGAAAAATAGATAAAAAGATAAATAGAAAAATAGATAAATGGATAAATAGACAAATAGATAAGAAGATAAATAGATAAATAGATAAATAGATAAAAAGATAAATAGATAAATAGATAAATAGATAAATAGATAAATAGATAAATAGATAAATAGTTAAATAGTTAAATAGATGAATAGATGAATAGATAAATAAATAAATAAATAGATAAATAAATAAATAGATAAATAGATAAATAGATAAATAGATAAATAGATAAATAGATGAATAGATAAATAGATAAATAGATAAATAGATAAATAGATAAATAGATAAATAGATAAATAGATAAATAGATAAATAGATAAATAGATAAATAGATAAATAGATAAATAGATAAATAGGGGTACGATAGACTTACAGGCCCTTCATCAAACTTACAAATGTTATCTGTGTCTACTCTGCCTCTTGGAATATAGCGCTTGTTTGGAGGGAATAAACCAATGTCACAACCAGGCTGCTAAGTTATCTGGCTTACAACACACTATATATCAATATAAATTTCACGAAAGTGATTATATTTTTTTCAACACGGGTCTTTATTACTAGATTAATATATGTTTGTACTGAAATAATCCGGCAATAATAATTATCAATAATCAATAATAATTACTATATTTATATATGTTTGTACTGAAATAATCCGGCAAAAATCCTATTTATGCTATAAGGCGATAATGTCGTGAATAATGATATACTTTGTTGAATATTCTAGCAAAAACTAAAACTGCTGCACATCTAACAATAATGATACGTGACTTCTGTATCACGGAGTAAAACACTTTTCTGTTGAACAGAACAAGCTCAACTTTCTTAAGTCGGAAAATTGGAAGCTTATATATACACTTGGGCTGTGAACTACTAAAACTGAAGTAAACATGTGTTAAGCAGATAAAATGTATTTCTACTTCAAAAAGATCCGGCATGGATATTTACAGAAAGGGCAGAGGAACGACAATGACATGTGGTATCAATATCAGCCTACATTTTACAAACTATAATTATTGGAAATTCCAAGGTGTCTTTTTAATGTATTTCTAAAGCTAGGACTTTGTTCTAGGGTAAATTCAGAAGAACTTTGTGTGTGGGGAGCGGTGGTGGGAGCGGGGAATTAGGCACCTATTATTTCTGCTAACGCTAATGTTAAAACAGGGTTAACAGTGTTAATAGTATACATATTTGTTTGCGTTTACAGGAAAATAAATCATGATTCTAGAAACAACTAGGTAGTGATTATCCTTAACCTCTCTTCATTCCATTCAACCATAAATGACGTACCAAAGGCGGTACCGTTTCACATCCGTCCTCCATGACACTACGCGACTATGCCAACCTTCCTACGCTTGACTGAGAAAGTCTATCTCTCTCAGCGTAGAGATTTCTATTCACTAACGATCAGACTGGTCGAGTCTTTGTTAGAGCGTTGCTGTTATTTTTTTTTTGTACTAACGACTGCAATGGCCGGGCCGAACTACATTAGTACACATACCTACCCCCCCCCCCCCTGCCCACCCAGACAAAGGAATATTGCCTTTTAGGCAAGATTCCAATAGTGTTAAGATATTGCGCGTTATTATCGTGGTATTCTTATTTTAAACATCCTAGATTAACATGAAAGGTTACTTGATAAAAGAACTTGAATAATTAAACCATTGACAGGCAAGAAATGAACCATGGTGGATTCTATTTTGTGTCTTGCCTTGGGTGCCTAGTAAGGAAATCAGAAAATGTAGTTGTGCTGGCCTGTGATATACTCAACATTAAATAAGTATTAATATAGATTAATGGAATGGCGCATCAATTGACTATTAAGTTCCTTATTGGGATGACAAAAATGTTAAACAACGATGGTCTCCCTGCAGTGTAAACTGTCGTCCATATAAGTAAACTTGGAACTTTTCTATATCCCATACTAATGCGATGCACTTTAATTATATGGCTGTGGTAGTTCTTCTCTGATTCAGTCAACCTCTTACTTGCGAAAGCTGGAGAAAACAATAAAATTGTCCGTCAGTATCTGTGTCAGCTTGCATTGACACTGATCCTAAACTGGATAGACTGGCAACGGTCATAGCAACATAAGTTTATGTTAAGTTATAGGAACCTATGGAGACGTTACTAAATAATTATTTTAGAGTTGAGGAATGAACTCTTCCAGCCAGCCGTCAGCCTCTGTGCACCCAAGCAAAATACGGGGCAACTATTAGCGATTGTAGAGATTTCATGGATTTATTTCCTAACACCATGTCTAACTTTGATTTATTTTACCGATTACAACATACAACCTGCGCTGTAACGCAGGCTGCTCATATTTTTCCACAGCGTTTATTACCCTGTGATCATAGCGGGCCACATCCCAATAGCGTCACTATATATATGACTACTATTAGTTCCGGATCTGCGTAATGGTGTATTCCTTCCAGTAGAGGGTGCCCATTGAAGCCACCGAAACTCGTTAGACGAGAGGTGTCCAACCCTTGGTACCTCGGGTTTACTTGGTATATATACCAGTAGTAAAATCACATATTTATTATTTATTTAACATTCTTAGCGTTCTTGACAATCGAATTCAGAAGGAGTCTTTATGGCAATGAAAGCGCTGTGGTTAAATCATCCAAATGTTCAATTCTTCAACTTCCTACATGATTCATTAAATTTAATGTTTAGCACCTGCTCTCACTTCAACCATCCATAATTGCTTGTTAAGGTCTATGTTTTTCTGGTTGAAAGACGGATAAAACATAGTTCCCGTTTTTTGTTTGGAATCAATGGAAAAAAAAAGTTGTGTTCTCTATTTGAAAGTTTTCATCTAAAGCCAAAATGGTAACAAAAACGTTTAGAAGATGTAGACGAAAAACTTTGTTTATAAGGTTTGTTTATTATAAGCACACATATAATAACGAACATTAGAAAAAATACAGATTACCTAATTTTTAATTTAAACTACAAAGACCAGATTAACTCATTTGTGTATACTATATATATAAATATATATAATGGTATACAATGTTCTAATGGAAATAATTTATATTTTAAATAGAAAAGTTTATCAACACACTTTTAACTTTTATAATTTGAATTTTCTTAATTATTTCTTACATCACCTTTTTATAAGCACTTCTCATTTTTTTTTTATGTGTTAGTTTTGTTGGTACTATTTACATAAATAATCAAAAGATAATGTTGTAATAGTTATTCAATATATAGGTACTGTTGATTTAAAACGCAAATATAGATAATTTAAACAGGTTAAAACTTAAAACTATGCTAAAATATTTTTACTCAGTAAACATATTTTTTATATAAAGTTTCGATTCCCCAAAAGTAGTAGCCGAAATAATGCACACACATATTTCGTTATAAATAATTTGAATGTTGCGATATAATATTAAAACAGGATATTATTATGCGTATATATGGTACAGGGAGGAAAACGCTTCATTTATATTCTTTTATACCGCTGCCACCCAGAATCATCCAACGTTATTGCAAAGTTATGCAAAACGTTATGCAAGGAAACTTTTTTTTAGGATGGGTACGAGTCCCACCGATTTTAGTCTCATGCAAAAGCCGTGTACACTTACCATTAAAACTTGCAGACCTGTCTGCAATAATCTAATCAATAGATTATCGAATCGTATTTTCGAAGGTTACAAACCATTCTACCAACTGCCAGTAATTCAAAGTGGTTTTAAAGAATTTAAGAAAAAAATCTAATAAAAGAAAACGGCAAGACAGAAAATGTGAATACAAATTTACTAAGTTCTTGCAGTACCAGGCTAGTAGAAGTTTCTTTCACAGATGTAGTGCGCAGCAAAAGATGCGCAGTCGACATCCACAATGAAGTGGCCTTCGTAAATGGTGCAGGCTTCGTTGTTAACGTTATTCGGCTCGCCTGCAATAAGATGTTTACGGTAAAGTACGAAAAAAAAAAAGTTTTTCTACGACACATTAAAGAAAGAGCACACATGATGGATTTGGGTTTACATGTGTCCAGTGTGATTGCTTTTTAGAGACGGAAAATGTTGTAGATAGGATAAATAGAATTGTTAGATATATGATAGATGGATAGATAGGCAGATAGAAAGATTGACGATTGATAGATAGTTAGATGGACAGATAAATATATAGTTAGATCGATGATAAATATATAAATATATAAATATATAAATAGATAAATAGATAAATAGATAAATAGATAAATAGATAAATAGATAAATAGATAAATAGATAAATAGATAAATAGATAAATAGATAAATAGATAAATAGATAAATAGATAAATAGATAAATAGATAAATAGATAAATAGATAAATAGATAAATAGATAAATAGATAAATAGATAAATAGATAAATAGATAAATAGATAAATAGATAAATAGATAAATAGATAAATAGATAAATAGATAAATAGATAAATAGATAAATAGATAAATAGATAAATAGCAAAATAGAAAAATAGATAAATAGATATATTGATATATAGATAAATAGAAAAATAGATAAAAAGATAAAAAGATAAATAGATGAATAGATAAATAGATGAATAGAAAAATAGATGAATACATGAATAGATAAATAGATAATTAGATAAATAGATAAATAGATAAAAAGTTAATTAGATAAATAGATAATTAGATAATAAGATAAATAGATCATTACAAAAATAGATAATTACATAAATAGACTTTACCAAGGGTCGGCAACCTACTTCACGCGTGCTAAGACTAGGCATCAATACCTACCAGTTTTCATAGGCACGCTGATAACCCACAGAAAGGCTATCCAATACTCTTCTTTTGGCACGCTGAATTAATGTGAAATCCTACTTTGGCACACTGTCAGCTTAATGTTGCCGACCTAGAACTATACAGTATAATCTTACGAAATAATTGAAGAAAAAAGAGAATCAAGCTAAAAACAAAAGTATGGAACTATGAACGGAGATGATTCATCCCTTTGTGCTTTGGATATTTACTCTTAGTATCGATTAAATGGATCAATGGAATGTTGGTTCCATCTACTTGGATGCGTTAGCCCACCGGTGTACTCTATATGGGAGCGTATCGGTGGTTTCAACACTTCGACTGCTTTGACGGCCCATGGGTACGGCACTCCCACTACAAGAAGCATTTGATCATTAGCTTTGTTGACCTATGATGGCTCTCAAAACTGAACAAACAATCTGTAAATCATAAAACGCCCAAACAGTCTAAATTTTTTTTTACTTTGTGAACTTTTTTTTTGTACTCTACATTATTAAGATGAAAATTTTATATTTACCCGGTTTAAAGATTTGCTGTCGACAAGTGACCTCCTCGCAGATCGTATCGTCATCCTCCCACCTGTAAGTGTTTTCCTCGGCAATGTCGTTCAGACCAATCCAATATGTGCGATTTATTTGCCGCAATATATCCAACTTATCAATAGTTTTCACGGTGTACAGGTGAGCTGACCTGGCTAGAGAATGAGAAAGAAGAGGCAGAGATGGTCTCCATAATCATTTATTTAATAACAAGAAAAAAAAAGCAGCAAGGTTTATTACTAATGAATATTCTTAACTGACAAGTGTCACACCAGTAGTTAAATCACTAAACCTAAATACACTAGAGCAGGCTCAGCAACCTTTAATAATAGTGTGCCGAAGTGGAATTTCTAATTCATTCAGATTGCCAACAGCCTAAATGTCACCCTGCTTTAGCACTCAATATCAGTACTTGACTGCCCAATGTCAACTAACACAGACAAACATCCTATTCTCCGTGAAGAAGTGGAGCTGGCTGTACAAAAATTAAAAAAAAGGGTAATCAGCTGGAGCAGACAATGTGCCAGGCGAACTGATTCAGGCAGGAGTTGACCCTGTAATAAACATCCTAATCAACATGTGCAACAGGATATGGCAGACAGGAGAATGGCCAACCCCCTGGACTAAGTCGCTGGTTATCACGCTCCCAAAAAAGGGTAGCTTACAGATGTGTCAGAATTACCGTACAATCATTCTGATTAGCCATCCCAGAAAAGTCATGCTCAATATTATATTAAACAGATTGAAACCACAAGCAGAACAAATCATTGCAGAAGAACAGGCAGGCTTCAGAGCAGAAAGAAGCACAACGGAGCAAATCTTTAATCTGCGAGTGCTCTGTGAAAAACATCTCCAACACCAGAGCGACCTCTATCATGTCTTCATAGACTTTAAAAAAGCGTTCGACAGAGTGTGGCATGCGGCACTGTGGGCGACTGCACAAATTCAACATACATGCAAACCTCATTGAAGTCATCAAGAACCTGTACAACAGAGCAACTAGCGCAGTAATATTCAACAGCAAGCAAGGAGATTGGTTCAAAACCACTGTTGGTGTTAGACAAGGATGTCTACTTTCCCCCATCCTCTTCAACCTCTTTCTTGAAAGGATTATGTCAGATGTGCTAGAAGACCACGTCGGAACATTCAGCATAGGCGGGCGAATTATAACCAACTTACGCTTCGCCGATGACATTGACGGCCTAGCTGGCAGCGAGGATGAATTAAAAGAATTCACTGCAAAACTAGAGAAAACATTAAAGGCAATCAATGCAGAAAAGACCAAGGTCGTGGCAAATAGATCATTCACAAGTGAAATTGGGATAAACGGGCAAAAACTCGAAGAGGTCTTCGCCTTCAAATATCTAGGGGCCATAAAATCCGACGAAGGCTCAAAGCCAGAAATTCTTGCCAGAATGGCCCAGACAACCGCAGCGCTGAGTAAACTTAAACACATCTGGCAAAGCAAGAAACTCTCTCTCAGATCAAAGATTCGACTAATGCGCTCTCTGGCGATGTCGGTCTTCTTGTATGGTTGCGAGGCTTGGACACTCACTGCAGACCTACAAAGAAGAATCAGTGCGCTAGAGATGAGATGTTACCGCAAGATATTGAACATCTCCTATACAGAGGATATCACAAATGAAGTTGTTCGCAATGAAATAGCTGCTGTCATCGGCCCATACGAGGACCTTCTCACTCTCACCTCAATTAAGAAGAAAAAACTGAGATGGTATAAACAGGGAGGAAGAAAAAGAGCCAGGCAAAAGAAGAGATGGGAAGACAAAATCAAGGAGTGGACCGGCCTGTCGTTCATCGACTTCCAAAGGGCATTACAGGACCGGAACAAATGGCAAGAGATTGTTAACAGTCAACGATGGTGCCCCAAACGACCCACCCACGGGTTAAAGGATAGGTGAAGGTGAAGTGATCTAACAGAAGATAGTTTGAGCAGTTTTTTATGGAGTCTTCCGCGTGTCATTGACACTCGGTCTGTGTGCCAAGTCTGGCACGCATGTCGTAGGTCCCCCTCCCCTGCACTAGAAGAAAGAAGGGCAAAGAGCAAAGTAGTAATAGTACAAAAGGTGTTAAAATCTAACTATACAACGCAATGCTCGCATAGACATAGACATAAAACAAAACAGAACCTAATATATTCATTATGCCAGAAACATTGTATAATTATATTCTCTTTCCTATCGTGTGGCATCCGGGCATTAAGTGAAGACATTTTGGTATTGACTTAATTTCCCAAATCTAAACTCTGGAATTTTTTTTCATAACTAAATATTATATGCATACCTATGCAGTCATCTCTGGCAGTAGCATGATTGACTTTGTTGGTAGACATCCACATGCAGGCTGTAATTGAACCGCTGGTCACAAGCTGAAAGCCTTCGTTGGAGTTACATAAAACATAAAATTATATACTTGCGCTTTTACTGGAGTTTGGTGCTAAGCAGTTTCCTGGAAGTATATGTATTCAGAATTTAAAGATTATTTAATTGGCGAAATGGATAGATGTAGGAGCGTATAGATAGATAGATGGATAGGTAGGTGGCAGGCTGTTAGGTGGATAAAGGAAGCTGGATGAATTTGTTTGATGGGTGGATAGTAAAATCGGGTTGTGGTAGTTAGATTTGTAGAAGGTTAGTTAGATTTGAGCAATAGGCTACTGCAGGGGTCGGCAACATTTTAATAATGGTATGCCAAAGTAGGATTTCTAATTCAACAGCCTAAAGTTGAACCCACACTTTTCTTGTAGAAGATACTCTAATTGTCTTTTTTTCGGAGTCTAGGCGTGCCATTGCAAATGTCTCAACGTGCCACGTCTGGCATGTGAGCCGTAGGTTGCCGACCCCTGAATCTAAAGCTTGATTCCACTGATCTATATTAAAAAAGGATAGTGCCTCTATATTAAATATGTATGCGCAAATTGAAGCGAAAATGAATAGTGGGAAAGGGGAATTTACTTATTTACATAAGCGAGTTACAGGAATAAACCACTTATGTTTAAAACAAATCCATACGATAAAAAGGAAATCTAAGTCACTTGAAATGTATTTACAGGTCAGTGTTTAAGATATAAAATTTTATAGATAAGTGAAAGTCACGTAAAAGCCTATTTATTTTGTCTTCAAGAATGTTACTTCCGATGTTACTTCCGTGCCTAACCCATTATTTGTATAGATCAGTGGCTTGATTCACAGTATGGATTCATTCTCAAAGTGATACGATGAAAATATATTATAGTTATATTCTCTACATTAGGTATTCAATTGTTCAATCTATGTACAAGTATACTGGTTTGATCTTGAAGGAATTTTTGTTTCTTTTCTTCCTTCCTTCTTACACACAGTGTAAGCTCTCCTTCGTCCTCGTCCATGCACAGTAGAGTTGAATTTCTTCCTTCATAAATTTACAAGAATACTACCACTTTTGTTTCTCATACGCATGACACCAAAGACTATAATAAAATGCTTTAATATTTCTGCTCTTTGATGACTCGAAAATCTTCTTTTCGGAATTTCCGATTGCTCTACGTCCTCTGGCCTTCCGGTTTAGTAATCCGCTAAGATTTTCTCAATCACAAATAAGGATTAAAATCGTAAGTTGCATACAGCGGAAGTCCTTATGGAAGTCTAGAAGTCATTAAAGATAATGTGAGCACTGAAAAAACAAGTGTTAAGCTCTAAAAATAAAAAAAACGGTCCATCTCATTATAATCTTTGATGTGCACCAGGAAACTTGAGGACGCGTGCGCAGACTAACAATTTAGCTCTAAAAACTGACCCATAAAAACCAAGTTTTTATTATACTCCCTTTCTTTGTAACTAAGTTTACCATCATGGAATTAAATAATTGATTGACTACTGGAAATGCTACATGTTCAGAAAAATATTTGTGTCCCAAAAATATCTCCTTACTCCGTATGAATTGTTTCGTTTTATTTTCTGTTACTTCGTTTACGAATTTTTTCCCCTTCATTCACAAAGCTAGAGCGCAACGATTGGAGACGTCATAAAAATAATTTCAGAGCATCCTTTTTTTTTCTAGCTTTGTGACGAAAAACCATATAAAGTTGGACCGGCAATTTCAACGTAAAACCAAAACAAACAGTTCCATTCTGATGTTTTTGTGTTGCGCCAGCAGGCAGCAGTGTGTTTTCCGTCTCAACTTGGAGTATTTATGTGTCTTCTATGTTCACTTTAGAGTGTTAATTTTTATACAAGTGGATTTGTGGAAGTTTTCTCTTGACAATAGTATAATCATTTTAGTGTTACTTGATACGTGTAAGGAGTGATTAATTGATTAAATTATTAATGAATCTATAAATACTATAAAACAGGACTGAGCCTTTTTTCTTAAACTGGTCTCAACTGGTCTAAATGTTTACCCGTTCCGCTCTAGTAAACCGGTGTTTACAAACATTTCTGACGACACACTAGTCCTATTGTGTGTTGTGTTTGGTTTCTTATTCTGATCGTCTTAAGTATTTTAAAAATGAATCACAGCCTTCTCCGTAGTATTGGGAAAATATGCTCTGAGTGCCATACCCGTGTCGATAACAAAGTTTTTCAAATGATTTGTTGTTTTGGCATAGGGCGTCGCCTACCTACAAGACGCGGGACAAAATGACAGAACAAGTTTAAGGACTCAAAACAGTAATACAGAGGGGAAGTTAAGATCCACAGAGGATAAAAGTAAACAAAAAGCCGATCAACAAGAAAATTCAAGTTTTGTACAAAAGAGAATTACCTGTACCTTTTGTAAGAAAGATGGACATATAAAGGAGAATTGTTGGAGTCTACATAAAGAGAAAAGACCCATTAAAAACAAGAACAACGTGGATTTATCGCACATCGCCGTACAAACTGAAACTCCCATTAACAAAAATGCACACAAAAGAACTAAAGCTGAAAGAAAGACATCTGATGTTAGTCATGAGGAGGTGGCGAAACATGCATGTCCAAGTTGCTCAAAGTCAGAAAGAGTCTTTGAAACGAAGACCGAGGCTATTGAACATTCTAGTCTCAACTCCAAAGGGAGTGTGACAGATGAACAGTCAGTAAATAAAACGTTTACTTATGGAGGCAGTAGTGTAGCAAGAAACTCAGTAGGCAGAGAACTACCCGAGTGCATGCTATCTGATGTTAGCGAGGGCTATGTGTCACCTATAGATAATCAAGCTAGAGAACGGAAGATTAGAATTCTACGTGACTACGGTGCTGATATATCTTTACTGTTGAAGAATACTGTACCAACGTCGAAATTGACTCATACATGCCAGTATGCCTTAATCAGTACTATGGCTGGGACACTTACGGCACCGTTACAACGTAAACAGTTGAAGTGTAATTACTTCACTGGACCTGTTATTGTTGGGATAGTGAAAAAATTTCCCTACAGAGGCATTTCATTACTTTTAGGAAGCGACCATGCCAAGAATCAGGTACATCCTGTACTTAAAGAAACAAAAGACTCTGTACAGTGTAGGAATACTGAAAATTCAGTATGCGTTATCACCAGAGCTATGGAGAAACAACAGATGACTGATAAATTGACAAAGAAACCAGAACCGACACCAGAGATTGACTTACAAGCAACCTTCATGGCGGATGTTCTGGGTGGTCACTCAAGTCATACTGATCAAAGTAATTTGTCGCCTAGACAACTACTCATTCTTGCTCAAGGCAAAGATCCAGAGATCGGAAAACTAAAAGAGGAAGCAGAGAATGAAGGAGAGTTAGAAACAATGGCCGCAGGTTATTACCTGAGGGACGAGTTGTTGATGAGGAAATGGAGAGGGAAAGAAAACGACGATGAAACATGCAGCGAAGTACATCAAATCGTGGTACCCACTGTATACCGCAAGGACATACTACATATGGCCCATGATTCACCGTATGCTGGTCACCTAGGGATACAGAAAACCTACGACAGGATTCTTCCGTATTTCTTCTGGCCTGGCCTACGTCGTGACGTCACATCGTTCTGCAGATCATGTTATATCTGCCAGATGGTCGGCAAACCGAATCAGACCATTCCGGTAGCTCCTCTACGACCCATACCAGCATTCTCAGAACCCTTCAGTCACATCATTATAGACTGCGTCGGTCCGTTGCCTAAAAATAAGGATGGCCACCAGTATCTGTTCACTATTATGTGTTCGGCAACCAGATTTCCAGAGGCTTTTCCTCTACGTAGCATCAATGTCGACAAAATCTCTGATGCACTTATCGGATTCTTCGCCCGGTATGGACTTCCGAAAACCGTGCAGTCAGATCAAGGTTCAAATTTCACATCGAAGTTATTTCGCCAAGTCTTAGAACGGATGGGTATTCGTCATGCAGTATCGAGTGCATATCATCCACAGAGTCAATGTGCACTCGAACAATACCACCAAACATTGAAAACTATGCTCCGTACTTTCTGTTTCGAGCATAACGACGATTGGGATCGTGGTGTTCCCTTCGCACTCTTCGCAACCTGAGAGGCTGTGCAAGAATCTCTTGGTTTCAGTCCTTTTGTACTGGTATTCGGACACACAGTTCGTGGACCACCAAAGCTGTTACAAGAGACATGGTTATCATCCACTGAAGATACTGGTCTTTTAACATACGTGGAGAATTTTAGAAATAGACTGTATAATGCATTAAAGGCTGTCAGATCTAATCTTTTGCAGGTAAAAGACAAGATGAAGGTCTACTATGACGTCAACGCAAGAACCCGTATCTTCCAACCTGGTGATAAAGTTCTCATGCTGACGCCACTGTCTGGTCAGCCCATGAGTGCCATGTCTACATGACCCCACGAGGTTATGGCTAAGCTTAGTGAGGTTAACTATCTTGTAAAGACCCCTGATAGAAGGAAATCGCAACGAGTGTGCCACATTAACATGTTAAAACCATACATTACCAGAGAAGAACAAAATGTTGTCGCCTTGGTAAACACTGTTATTAATATTGGGAATAATTCTCCCGAAATTAAGTGTGAAGTAGAAGAAAGCAAATTACAAATCAAAAAAGCTTTAAAAACCCTAAATGAAAAATTGGCACATTTACCCGCCTGCGAACAATCCGCTATCAAAGGTCAAATTTATGAACATATTAATATTAATATATTTGCAGATATACCCAATAGAACAAGACTGATTGAACAAGAGGAAACCAGTCTCACATAAAATGTTTTCTTTTATGTCATTTATTGTTATTACTCAACATGTGGAAATAAAATTAATGAATTATGTTTTAAATCATTAAAAAAAAATGAAACATTACGAAACAAGATGTAAATTTTACTAGAGACAGTCATACGTGTGTTGATGTAAAAATAATGTATATTGCATACACCAATTGCAAACACACCGGTAGTTAACTTGAATACTTCCACACTTGTGTTTGTTCAATTAATTCTATTATTGTGTTTTGCAAATCGTTTGTTTCTATGTCGTCATGTTATAATTTAGATGTCTTTTTTTATGCTATGTAAAAGCTAAATCAGCTGAGATTATCACATTTTAATATTCTTTAAGTCAGAATTGAGACATCATAATAATATAATAACTGAAAATCATTAGTTAATAATACAACAATCGGTTATAATTAAATTAAACTTTCTAAAGAATTATCTATCAATTAATGATCGGTTCCAATTATTTTGGGCAACTCATATCAATTCTATGGGAATAGGTTATTGGTGGTAATGGTTTGATGGTCAACGTTGTACACAAAAAATGATAATTTTAAATATTAATCGATAAAATAAATGTTTAATTAATGTGCATTTGCTAATATTAGGGTGATAATTAAAAATGACCTTCGGTTTACTGTTTGTGATATGGATTTTTATAAATGTGTCACATACATTGGTAAGATAATGTGATGAGTGATTCTATAATAACGACTTTGTTACTAAAAATATATGTGACATATGGTTCATTTTAATCTTAAAACGATTGTCCAATAGTCCATTAAATCTTAGTAATAGTTTGGGAATTCAGTTTATTTTATTCCATGGGTGAGCTACAAATAATTCCCTACTTGACACTGTATGTCATTCCTTTGTGTCTTAAGGGGGGGGGGGGGGGGGGCGAGTGTTACGTAAAGGAAAGTAGTGTTATTTCCGTAGTTATATTGGTTCTCTATTAATATCTAATTAATTTCGAAAGAAATCTTTAACCAAAATGTTTTTCCATACTAAGAATAAAACGTGCATATCTGTCTAGACACAATGTCATTGCATTTAAAACGCGACATAAGTCGCACGGGGTTTAGCACGGGGTTTAGAGATCGTTAGATCAGTTTTAGTTTGGGCGTTGTTGTGTAAGGACCGTATTTAATTTTAATTACTCCATTATAGATATGTTATTACGGCCTGATATGTTCGGAATAAATTGTGATTACTATTGTCAAATAGGATTGTGTATTTCTTCATTATTAAGGTACACAAATAAATAACATTTTTAAGGTCATTTAACACACATCCTACGAGCCAATCAACTATAAAAATCTACAAATATATTGCAAATACTAATTCTTGTACAATCTTGTGGGATTCAAAAGGGATGTGAATCAAAAGGATGTAGTAATTATACATTCCTAAATATATTATCATACATCGGTAGCTGTTTCGCACGTGACAATAACCCATACTAATGCGATGCACTTTAATTCTTTTTCTGTTGTAGTTCTTCTCTGGTTCAGTAAATCTTTAACTTACGAAATCTAGAGAAAATAACATTGTTCGTCACTGTCTTTGTCAGTTTGCATTAGCACTGGTCCTAAACTGGATAGACTGGCATCGGTCATAGCAAAAAAATTTATGTTAAGTTATAGTAGCCCATCGGGACATTACTAAATAATTTTTCTAGAGTATCATGGATTTATTTCCTAACTAACACTATGTCTAACCTTGATTTATTTTACCTATTAAAGCATACAACGTGCGCTGTAACGCAGGGTGATCATATTTTTCCACAGCGATTATTACCTTGCGATCATAACGGGCCAATCGAATTCAGAAGTAGTCTTAATGGAAATGCCTGAGGGGTCCAGGTCGTTTTTCCAGACAGACAGAAAGAAAAACTATTTGTATCAGTGATAGTGACGCTATCTAAACTGCCCGTCCATAACAGAGGGGGGGGGGGGGGGGGGGTCACGGTTTGTGCCCTAAAGAATTTGTAAAAGCAATGAATGCGGACTCGTGAGCTGGCAGTAGGGATATGTTATTTGATATGTCATAAGGCTCGCAGCTGTTTC
Organism: Anisus vortex; assembly: GCA_949126835.1. Taxonomy (NCBI): domain Eukaryota; kingdom Metazoa; phylum Mollusca; class Gastropoda; family Planorbidae; genus Anisus; species Anisus vortex. Next base: position 8,178,656 of record OX421509.1, read on the forward strand.
ATGATGTCTTCTATGTTAGGGATAAACTTACGATAATATTTGAATTGCTTTAACAGATATTTAATGTTTTTCTCCGTTGTGGGCATATGGGATTTCTCAATGTGTCCTTAATTGATATTGGCTTGGCGGTGCGATTGTTTTTGCGATCATTGTAATTTACCGTGTGTACACTTGATTTCTTAGAGTGAGCGGATATAAATTCCGCCAATTTCAACACACCATCTTTAGACAAAGGCCAGGTAATAACAGTCTGGAGCAACACATGTTCCATAAATCAATCGGTGCAAGCAAAATGTGCTCCTTTGGAACAGCTCCTGAAAAGACGGAACATGTGTCGCTGTGGTCCTCCAGACCTGCCACCTGTACCACTCTACCCGGTCAGCGTTATAGCCCCAGGAAGCTACCTTCCAAGACAAACTGCATGGTTGACTTGAGCAACTGACAGCCACAGCGAAGTTCATTACAACTATTGGACTCCAAATCATAACTTTTGAGACATAACTTTGTGTCAGGCAAATTTCTATGTCTAAATCATCCAAAGGCTAATTCATCCACTTTCTATCAAATTAATTAAATTTAATGTTTAGCACCTGCTCTCAATTCAACCATCAAAGATCAGTTGTTCAGGCCTTTGTTTTTCAGGATGAAAGACATATAAATATAGTTCTCCTGTTATTTGTGTGGAATGAATGGAAAATACGAAAAAAAAAAATTGGGCTATATTCAAAAGTTTTCAACTAAAAGTCAAAAATAATAAAAAGAAACGTATAAAAAATGTAGACGATAAACTTTGTTTATAAGGTTTGTTTATTGAAATAATTAAAAGCACACACAAAAAAGTTAGCAAAATGAAGATTACTTAATATATGATGCAAACTCTTATTTTATATTATATATAAATATATATATTATAGTATACTATGTTCTAATGGAAATAATTTGTATGTTAAATAGATAAGATTATCAATAAACTTTTAACGTTTATAATTAAATTTTCTTATGTATCTCTTACATCATCTTTTTATAAGAACTTTTCGTTAAAAAAATGTATAAGTTTTTTGTCCTATTAATATAAATAATCTTAAGATAATTTTTTTTAGTTATGTAATATCAACTGTTGATTTAAAACGCAAATATACATAATTGAAACAGGTTAAAATGAAAACCATACTAGAAATATTTTAGCACAGTAAATATATTTTAATATCAAATTTCCATTTCCTGAAAGTAGAAGCCTAAATATTGCTCAAAAATAGTTCGTTATACATGATTTGAATGTTGCGATTTAAAATTAAAACAGGGTATGTGTATATACAGTATAGGGAGTAGAGTGCTTCACTTTCAGTGCCTTTTAGAGTGAATTCATTTCTATTCTTTATATACCATATATATATATACCATCTATATATGTATATACATATTGTTACAAAAGTAGTTTTATTTCCATAATTATATTGGTTCTATTATTATTAACTAAAGTTAAAAAGAAATAATCTTAAACCCGAAATGTTTCCGTGTTAGGAATAAAACATGTATATGTCTAGACACTACGTCATAGCATTAAATACGTCATATGCACGAGGGTTGAAGATAGTTAGTTTGAGTTCTAGCTGTTTTTGACCATTTTCTTAAAGATAGGATTACGGCTTAGTACGATATAGAAGAATCTCAACTGATTAAGTTTCATCATATAATATTGGTACATGTATTCTGTGTTACTGTTATATTTATCATCTCAACTTGTTGGAATAAAATTGTGTTTAATCATTCAAACAGGATTGTGGATTTCCTCTATATTAAGGTACAGTTTATCTAAATCACTTCATACACAAAAGATTCACATCATACGAGTCAAATAAACATCAAATCTACTTCAATAACATCAATACTAATTCTTATACAACCTTGTGATATCCAAGAGGGATGTGAATCTAAAGAAATAATAATAATACATTACTAAAAATATCATCACACGTCAGTAGCTGATTTCGCACGTGACAATATATACCATATATACCATCTTCATCACCATTGCCCGTCACCCCAGCTAAGGTTTGGTCCGCCAACCACAGATCTCCATAGTCCCCTGTCCTGAGCCATTCTCTCCAATAGAGTAAATGCGTAAAACCCATCTTTTCGGTGTCTGCCTCAAGGTCGCGTTGCTAGGCATTTCTCGAGCGACCTCTTTTCCGCTTGCATTGGGTTTTGCACTTCAGTGATTGTCTTGTGACATTGGTTGGAGGCTTGTGCAAGGTGTGTCCTAAATAACCCCATCTTTTCTTTCTGATATCTTCTTCTATAAAACGTTGGCAGGCTCCTTGACAGAGGTCGAAGTTGTTTATGGTGTCAGGCCATCTAGATCTGGAGTATCCTTCTGAGGCAGCTGTTTATGAAGGTTTGGACTTTGCCTGTGTTGGCTTTTGTCATTCTCCAAGTCTCTGCTCCATACAACAGGACTGACTATGAAATAAAGTCGAACATTTTAATCGTGATATTTAGGGACAACTATTTGGAGTTCCATATATTCTTGAATTGGATACAAGCGGCTCTTGCTTTGCCAATCCTTGCCATGACGTCGGCAACTGTTTTTCCCTGCTGGTCAATGATACTAACCATGTAGGTAAGGGACTGTACCTCCTCATGTGGGCTTCCATGCAGTATGATTGATTCGGCAAAGGCGGAGTTTATCTTCGGGGTTTCACTCTTATCTTTGTTGATGTTGAGGCCCAACTGAGGCGATGTGGTTGCCACCATGTTTGTTTACTGTTGCATTTGTTGCTGACTGTGCGAGAAGAGTGCAATATCATCAGCAAAGTCTAAGTCGTCAACTGGTCCCACAAGGTTAACCGGATTTTGTTTATGTGCCCCCCAGTGGATGTTTTCATAATCTACTCGATGACATAGAGGAAGGGAAATGGCGATAACAGGCATCCTTGACGAACTCCGGTTCGCAAATGGAAAGTATCTGTAAGCTGTCGTCCATGTACGACTCTGCAGGACATCTCATTGTAGGAGTTCCTTATAAAGCTGTTGATTTGTATTAGGGATGCGTAGTGCTGTAGGAGCTGTCCATGCTGTCGAAGGCTTTTTCATAATCAATAAAAAGTATATACAACGTGGAGATCCACTCTAGTGACTGCTCGACTATAATACGAAGCGTCGCAGTCTGATCCGTGCCGGATCTGTTTTGCCTGAAACCTGGTCTCTCAGTTTGGGATCAACAATGTCTCTAATCCTGTTACAGACCTATCCTGGCAATAAAAGAAGTGTAATGCCCCCTGTAGTTGTTGCAATTACTGAGGTCAACTTTCTTAAGGAGTTCTTTTCTCATTTTCGTTCATTTCTCCCACTGCCTGGGTGCCCATTATGTGCTAATATCCTGTGTTATCTGTCTGAATCTTGGCATTGACATATCCCATGAGGATAGTGATGTCCTTGTGTGGGAAGATCTCTAGAACTTTTTTTAATCTATAAAATAACTTTTCTTATACCGCTGCCACCAGAAACGTTTTTTTTTTAGGATGTGTCCCACCAACTTTAATCTCATGCAAAAGCCGTGCACACATTTCGTTTTGTTTTTATCGTTAAATTTGCACACATGTCTTGTAATAAATTGTTTCTTAAACCTTTCTTTCTAACGTTAAAAACCATTCTACCAAATGCAAGTAAGTTAATAAGCTTGTAAAGAATATATATATATATATATATATATATATATATATATATATATATATATATATATATATATATATATATATATATATATATATATATATATATATATATATATACAGTGCTTTTTTGTGACGGTACGCACCGGTACGGCGTATCGGCACCTTTTTCAATGTGGGGAAAAAAATATTACTTTTCATGTATTTTAACGTTTATTATTAATTTATAAGTTAGGCAATCCATCACTCAGTACCGGCACCTATTTTTTTTTACAAAAAAAGCACTGTATGTATATATGTATATAAATAATAATTAATAAAAGCAACAATAACGACAACACAGAAAAGATGAATACAAATTTCCTAAGTACTTGGAGTGCCAGGCTAGTAGAAGTTTTTTTCACAGATGTAGAGCGCATAATCAGTTACGCAGTCGTTGTCACAAATCCAGCCGTTATGGTACACGGTGCAGTCTTCGTTGTTGAAATTATTCGGTTCGCCTGTAATAAAATGTTTAGGGTAAAGAACGATACATTTATTTTTGTTTTACGATTGTGACGTATGAGGATGAGGTTAGAATTAATTAACTCCCTTTTTTTTGTTGTGATTGCCTCCCTTTGTAACTGGTGGTCACATTCTCTTTGGTGACCCTTGGTGACCCTTATCCGTTTGGCTCAAGTAATCACGGGGGGGGGGAGTGTTTGGATCACGTGGTGTGTAGTTTTAGTGAGTAGAATTAGAGAAATAGAGTCTGTTAGGCTGCTTCTTATGTTTTTTCTAAAATCCTGCCATTATTGAACTTGTGTTGAGCGTCGATGTATACTGTGTTATATTGAATAAAAGTTATGTTAATTGTTCCAGGCGTAGTTTCTAAATTGCTTGGATGAAAGTTTGAAGGTTTTGACCACGCTGGACAGTGAGACGTAACACGAAACATTGATGAAACGGTACTCATGATTGTGGGTATATATGTTATCCAATTTAGAGATGGAAACCGTTTTAGATAGTTAGACAGATAGATAGATAAATGATTGATAGGATGGGTATGGATAGATAGATAGACAGATATATTGTTAAATAGATGATATATAATAGATAAATATATAAATGGATAAATAGATAAGTAGACAAATAGAGAAATATGTCAATGATCCCATGCATTAGCCAAGGGTGTACTCTTTACGGGAGCGTTTCGGTGGTTTCAACACTTCGCAAGCTTTGAGGCCCATGGGTACGGAACCCCCACTGCTAGAAGCCTTTTGACCATTAGCTTTGTCGACATTCCCACCTTAGAATGTCTCTCAAAATTGAAGAAACAATCTGGAAATCGTTGAAACTCTACACCAGGGGTCTCAAACTCGCAAGAAGGCATGTGCCATTTTATCATCACTTAAGAGATGTGTCAAGGGCCACACCCCCTTTCCCCGAACAACCTGACCCTAGTAAACTCTTCATACATCTTAACTCATTTTACTTCTTATCAATAATAATAGATAGGTTACGTATACTACGTATGTTACGTATGTTACATATATACAATTAATAATACACTTTGATGTGTATCAGTTCTAGCTGTCTGAATTTCACTATTAGGAAAAAAAATTTTTAAGTTTACTGGCAGGTCGGGTGTTTGAGACCCCTACTCCAGAGTCTGTCGTTTCTTTGTGAACTTTTTTTTTGCGTCTACATTATTAAGACGAAGATTTTATATTTACCCGATAGAAAGATTTCCTGTCGACACGAGGCATCACAGATCGTATCGTCTTCCTCCCATCTGAACGTGTTTTCCTGGGCAAGGTCGTTCAGACCAATCCAATATCTATCTGTGAGATTTTTTTGAAGCAACATTTCCAACTTATCAAATGTTTTCACTGTGTACAGGTGAGCTGACTTGGCTAGATAATGGGAAAGAAAGAGGCAGAGATGGGCAAGACATATCTCAATGTTCTACATAATCATTTATTTTGTATATTAAAAAAAAACAAGCTGCGAGGTTTATTACAAATGAATATTTCCAACTGACAAGAATAACAACAATAGTTAAAAGACTAAACCTATATGCACTAGAGCAGGGGTCGGCAACCTTTTGATAATAGTTTGCCGAAGTGGGATTTCTAATTCATTAAGCGTGCCAACAGCTTAAACGTTACCCTGCTTTAGCAGGTTTAGGAGTCTTCCTAATCGTTCTCTGTGCCAAGTCTGGACCGCGTTCCGTAGGTTATCGACCCCTGCACTAGAGGAAAGAAGGGCCAAGACAAAAGTAGTAATAGTACAAAAGTAATTAAAATCTACCTATACAACACAATACTCGCAAAGACATAGAGATAAAACACCTATTATATTCAATTTGCAAGAAACATTGTATAATTATAATCTCTTTCTTCCAGAGTGGCATCCGGGCAATGAGTGGCGACATTTTGTGGTGGCGTCTATAGCAGCCAACCCAACTTTCGTGTCCCACAAATGGAAGAGGGGTCGAGAGCGGTGAGTCTTGTGTCAACACCGCCTAATCATACTCAACTATTCTTTTATATTACTTTTAATCAATTCTTTGAATCGTGGGGGAGTTATCATCTCCTACCAAGCGCGTCCCCTGGTGGCGGATAGAGGAATTACCTTAGATATAAGGGTTAGTCGTGAATACTGAATAAGCGGCCGCGTACCAACTGTTTTGCTGTCATGGAGGGTGAGGTGGGGTATACGTGGTAAGGATACTCTTTTTAAAATGCCTTAAAAATCCATGGAAGCAAATCCAGAAAAAAAACAGTTGGCTGAACCTGGAGGCAGTGGGCCTTAATGGCGCAAAACATTCTGCCACGCAATTCTCAATTTGAGAACGAAGAAGAAGCTGGGCAATGTGCTGGCAACATATCCCCTTGTATGCCGTGGCCAATGAAACTGGTGAACGCTGCTACACCTGCCGTATGATCAACTTGGTACGAAGGGGACTTTTACTTACTTCCTAAACTAGGGTCGCCATATCTAGCTGGGATCTCGTCGGGACACTCTGAGATGGGTGTGTAAAAATGAAGTAAACAATTTTTTTAATACAATTTTTATTTATTCATGGAACTTGTTGCGGCAGAAGAAGTTGGTACACCATATTTTTCGTGGCGATGCTTAAATAGTTCCAGCCCCGTACTACTAGAGAAGTCTGGTATATTCTCGAACGATGGTGCTAGATCTTCAAGGTGCTTACATGGTCGATACAGGATACGCAACATGCAACGCCATCTGTAAGACGACCATGTCAGCATAAACTTATTGACATAAATAAAATTTAAAAAAACTAACTGAGGCTGCATTTACATGATGCGCTAAAAGATGGTGTTACTTTAGTACTTGAGCCGAGCTCGTAACAGTATTTTGAAATTTGGGACGAAATTGGGTCCTGTCTGGATATCGGGACAAGATGATCCATAACGGTGACAGTCCCGATATATCGAGACGGATGACAACCCTGTAGGCTTGACAATCGTTACAAGAACTGCAGTTTAAAGAGACTGAGTAGAGATTACATCATAAAAATGCGAAACGCTTTAAGTACGTTTCAGTGGCTAAATCTAAATATAATATGACCATACTGAAGACGGAGTGAAATAAGAGGCGATGTTGTTCTTGGGTGTGAAAAGTAAACAAGAAGGAATATATTTTTAAGAAATGTAAAGAAAAAGGAATACTTTAAGGTTATTCTTGGCGCATAAGTTTAAAAAATATCAGAGTATATGTTCATAATCTGTTGAAAAGACGTGTAGGCTATTTCAGTTAACCTGGTACCTCCTTTCAGCATGGGTGTATAGGTTGGTATTGAGAAAGGTCTTAGAACGAATCAAATAACAGTATTAAAATAACAACAATAAAACTCAAATCTGCATATAAAAGAATTTGTATTAACTTAATATCACAAATATAAAACTCTGTAAACAGCCTCAAGACTAAGAAATTTATTTTGAATTTTTTTGTTTAATAACAGAAATATTATAAATATGCAAACCTATGCAGTCCTCTCTGGCAGTATCATGATTGACTTGTTTGGTAGACATCCACACACAGGCTGTAATTGAACTGCTGGTCACAAGCTGAAAACCTTCGTTTGAGTTACATGAAACATAAAATTCTTTACTTGCGCTTTTACTGGAGTTTGGTGTTAAGCAGTTTCCTGGAATAAATTTATTCACCATTTAGTGATTTGGCGAAATTGGCGAAATGGATAGATAAAGGAGAGTATTTGTGGATGGGGGGATAGATGGATAGGTGGGTTGCAGGGCCGTTTGGTGGATAAAGGAAGCTGGATGAATTTGTTTGATGGGTGGATAGTACCAGGAACAGATAGGTAGCTTGTTAGTTAGGCTCGTAGATGGTTAGGTTTGAGCAATAGGCTAGTGAATTTGGGGATATTTTAGTGGGCTCTTGATTGGGTGATGGTGGTATAGGGCTGGAAAATGGGTGGATGAGTGGAGTGATTGATTAATGTGTTTATGAATGGATGGGTGAGGGGTAGATGGATAATCCGGTAGCACGATTGGTGAATGAATGGATGATGGGTGGATGGGTTAATGAATAATGGATTTATGAATGGATTAGTCGATGTGTACATCGATGGTCAGATGGATAAGTGAATACACCGAAGGCAAGATGGACCGATGTACAAAAAGACTGATGGATTAGTGTTCCTGGTGGATTAGTGTTCCTGATAGATTAGTGTTCCTGGTGGATTAGTGTTCCTGGTGGACTAGTGTTCCTGGTGGATTAGTGTTCCTGGTGGATTAGTGTTCCTGGTGGATTTGTTGATTATCAACTGTTGCTTGCTGGCAGTGATGTGATTTGACAAGAGGTTCGACCGGAATGGATTGCAAACGCATGAGCCCACAAAGGTGCTGGCTGTGTTCTCATCACCAGTCTGGATGCAATCAGGCGTAGGGTTGCCAGACGTCCGGCAAAAGGAGGACATGTCCTCCTTTTTTATCCTTGTGTCCTCCGTCCGGCAGGCAAAGCTAAAAACACTTAAAATATCCGGCATTTGTACGTCAAATGTTTTTAAAATCCTTAGAGCACTTTTCGTGTTCTTATTTACTTACTCTCAAACGGTGGCTGGGTTGGGTAACGCAAAACACTGGATGTGCCCAAATTCAAGTTGTTTTTTTAGAGTTACTAAAAATTCGTGAACTTTTTTCTGTATCCCTGGACACAATGGCAATGTTAAAAGATTGTTCTCATTGATTAACGCTCAATGGATAAAGGAAAGAAACAGATTCTCAGGTAATTCTGTAAAGAGCATTATTCTTACAAAGTACAATTTAAACTCACATGTGAACAGTTTTATATATTTGAGCATGCTTGCTAACGAGAATCTTCTGCAAATAGATGGTTCGTCAGAGAAATAAGTTGTATAATTAAGAAAGATAAGAATGTATTGACTGTATAATTGACTGTTTAGTTTTCAAGTAATATAGTATTGTTGCATTTTGAAAAAGAAAAGTCAATTGAATTTATATTTTTTTTTACAATACTTTTTCTTGGTTAATTAACTAATAGATCATTATTGGCAACCAACCAGTGTATTAAAATTGTAGGCTGGTTAAATCCGCATTCAATTGAAACAATTTAAATGATTTAAATGAAACTTTCAATGTGTCTTCCTTTTGGTACACATGTGTCCTCCTTTTTGTCTCTCTGTGTCCTCCTTTTGGTACCCATGTATCTGGCCACCCTAATCAGGCGTGAAATTTCTTGATGCGTTGTTACGTTATCTATTATTTAAGTAAAGTAAAGTACCAGTTGGACCAAATTACATCAGACAGTTGCGTCAGCATTTTATTTTCTTCTTGTATTCTTTGCGGAAAGTACAATGATCCGGTTGTGGGGGACTGAAAGATGGAACGAGAGTTGGGACTGCTCGGACAAGGGCCGAGAGATCTGGCGGCATCTGCCTCGCCCTAACCGCGCCGATCCATGGTGGCGAACAAATAGGTCGGAACAAAGTATAATATCAAAATTCCGCACTGGCCACTGCACCATTGGGGCATGCTTCGCCAAATTCCGACCTAACTTCAACTCGCGGTGTGGGGAGTAGGTGGATCCAGTGGAGAATATTATGCGGGAGTGCCCCCGTCTCGTCAGTGATTGAGGAGATGGGACGAGTGACCCACTATCCCCTGTTCTCTATTGAGATGTATACGTGCTCAGGCGCACGGCAGAGTTCTTGTCCAGGGCTACAAGGGAATAAAACTTTCAGCTCTCAGTTCAACCGGAGTTGAAAAAAGGAGGCACTCCTTTCAACTGTAAAACGACGAAAGCTCAGATGGTTTGGTCATACAGTAATACATGACTCCTTGGCCAAAACCATCCTTCAAGGTACAGTGGAAGGAACATGCAGAAAAGATCGCCAGAGTAAGAAGTGGTTGGACAACCTGAAAGAGTGGACCGAACTACCTCTTGATTCGCTTCTGCAAACGGCCTCTCTGACCGGACGAATGAAGAAAACCGGTTAGGCGCAACGCCGTAGCCCCCTCCCCCTTCGCCCCCCCCCCTGATAATGATGAATTTGAATTGTTGTATTTCCGGCCCATCAACATCGAAAGTTATATTAAGCATGTTCTTAATTGACCGAGCTAGTTTTGGTCGAATCGGGTATTGTTCAATTTGCAAGAGCTACTGTTTGCTCCTAAATGGGCTCGTGCACTTTCGCCGACATTAGGGCGAGCTAGGAAGCTCAGCGAACTGGTGCTCTTGTTTTTAACTGGTCTATTTTTAGCGCTGAGGCGAACTGCCGGATGTTAATATTGCTGCAAAATGGCTGCGCTCACAGACGAAGAACCTTTGGGTGTTGCGATTACATTGCACACAGATTTTGGGCAATATTGTTCAAGGCTTTGGTTTTTTCACCCTTATTTTTATAGTCCCGATGGAGTGGGTTCCACAGGCATGGAACATTTTCCCATGCATCTATGAATATTGCTAGACTGTCCTCTGACATCTCTAGCAGCTGACTGTCTTGTGTAGACGGCATTTTTTTCAATAAGACTAGGAAATTTTGGTGCCTTTTCGCATAATGAACGTGATAAATTTAGCCAATCAATACGCGGCTTCGTCAACATGTCGACGAAACAATCCTTCGCCCGAATTTGTCTCGCCGATACCCCGCGAGATGTCGCTTGTCGAGCAATAGATCGCCTGGTTAAGCGCGAAAACGACGAAAGGCGAGCAATTTACGAAGCAAACCCTTGCTTGGGCTGTTCGGCGAAGTACAAATCGGGCAATTAAGAACATGCTTAAGGCCTTTTTGTTAACGTTGTTGTCATGTTTTTCTTGTATCTATTTTATTGTTCTTATTTTAAGTTCTGTAGTACAGTTGGATGTCTTTAATAAAGTTTATTATATATTTTGGTTTGATTTTGCTGAATAAATCATGAAAAGTTCTATAGTAATAGTATTTACGTCGAATTTCACTATATGTTTTGCATTCCAACAAAATGTGAGAAACTGTTATGATGGCTTCTTTTTTTTTTGTTCTTTTATTAAATTTAAGAACTTGAGAAAGTGTGTTTAAGTAAAAAAAAAAAAAAAAAAAACTATTGACAAGTCTTAACGTGTATGCATGCATAAAAGGTCGACAAATAAAAAACATTTCCGGTCGAATTCAATCATTTGTTTCGAAACATGTCTGTGTGCTTCTTTACTGGTTGTACTCAAATTTGTTGGGGATTAAAATGTATTTCATTTCCAAAAGATGTTTACAAAACAAAACAATGTATTGTGAAAGTCAGAAGTGAATAATCAACTTTTTAAAATATCAAACTTATTGCTAAATGCAAAGGAATTTTGTTATTCGTTTTTATGAATTTACGCACTTTGTTTTTCAATATCCAAGAAAACGCAACTCTTTACTCATTTATTTTGTAAATAAATAAATATTTTAACTTCACGCGACTAACACTTGAGTATTAGTTATCGCCTACTCACTTTTGATGTTAAAAACGGATTCCTCTTAACTAATATTGTATCCTTTGTATAATTATAAAAGACTAGAACTGTCCGTCGAGGTTGAAATCAATTGTCAAACACCAGGAAAAGCATGCTTTTTTTTTGTTTATTAGTTTAAAAATAGAACAGGAAGTTCACGAACATATGGGTTCAAAAGTTCACGCCTCATTAAGACTTGTCAATTAGGTTAAAGTAAAATCTCGCAAGTTAAAAATAATGTAGACTTTAGGCTTGGCGATGTTCCAATGAAAAATTGTTAACATATGGGAGTAGGCTAATTAAATTATGGTGCAAGCGAAGGCCGCCATAGTTTACAGATAGGTTGACACAATAAAACAAACAACCAAGCACAACTTTTCCAAATGGTATAGTGTAGCCTTACCAATGCTGCATTCTTGCATCTGAGCATCATACGAGAAGCAAAGACAACTCCGCGAGTGACATTCCAGGCCGCACTGTACAAGGCTCGTTACTTCCACGAAGTTCACGGAAACCGGCTGCGTAGAAACTGGCGCCTGGACCTTCAGATAACTGGCAGAAATTCCCGTTGTATCGACTGAAGAATAAAAAAAAAAAACGAAATCTGTCCATAATGGTGTAACGTTTGCTGTCGTTGGGAAGACACGTACAAAGAAAAAGTTTAACTTAAACTGTAATAGCAATGTCTCTATTTATTATTCTATTTGCAAGGACTAAATCGTATACATTTTACTTAGCCTATGTCAAAGTGGCAGTTGAGTATAAAAATGAGTTGCCCGAACAAGTCAGGAAAAGGAACTACAATCAACATCATATAGTACACTTATTAAAACTAAAACAACGGATAAGCGTATAAAACAATCATTTTCTATATAGAAAAAGCATCTGAAAAAATCTAGGATTAGGTCTATACACGGATTTATTTGGAATCCATTACATCATATTATTGTTTAAATGCCAAAAAATTTTTTTTTTATATTTGTAAAGACATAAGAAAATTAACAACCTTTCGCCGAAGTTCATTTTCAAACCTGACAATATTTCAAACTTGTACATTATAAGACAGGGGTCTGCAACCTTCGACATGCGCGCCAGACTTGGCACGCAGAGCAATTTTCAATGGCATGCTGAAGACTCCCCCAAAAAGGTAATTAGAGTACCTTCTAAAAGAAATGAAATTTAGTGCCAAAGAAGGATGACCTTTAGGCTAAAGGCACGTTTAATGATTTAGAAATAGGCACACTTTTATCAAAAGGTTTTCCGATCCCTGATCTAGGGCATATTGGCTTCTTAAAGTAGAACAAATCGTGCATTCTAAGACATATTGGTATTGTAACAAAGAACAAAAGGATAACTTTCACATCTTTATAATCGTATATCTTTCAATTCAATGAGCGTTGTATGACTTTCAGTGAAAAACTTATATATTTCAATAAAATTCGTATATTTTATCACTGGGAATTTCGTCTGTATAAATATGACTGACAATTGTATGACTTACACTGCGTTGATAATGAAACAAGGAAAAGATTGGAGGCAGTAGAAAAGTGGTTTCTAAGAAGGATGCTGAGAATATCATGGACTGAAAAGAAATCTAATGCAGAGGTGTTGAAAACAGCATGTACCTCAAGAGAACTCATTAACACCATTAGGAATAGACAGATGAAATTTCTAGGACACATCTATAGGAAAAATGGTATAGAAAGACTGGCTTTGTGTGGGAAAATATCTGGTAAGAGAGACAGAGGAAGACAAAGGCTAACATATGTAGAAAGCCTGAACGTATGGGCCACGAACAACAACATAAGTAATAATAACTTTCTGCAAAAAGCTAACAACAGGAAAGAATGGAGAGTAATGACCGCCGATGTCTGTTCCAGACCTGGCGCGTAAAGAAGAAGACACTGCGTTCGAAATATGTAGGTCTAGATATTTTTGTTAATGTGCTTAGATTTAAGTCTACATTTTTTAACTGCTTCAGCATAAACATAGTCTAATATCAATGTTAGATCGATATAAAACTTTGCATAGATCTCTCACACTTCCGGGGCTCTCACTGCAGTCGATCTGATTACGGTGTGCCGTTTTTCAGCTTTTCTACAATCTTTTCAAGCCAGGATTTATTTATTTTATATTTTTGAAGTACGTTAGTGGTTTGTATACCTGAAACTACTGTCCCTATGCTTTTTATGTAAGGAACCGCCTATATGAAACTATTTTACACCATTAATGTCCATACAAATGAACGAACCGCCATCTTGGATTAAAACGACAACAAATAAACATGTCTTTATACGAACAAGACGAAATAAGTGTGGCCATAGTTGAGAAATACGTCTGTGGATATTTTATCTGGGTAACATGAAATATATCGTCAAGACTTCAATCAGCCGGAATACAATAGCAGACTACTAATGAACTTTTTCTTGTATAATAAATTGTGTGATTGTGTGCGTTCATGTCTATTTTTATAAGTATATTTCTGTCCCTGTGTACAAATAATTCTTTTATAGGGTTTAAAAATTGCTCAAGGACAAAACATCTGTAATCAAGACAAATTACCGTTTGTTTGGATCAATAAAGAAATCTTATCTTATCTTAATCTTATAAACAATCCATGTTCATAATAACTTACCTAAGTTGTGAAAATATAATAAACTCAGAGCGTAAGAACAAAATTTTTGGTTGGAATACATTGTGTTTCCTTGATCAAGGCAAAAGTTATTGTTTTTTTATTAAATGGCAATCAGACAATCAACCTTCATAAACCTGTCGATATATTTATGTACTCCTCACTGGCAATTAATAAGTAACGTGTGCGCCATCGACGTTTCATGTTGCGTGGTGACGGCGCCAGTCGCAGGACGAATACCAATACCACAAATAACGTTTCAACAATGGTAACATGAAGAGAAGGGGTAGATTTCATTAACTTGATTTAATATATTCTATTCATTCTCAACATAAGATCTCATTCATTCATCAAGGTCTTTCAATTATGCAGTTCTATCTACTTGTGCAACAGCTGTCAGAGCTTCAGTAGTTGATTATACTACAACTAGATACGTTGCCTTCTGCATCACAACTGACTTGTCTTTGTTTCTTCGTTGAAGCCTTTGGATAATCTCTAACTTAGTTTTTAAGAGACGAAAACCACTGTGGATAGAATAGATAGATGGATAGATAGATAGATAGATAATTGATAGATAGATGGATAGATAGGCAGATGAAAGATTGTTAGATAGTGTCATGTATATTGTTTTTCCAAGAATTGGAACACGCAATGTTTATTCTCCTCTCTCTCTCTTTTCTTACTACACGCGATATTAGGACGTTTAGTAGGAAAACGAAAGGTTCTAGGTAATGCTGGGATTCTGTGTTGATCTCAAATTCTCAGAGTCTGGGAACGACTCATTATTTAATAGGGGAAGTTCATATCGTTTTGTTATGAGTTTTGTAATGTTACCATGATTTTCACCCCTACTGGTAGTGGGCCTGTCCCTTGCACCACTCGGATAGTATTTAATGATTTGTTTTGTCTGAAAGACAGAGAGTTTCAAAATATGTTCCTTTGAACGTTTGTGTTTGCACTATTTTATTCTAACTGTACATAATAGATATATTGTATATATTGAACATACCACCTGAAATAAACTATCAACAACAGTTACACTGAAGCTTCTTTGTCAAGTTACTATCCTATTGTGTTGTATACATTACTATAAGATTTATCTACTACCATAATTTACAAGAAAGGAAATGTTGGAATACAAATACTGAATTTGTGCCCAGGACTATAAGAAGAGTTCGTGTAATACTGAAACATAAATACTAATAATTAAAGTCTCCCCTAGGACTAACGAGAATTATCAGCAAGATCTACACAGCTCTGGCCACAAGGGGATTGTGGACGTAACAAAATTTGGTGGTCTCGCCCGGTATATTTGAGTTCTACTTTTCCTGACCTAGGATTGACAAGATTTGGTAGTCTCGTTCGGTAGATTTGAGTTCTACTTTTCTTGATCTAGGATTGGAAAAAATTTGTTGATCTCGTCTGGAAAATTTGAGTTATATTTTTTTCCTGACCTATAAATATTTTGTGACATTAGTAGTACTGAGAGCGGCATATTTGTGTTTCGTTTTCAGGACTGTGAAACTATTTTTTTTTAAAAAGAGGAGAGAACTGGTTTGCGTTTTTATTCCTTGGGAAGTGTGAAGATTCCACGAAGTGTTTAATATTATATTGTGCAAATTTCTGGACAAATCGTAAGTTGGAACTTTATATTTTATTATACAATATATACTACTCTACTATAACAAATATTTCGAACGCTATACTATGGCTTCGAATATATCAAGTGAGGAACTTAATGCCATGTCATTTGCTGAACTAAAAGAATTAGCTGAGCCCTTTGGGATTGAGGCAGGACAGGCAAGACCTAATCGTAATCGTTTGACCAAAGAAATTATGACATGTTTGAACGGGCAGAATGCCATGAACACTGGTAGTGTAGTTGAAGTGGGACAGAACGATATCAATGAAGGTTATGTAGCTCCCAGTGGGGGCGAGGTAATTGCCCACGGAGACGAGGTAAGAAATATGTCATCTAGATCATCAAACAATGATGAAGATGAAGGGTTGAGTGAAAACCTAAACTTCCAATTAGCTATGAAGAGAATGGAATTGGAAAGAATGAGGATAGAAACTGAAAGAGAAAATGAAAGAATTAGGATAGAAACTGAAAGGGAAAATGAAAGAATTAGGATAGAAACTGAAAGGGAAAATGAAAGAATTAGGATTGAAAGCAGAGAAAGGATAGAGATGGCACGCATGAACAGACCTGACCATCGTAGGGACAGCAATGGTATGGATATTAGCGCAATGAAGCAACACTTGCCTATATTCAGAGAAGAAGATGTTCAAGATTTCTTTTTGCTTTTTGAGAGGATAGCTGTAGATTATCAGTTCCCTGATGATAAGATGGCTTTATTGTTAAGGTCAACTCTCAACAAAGGAAAAGCATTGGACGTAGTGTTGAGTTTAACACCCGAGGAAATAAATGACTATGAAGTAATCAAAGATAGGGTGCTAAAAAGTTATTCCCTGACACCAGAAAAATATAGAAAGCTATTTAGAGACAGAAAGAAGGCATATGATCAAACTCATGTAGACTTTTTGAGACAAAAGGAGAAAATGTTAGAACAGTGGCTAAGGTCACAGAATGTAAGTGAGTTTGATAAACTCAAGAACCTAATATTGTTTGAGGAATTCAATGATTGTATTCGAGTGGATATTAAAACCCACATCTCAGACCGAGGGGTTGAAGATGTGCATGAAGCTGCTAGATTGGCAGATAACTATGCCATAATTCACGCCAGCATAAAGCCATATTATGCTGACAAACCCAAAGTGCACAAACCAGAGCCCAAGGAGGCTAGTAAACCAAAAGAGACAAGTGAAAACAATAATAAGAACAGTGGTGTAAATAATAATAGTAACTTAGTTCATTTCAGGAAGCAGACAGATGTAAATAAAGCAAAGGTGGTATGTTTCAATTGCAAGAAAGAGGGCCACATGAAGAAAGATTGTTGGATCCTTACCAAGAAGCAAGGTGCTATTCTACACTGTGCCAGAGTGCAGAAAGATAGCAAGCAGACAGAAGAAGTGTGCAACACAGGGTCAAGAAACTCAAAAGAAATGCGGCCGGCATCGCCCATAGTTGTGGAGTCGATGGTTTTTGAGAACAGTCTATCTAAGGTAAAAGAGAATAGCTGTACTCAATCTATTATGCTTTCAGAAGGCCGTGAGGAACAGATGGTTCCTGAAGTCCCGGAAGAGGACGACCTATCCGATTTTCGACCCTTTGTCTACGAGGGGACAGTGTCGACAGAAGTCGATGTACTCAGCAAGAAGAAAATACAGATATTACGTGACACGGGTTCTGCTGTCAGCGTGATCCTGGAGGGCAGTGTGCCGTTAACGGATGCCACCAGTACCGGTGAGTCTGTTGTGCTGAGAGGTGCTAGTATGGAGGCTGTGGAAGCTCCACTGCACAGAATAAAACTCGAGTCGGATATTTTTACAGGTAACATCGTAGTGGGAGTGTGGCGCGCACTACCCGTCAAAGGCGTTTCCATGATATTAGGAAATGACATTATGGGCGGCAGAGTCACTGTCGAGCCCATGGTTAAAGTGTTGGAGACAAAGATGGCGGAGGACAAAAACCTACGTCCTGCCAATGAACGCCCAACATGTGCACTGACAAGAGCAATGCATAAAAAGAAGTCGGTAAAGACTCCTGCTACGCCGTGTAGTGCAACGAAAGATGTGTTTGTCTGTTCTGAAGACACACATGCGAATGAAACAGTGATAACAGAAACACCTGACATCGATTTAAGTGCTACGTTCTTTGCTGAACTAACAACTGGTGATGCAACCGAGAACGATAACATTTTGTCACCAAAGCAGAAATTGGTGAAAGAACAATTGAATGACGAAGTAATAATGCAACTCAGAATGAAAGCTGTTGATGAAAAGACTGCAGATGCAATGGCGGAATGTTTCTACATGAAAGATGAAGTGTTGATGAGAAAGTCGAAACCGCTCAACTCAGGTACAAACGAGTGGGACAGTATTCACCAGATTGTAATACCTAAGTGCTATCGTCAAGATATACTGCGTATGGCGCATGATCTTCCTTTCGCTGGTCACATGGGAGTCCGAAAAACGCACCACCGTATCCTCCCTTACTTCTACTGGCCAGGACTGAGAAGAGATGTCGAACAATACTGCAAGACTTGCCACGTATGCCAAATGGTAGGACGTCCTAACCAACGAATTCCTGTCGCTCCACTCCAGCCGATACCAGCGTTCGACGAACCATTCAGTCATATACTCATTGATTGCGTGGGCCCGTTGCCGAAAACAAAAGCCGGTTTTCAATACCTGCTCACAGTCATGTGTTCATCCACTCGCTTCCCGGAAGCCATTCCGTTGCGGAACATAACAACAGTGAAGGTGGTAGACGCCCTGACAAATTTCTTCACACGTTATGGCCTACCGAAGACAGTACAGTCCGACCAGGGGACTAACTTTACTTCGAACATTTTCAAACAAGTCATGGAACAATTAGGGATAAGCCATAGGCTATCAAGTGCCTATCATCCTGAGAGCCAGGGAGCTCTGGAAAGGTTTCATCAGACATTAAAATCGATGCTTAAAAAGTACTGTTATGAAAACGAGAAAGACTGGGATAAGGGTGTGCCTTATGTACTGTTCGCTGCAAGGGAGGCCACTCAGGAATCCCTGGGGTTTAGCCCATTCGAACTTGTGTATGGACACTCAGTCAGAGGTCCGTTGAAACTTCTACATGAAACTTGGCTAACGGACAGTGAACCGATTGGACTTTTGTCATATGTAGATAAATTTAAAAATAGGCTTTATCATGCTTTTAACCATGTGAAGATTCATTTTCCACAGATGCAGGAGCGTATGAGACAGAACTATGACCGTAAAGCTACAGCTAGAACTTTTGCACCAGGTGACAAAGTTCTTGTGTTTCTACCTTTGCAAAATCAGCCTTTAAGTGCAAAGTTTAGTGGACCCTATGAGATAGAGTCAAAGCTTGGCGAGGTCAATTATTTGATAAAGACTCCTGACCGGAGACAAAAACAGAGGGTATGCCATATTAATTTACTTAAGCCCTATGTTTCCAGGGAAAAGAGTAAACCACGGGAGGTCCCCATGATTTCATTAGCTAGAGTCCCGACGGATTTATCTAGGATAGAATATAAGTTTGCAGAAAGTAAACTTAATAATACAGATGCCCTTAAGAGTTTAGATACAAGGCTAGAACATCTTCCGGTAGAAGATAAGGAGAAGATTATTGAGCTGGTACATGAAAATAAGTCAATGTTTACAAATGTTCCCAGTAGGACACATGAAATAGAGCACGATGTAGTGTTAACCAATAGTGCCAGGTCTATTAAACAGCATCCATTTGACCCCATCAGACCTGAGCATATTAAATTAGATGTAAAGTATATGTTAGAAGATGACATAGGAGAAAAATGTGATAGCAAATGGTCTACACCCTGTGTGATGGTACCAAAAGCCGACCACACACTGCAGTTTTATAGAGACCCTGGGAAATTAAGTAATTTGACAAAGACCGACTGGTATCCCATTCCCCGTATCATCGACAAGATAGAGACAAGGTCATAGCTGATACTCTATCTCGGGTGCTACATGATTGACTGAATAACCCATACTTCTTTTTCAGATCATCTCACTTATTCATTAAGAATGTGTCATGATAACCTATCATTCGTTTGAATTTTGATTATGGAATACCTATAGAATACTTGTATCATACAGAAGTCAAGTCTTTTGAAAGTATTAATAATTCTTATAATCATGTATAATATTGATGTTCAGATATATTTTAAATTCATTTGATTATGGAAAAGAAATTCCATTTAAATGTTGATGCATGATGCAATAAATATATAATATGCACGTATTTACTTGATATGGATGGATAAAAGTAATTGTCATCACATGCAATTAAGTGGGAAAACTTTGAGCTAGTTGATTTATTATCCTGTTTTATTTTAGTTAATGAATGGAACTAAATAATAATATGTACAATTTTTATCTTAGAAAGAGATGTAATCTTAATTGGTATAAATTAATAGATAATATTGGAAATCTATTGCTAAATTGTTATATCATGGTAATAGAATGGGAAAAACTAGAGGATATTCACTATGTTGTATAGGTTGTTATATATTCCATATATCCGGGAATGGAGGGAAACAAAGGTACCTAAAGGTGTGCACTCATTCAACCCTGAACAATCTTTTATATTAAACTTTTAAATTTGCCAAAAACGCATAATAGTGGATTACATTTTAATATTTAGATTACTGTAGTAATCGTAACTAGAGTGTATTTTCTCCTCGTATTTGAGAAAAGGGGAAGTATCATCATCTTAGGTATGAACCCTGTTAATGTCAAGTTGACACTGTAATTTAAAGGGGAAGTAACCTATAGTTTGATTCGAGTTATGTATTACTTATCTTTTGGTTTGTATATTAGAAGTAAACTGTTGGAAATTGACAAGAGTTTGAGCAATGTTATATTTGTTTAATAGATTAAAACTTTTTGCAAATTTTTGGTGGAAATCCACACAACTGTACATAGTTAAAATAAGAATGACTAGAATATTTTTGAATTATTTGTACTTGTTGAGACATTAGTTAATATTAATACTAACGGTGAAATATTTGTCCATCACGTTATAATCACAATTACCATTGGGTAGTGACACTTTTTATAATTTAGTTGTGCCAGTGAGCCATGTTTGCTTAAATTGTCTAATAATCTTCCATTGATTGTTGGTTATTAAAACGATAGTGTTAAGTACGAAAAATGTACCATGTTGAGTATTACTTGGGTAATTATGGTACATTATTTCTTTCATTGGGTGGGGGCGTGTCATGTATATTGTTTTTCCAAGAATTGGAACACGCAATGTTTATTCTCCTCTCTCTCTCTTTTCTTACTACACGCGATATTAGGACGTTTAGTAGGAAAACGAAAGGTTCTAGGTAATGCTGGGATTCTGTGTTGATCTCAAATTCTCAGAGTCTGGGAACGACTCATTATTTAATAGGGGAAGTTCATATCGTTTTGTTATGTGTTTTGTAATGTTACCATGATTTTCACCCCTACTGGTAGTGGGCCTGTCCCTTGCACCACTCGGATAGTATTTAATGATTTGTTTTGTCTGAAAGACAGAGAGTTTCAAAATATGTTCCTTTGAACGTTTGTGTTTGCACTATTTTATTCTAACTGTACATAATAGATATATTGTATATATTGAACATACCACCTGAAATAAACTATCAACAACAGTTACACTGAAGCTTCTTTGTCAAGTTACTATCCT
The DNA here is from genome assembly GCA_949126835.1 of Anisus vortex. NCBI lineage: Eukaryota > Metazoa > Mollusca > Gastropoda > Planorbidae > Anisus > Anisus vortex. The sequence continues at coordinate 8,200,242 of OX421509.1, forward strand.
ATTGTGTTGTATACATTACTATAAGATTTATCTACTACCATAATTTACAAGAAAGGAAATGTTGGAATACAAATACTGAATTTGTGCCCAGGACTATAAGAAGAGTTCGTGTAATACTGAAACATAAATACTAATAATTAAAGTCTCCCCTAGGACTAACGAGAATTATCAGCAAGATCTACACAGCTCTGGCCACAAGGGGATTGTGGACGTAACAATAGTTAGATGGACAGATAAATATAGAGCAATAGACAAAAAGATAAGAAGATAAAAAGATAAATAGAAAATTAGAAAAATAGATAAATAGATAATAGATAAATAGATATATAGGTAATAGATAAATAGATAAATAGATAAATAGATAAATAGATAATAAAAAATTGATAAATAGAAAAATAGAAAAAATAGATAAATAGATAAATAGATAAATAGATAAATAGATAAATAGATAAATAGATAAATAGATAAATAGATAAATAGATAAATAGATAAATAGATAAATAGATAAATAGATAAATAGATAAATAGATAAATAGATAAATAGATAAATAGATAAATAGATAAATAGATAATAGATAAATAGATATATAGATAATAGATAAATAGAAAAAAAGATAAATAGAAAAAAAGATAAATAGATAAATAGATAAATAGATAATAAATTAATAGATAAACAGAAAAATAGAAAAAATAGATAAACAGATAAATAGATAAATAGATAAATAGATAAATAGATAAATAGATAAATAGATAAATAGATAAATAGATAAATAGATAAATAGATAAATAGATAAATAGATAAATAGATAAATAGATAAATAGATAAATAGATAAATAGATAAATAGATAAATAGATAAATAGATAAATAGATAAATAGATAAATAGATAAATAGATAAATAGATAAATAGATAAATAGATAAATAGATAAAAAGATAAAAAGATAAATAGATAAATAGATAAATAGATGAATAGATAAATAGATAAAAAGATAAAAAGATAAATAGATAAATAGATAAATAGATAAATAGATAAATAGATGAATAGATAAATAGATAAATAGATAAATAGATAAATAGATAAATAGATAAATAGATAAATAGATAAATAGATAAATAGATAAAGAGATAGACTGTACCAAGGGTCGGCAACCTACGGAGCGCGTGCCAAGCTTATTTGTGTACTTACAAGATAATCATATCATATCATATCATATCATATCATATCATATCATATCATATCATATCATATCATATCATATCATATCATATCATATCATATCATATCATATATATATATAAATCTCAAAAGGAATATGTGGCTGGCTGGCTGGCTGGCTGGCTGGCTGGCTGGCTGGCTGGCTGGCTGGCTGGCTGGCTGGCTGGCTGGCTGGCTGGCTGGCTGGCTGGCTGGCTGGGTATGTACATACCGCATAATCTTTTTAAATACTGGACATAAAAACGTGAAATTTGCTACAAATATTCTTTGCGTTACGGCGGTGAACACTGTCAAGGTTTTAAAAAAATTTAAATGACCGCAGTGGTCAGTTTGGTCAAAAAACGCGAATAAAACGACATATTTTGGGTTCATGTTGAATTTGCCGTTCCAACTTTTTATAGTTTTTCGATCAATCGCGCTAAAAAAATAAGACAAAAGGACGCGTAGAGATTATTTTTATATGACGTCATCAAAGTTTGCGCAGGGATAGCTGGTTGTCTTTTTTTTTTATGGCGTCATCGAATTTTGCGTATTCATTTTAATTAACTTCACTTCAACCTTTGCTAATGTACTTTATGAATGAATAGAACAAAATATATTCACGTTTTAATTTGCGTCGTAATTTATAGCGGGCAATTTTGTAATTGTTATAATGGGTGATGAGTAATGATTTTAACGGGTAATTCATGTTGTAGCGGGCAAATTAAAAATTACCTCACGTTTAAATTCGTGTCGTAGGTCATGCGGGCAATCTCATTATAACTGCCTGAGTAGTTATAGTGTATGTAAACATAACGTTTAGCCGGTTCGGAGGACCGGGCACATAACGGCTTGTGAAAAATAAAACTAAAATAGACTAAAAATTACTTTCATTATTTCATTCAGCATGTTGCAGTACAGTGTTAGTTTCGAGCAACTGTCGTCACATGTAAGTGTGAGTCACAAAGTCACACCCGTGGCTGGTTGTCAAGGGGTACGATAGACTTACAGGCCATTCATCAAGCTTACAAATATTTATCTCTGCCTCTTGGAATCTAGCGCTTGGTGTGGAGGGAATAAACCAATGTCACAACCAGGCTGCGAAGTTATCTGGCTTACAACACACGAACATACGATAGTATTTATCAATATACATTTCACGAAAGTGATTATATTTTTTTCAACACAGGTCTTTATTACTAGAGGATATATATATATTATATTTATATATATGTTTGTTCTGAAATAATCCGGCAATAATCTAATTAATGCTATAAGGCGATAATGTCGTGGATAATGTTATACTTTGTTGAATATTCTAGCAAATACTAACATTACTGCACATCTAACAATAATGATACGTGACTTTTGTATCGCGGAGTAAAACTCTTTTCTGTTCAACAGAACAAGCTCATCTATCTTAAGTCGGAAAATTAGGAGCTTATATATGTTACGGCCAAACCCGAAGTGCGGCCAGATCGCGATCTGGACGGCCAGATCGCGATCTGGCCGAGGCGCTTGGCCAATGTCCGATGTGCTTGAAATTGCCTGTGTTTACGCTACTTTGGCCGGCCACTTCGCGATGTGGCTGGCAATCCGTGGCCAATGTCCGATGTGCTGATACAAGAATGTTTGGTAGGCGGCACAGGTGTGATGGCGGCTTGCATATGGTAGTAAGGACAGTGATACATACGCTGTGACGATAATTTTCTGTTCATCTTCTGCTTTTCGGAGAAAGTCCGGCCGAAGTGGTCACTAATTATCAAGGAAATTAATTATCACACGATTTAGTAAACTATCTACCTGGATAAAAACACCATTTGCGTCATAAATTGACTGGATGGTGTCTGTGAGTAGCGCATTGACTTTTGATAATCCACAAAGGTGGTCAGGCAGGAGCGACCGTTTTTATCTAGCCATTGTCCAATCGGTCTAGTTTCATGTGTTGTATAAACATGGGTGGGGCCGCCAGTCGCAATGAGATACCCTTGAGATAACACTACTGCACCAATAAACACTTGGGGAGTGAACTACTAACACTCAATTAAACACGTGTTTAGCAGATACAATTTATTTCTACTTCAAAAAGATACGGCATGGGTATTTACCGAAAGAGAACGACTCTGACCTGATGTATCAATATCAGCCTACATTTTACAAACTATAATTATTGGGAATTCCCAGGTGTCTTAATGTATTTCTAACGCTTGGACTTTGTTCTAGGGTAAATTCAGAAGAACCTTGTGTGTGTGTTGGGGGGGGGGGAGGGGAATGGGCGGTGGTGGTGGTGATGAACTAAGCACATATTATTTCTGCTACGCTAAGGTTAAAACATGGTTAAAAGTGTAAAGAGTATAGTTTGCATTTACAGGGAAAAAATCATGATTCGATTCTAGAAACAACAAGTGATTATCTATAAGCTCTCTTTCTTCAATTCAATCATAAATGATGTGCTCAAGGGCGGTGCCGTTTCACATCCATCCTCCATGACACTACGCGACTATGTCAACCTTCCTTCTTGACTGAGAAATTCTTCTATCTCTCTTTCTGTTAGAGTGGTGCCGCATAGTTTTTTTTTTCATTACTAACGACCGAATTAACCGGGTCTTTGTTTGAACGTTGTATTTTTTTTTCATTACTAACGACCGAATTAACCGGGTCTTTGTTTGAATGTTGTTGTTTTTTTTCATTACTAACGACCGAATTAACCGGGTCTTTGTTTGAACGTTGTATTTTTTTTTCATTACTAACGACCGAATTAACCGGGTCTTTGTTTGAACGTTGTATTTTTTTTTCATTACTAACGACCGAATTACCCGGGTCTTTGTTTGAACGTTGTATTTTTTTTTCATTACTAACGACCGAATTACCCGGGTCTTTGTTTGAACGTTGTATTTTTTTTTCATTACTAACGACCGAATTACCCGGGTCTTTGTTTGAACGTTGTATTTTTTTTTCTTACTGACGATTGAAACAGACGGGTTGAGCTACATGGTTACGTATACCCCCCCCCCTCACGGACAGAGGAATATTGCCTTATGGGCAAGATTCCAATAGTGTTAAGATATTGCGCGTTATTATCGTGGTATTCTTATTTCCAACATCCGAGATTAACATCAAAGGTTAGTTGATAAAATAACTTGAATAATTAAACTATTGACAGACAAGGAATGAACCATGGCGGATTCTATTTTGCGTCTTGCATTGGGTGCCTGGTGAGAAAACCAGAAATGTAGTCGTGCTGGCAATCGATATTTTCATTATTAAAGACGTATTGAGATAGAATAATGGCATCGACTAAGCTTATTAAGTTTCTTGGAGGATGAGAGAAATGTTAAAGGGCGGTAGTCTGCCTGTAGTGTAAACTGACGTCAATTTAAGGAAACAGAATTTTTCTATACTGGTGGCCACGGAAACTGGTGAACGCTGCTTCACCGGCCCTATGGATCAATTTGGTCAGACGGGATACTTTTTGTTATATACTAATGCGATGCACTTTAATTCTATTTCTGTGGTAGTTCTTCTCTGGTTCAGTGAAACTTTTACTTGCAAAAGCTAGATAAAACAACACAATTGTCCGTCACAGTCTGTCTGTGTCAGCTTGCATTGACACTGATACTAAACTGGATAGACTAGCATCGGTAATAGCTAAAGTTATAGGAGCCCTTCGGGACGTTACTAAATAATTATTAGAGATTCGACGTATGAATTCTTCCAGACAGTCGTGTACCTTTGTGCACCCAAGTAATTACGGGCAGTTACTGGCAGTTGAGGGATTTCATGGAATTATTTCCTAACATCATATCTAGCCTTAATTTATTTTACCGCTTTGAACATACAACCTGCGCTGTAACAGCGTTTATTACATTGCGCTCATAGCGGGTCACATCACAATAGTGGCACTCTCTCTCTATGACTACTATTAGGTCCGGTTCTGCCATTAACGGAGTTTTCCTCACAAATGTAAAAAAGCGTTTCTCTTCCGCTTCCTTTAGAGCAGTGGCGTAGCTAGGGGAGGGGGAGGGGGGTCCAAATTCGAAAATCCTCCCGGGTCCCTACTTCAAAAGGCCCCCAAAGGAGTGTCCGAAATGTTTTTTTCTTATGTCATTTAATGTCGAATGTCAAAATGCAGGGGCCCCTAAAGAGGCCAAGTCCCCGGGCCCCCAAATCCATTGCAACGGCACTGAGTTAGAGGACGCCAATTGAAGCCACCGTAACTCGTTAAGCGAAGAATGATAACCCTTTGATTGACTTAGTAAATATATTATATACCAGGGGTAAAATCACATATTTATTTAACATACTTATCGTTCTTGCCAATCGAATTCAGAAGTAGTCTTAATGGAAATGCCTGAGGAACTCCCTGTAGCAGGGAAATCACTTTGGCTAAATCATCCAAGGGTTAATTCACCCACTTCCTATCATATGAATTAGATTTAATGTTTAGCCCCTGCTCTCACTTCAACCATCAAAAATTGGTTGTTTAGGCTTATGTATTTCAGATTCAAAGGCGGAAAAATATCGATCTCCTGTTTTTGTGGGGGAATCAATGGAAAAATAAAAATTTTGGTGCCAATTAAAAAGTTTTCATCTAAAAAACCCCCAAAAAAAAAAAGGATGTAGACGAAAACTTTGTTTTCTTTATTGCCATAATTATAAGAACACTTACAATAACAAATATTAGAAGAAATGCAGATTACTTAATTTTTAATTCAAACTACGAAGACATGATTAACTCTTATTTTATACTATATAAATATATATATAATAGTATATTATGTTCTAATGGAAATAATTAATTTGTTTGTTAAATAGATAAGATTATCAATACACTTTAAACTTTTATAATTATAATTTTCTTAATTATCTCTTACAGCCCCTTTTTATAAGCACTGTTCGTTAAAAAAATTTGTAAGTTTTTTGTCATATTAACATAAATAATCTTAAGATAATTTTGTAATAGTTATTCAATATATAGGTACTGTTGATTGAAAACGCAAATATAAATAATTGAAACAGGTTAAAACTGAAAACCATTATAAAAATATTTTAACACAGTAAACATATTTTTTATATAAAGTTTCGATTACCCGAAAGTTGTAGCCGAAATATTGCACATATTTCGTTATAGATAATTTGAATATTGCGATTGAATATTAAAACAAGATATTATGAGCTTATTCAGTACAGGGAGGAAAGCGTTTCATTTATATTCTTTTATACCCCTGCCACCCAAAAACATCCAACGTTATTGCAAAGTTTTGCAAAACGTTATGCAAGAACACTTTTTTTTAGGATGGGTTCGAGTCCCACAGATTTTAGTCTCATGCAAAAGCCGTGTACACTTACCATTAAAACTTGCAGACCTGTTACAAACCATGTCTTCCAACTGCCAGTAATTTAAAGTGCTTTTAAAGAATGTATTTAAAAAATGCTAACAAAAGCAAACGCCAACACAGAGAAGGCAAATACAAATTTCCTAAGTTCCCGGAGTGCCAGGCTAGTAGAAGTTTCTTTCACAGATGTAGTGCGTAGCAATAGATGCGCAGCCGACATCTACATTGAAGCGGTTTTCGTAAATGGTGCAGTCTTCATTGTAAACGTTATTCGGCTCACCTGCAATAAGAAGTTTTCGGTAAAAAAAAAATTATGACACGTTGAAGAAAGAGAACGAATGGTGGATGTGGGTTTACACGTATCTAGCGTGTTTGCTTTTTAGAGACGGAAAATGTTTAGATAGTATAGATAATTGATAGATAGATGAATAGATAGGTAGACAGAAAGATTGATGATTGAAAGATAGTTAGATGGATATATAAATATATAGTTAGATAGATCTAGATGATAAATAGATAAATAGATAAATAGATAAATAGATAAATAGATAAATAGATAAATAGATAAATAGATAAATAGATAAATAGATAAATAGATAAATAGATAAATAGATAAATAGATAAATAGATAAATAGATAAATAGATAAATAGATAAATAGATAAATAGATAAATAGATAAATAGATAAATAGATAAATAGATAAATAGATAAATAGATAAATAGATAAATAGATATATAGATAAATAGATAAATAGATAAATAGATAAATAGATAAATAGATAAATAGATAAATAGATAAATAGATAAAATAATAATAATTGGTCATTTATATCGCGCCTCACTCCATGCTAATGCAAGCATGCTCAGCGCGCTCACAAAAACGAAACGACAATAACACTCTAAAATAGTTTTAATCAAAGGTTTCGGCCGATGGAGGCACGAAACGACAATAACATTTTAAAATAGTTTTAAACAAGTATTTTGCTGATGGATGTGTACTTCATCAACTTAGTTGAAAAGAAAAGTCTTTTAATTCTTCTTGAATGCTTTTTTTGACAACGAGTTTTTCAGTGTCTCAGGTAAGCCATTCCACAGTGTATGCGCCACAGATTCAAACGATAAATAGATAAATAGATAAATAGATAAATAGGTAAATAGGTAAATAGATAAATAGATAAATAGATAAATAGATAAATAGATAAATAGATAAATAGATGAATAGATGAATAGATAAATAGATGAATAGATAAATAGATAAATAGATAAGTAGATGAATAGATAAATAGATAAATAGTTAAGTAGATAAATAGATAAATAGATAAATAGATAAATAAATAAATAGATAGAAAGATAAATAGATAAATAGATAAAAAGATAAATAGTAAAATAGAAAAATAGAAAAATAGATAAATAGATAAATAGATAAATAGATAAATAGATAAATAGATAAAGAGATAAATAGATAAATAGATAAATAGATAAATAGATAAATAGATAAATAGATAAATAGATAAATAGATAAATAGATAAATAGATAAATAGATGAATAGATGAATAGATGAATAGATGAATAGAATAGATAGATAGATAAATAGATGAATACATAAATAGATACGTAGATATTTAGATAAATAGATAATTATGTAAACAAACTGTACCAAAGGTCGGCAACCTATGGCACGCGTGTCATGGTTCGGCATCTATGCCAGTTTTCAACTCTTCGGACGAGATATGGAGTCAAAATTGAACCTCACAAATTGTCTGAACCTGATCGGTAGTGTAGCCAGGGGGGAGCAGGGGGAGCAGCCGATCCCCCTACGACCATTTTAAAAAAAAAAGGCCTTAATTAATAATTTTAACAAGCTACGAAGCACAATTTATGCTGTTACTTTTTTTTTTTCTTTACATTGCATTTTAACAATGAATTTATTACAATCATTTTGAATCATTCAGCGTGCCAACAGCGTAAAAGTCAAACTGATCAACTATATTATTTTTATAAGACAATTTATTTAGTGCCGTAGCAATACCAAGACCAAAATAAAAGGAGAGTAATAGAGAAAATCATTAAAGCGTTTTATATTTAGTAAAAAATTAACCTGTTTGTTATTATCAGCTTTAAAAAAAATCCATTCATACAAAAATATCAATTCATAGCTAATATACAATTTTATTACTCAACTTACACATTAATAGTTATCAACATTTGAATTTAGTTGTCAAGAAATTATTCTAGTAATTAGAGCTGGGTCGTTGATTCAAAACGTTCTATATATCTACAACACACTGATGTAGGATGCAGGATGCAGATCACTAATGTAGATCTGTACTGAGTTCTACATCGTAGACGTTAGACATACAAACACAGAGTTGCTTCCCCTTGCCCTCTTTTTCATCGGCAGTTCCAGCGCTGACGGCTGACAGCACAAGCGATTAGCGATAGCTCGCTTCGCTCATCTACAAGCAGAGTGCGTGATGCAATATAATTATGTATGGGTCTTGTATTAGTCTTGTCTTATAAGCCAAACTGTTCTACATGATCTACATAATCTACATCGCCAGTTCCAGCGCTGACGGCTGACAGCACACGCGATAGCTCTCTACGCCAATCCAACGGCAGTGTTGCAATCATGTAGATTTATGGGTCTTGTATTAGTCTTGTAAGCCTAACTGTTCTACATGATCTACATGTGTAATAATATGATCTATATAAAACGCGATCGAATGTGTTGCACATCAGTTTATTAACTTGCTGGTCCACACCGCTTATTACTTATTCCACAGTCTCATAGCATCGCGCGATCTATTTTCATAAACCTGTAGTTTGACTTTTCATAAAGTAATTGAATTGTATTTAAATACCAGATTGTATTTCTTACAACATGCTATAATAATAATAATTTTTATTGGTATAGCTCTGTCCACATTGATAAACTATAGGCCTAATTAAGTTTATGAAGAAAATAAACTGCGCTTTCTAAATAAATACTTTCTTTTTTCAGACACTTGGGTCCTTTAACGTTGAATTTATATTCATTTTCTGTTCATAAACCAACAAATAATTAAATAATCATTTCTCTTTGAATTTCTCAATAATACTAATAGCTATTTGATGTACGATGACCCCTACAAAGAAGCTTCCTAGATATATAGCGCATTCGTCTTTATGTAGGCGATGTAGGATGCAGGATGTAGATCGGTTTGCAACACTCGGGAATTCTGAGTATAGAGCGTTCTCAGTAGGCGGAGCTTAAGTTTTTTTGAGTAAATTTAGTGACCTATTTGTGTAAATATAGAACCCACTTGAGGTACAAACGTAACGTGGTGAAAGTGAAGTACTTCTTTATCATGCAAAATTCACATCTGAATATTGGCTATCCTACTCAAAAATAAGGAGGTAAATAGTAGTACTGTAGATTAATGTGATTAGGCTAGGGCCGGCTAGACCTATTAACACTTTCAATTTCACTTTATAGGCCTACACTTTTAATGTTTCGTAGGCTAGGCTACGATGTCAAGCGATATTGTTGGTGAATAGGCTATCTAGTCAAGTAACTATTAGGCTCACATCGTCTATGATCTATGTCTATGATAATAATAATAAAATAGCCTATTTTATTTAACATACATAATACAGCTTAAATCTTAATAAGACTTAAAACACAACACATCATTTAAAAAAAGCTCGAGCCTATATGAAACTTTATTAATACAGCGGCCATATTTAATTGTACACCATTACTCAAAGTAAACACAAATCACGTGCTTTTTGTCACGGGATTGCAAACGCCCTATAGAGCGTTCGCAATAGGCGTGGCTTATGTTTTTTAGTGACGTATTTGTGTAAATAGACGCCAATTGGTGTACAAAAATGGTGAAGTACTTCTTTATCATGCCAAATTCACATCTGAATATTGGCTATCCTACGCACAAATCATTAGATAAATCGTCGTAGAGATCATCTTACTAGTACAATAGAAAAACTGACATGGTATTTTTTCAACGAATTTCACCATTTTAAGCTCAATTCATCATCTTAATATCTGGCCGGTAAGTGTTGCATTTGAATGGATTTATTGAAGTGAATTATTGGAGTCATTCGTTATTTTCATTGTAGGCCTAATCGTTCAATAGTAATGTAACATTTTTAATGTAAGAATCTTCTTGTATCTATTAATCTAATATAGAATTAATAAAATCCATATTAATACATTAATCATCATTTTAAACACAAAACATCAATTTAAAAAAGCTCGAGCCTATATGAAACTTTATTAATACAGCGGCCTTGTACTTGTACACCACTACTACACAAAGTAAACAAAAATCACGTGCTTTTTGTCACGTGATTGCAAACGCCCTATTGCATCTTACAATACACCAATGATGTAGATCTTGACCCAGCACTACTCGTAATAGACATAAAGTCTTTATTGTATTAATCTCAAAATAACTGAGATTTACTCTAACATATTACTTTAACTCGAAGAACAAGTAATGTAACATTGGAATTCAGAGGAAGAACTACGTAATAATCATACAAACTGGGTAGTTATTTTAATGTTTCAAAATGTACATGTACATTATTTAGTCATAAAATATTTATATAATTTTGAACTATCTTGTGTAATTTGATCATTTTAGAGTTATAAATTGTAAGCCAATAATTTTTTTAAAAGGAAACAAAAAAAAGAAACATGGAAATATTAATGTAAAGAAAACGGGTTAATTATCTCCTTTCACGTAAATTCTCCAAATTTGATGCTAGTGATACCAAAAGAGTTAATTGTTTTAACATAGATCTAACTAGTGTACTTCTGAAAATGCTCATCTATCTTAATTTGCCTTAAATTACGGAAAGAGTTAAATGTTTTTAAATTTATTTCACGGAAAGATATGCCCAGTTTTAATGCAAATCTATTACAATTGCCCAACACTTCAAGTGCTTTTGGACCCAGTCTTGTAAATGGAAGTTTAACTCACTAAAACGTGTAGCCAAGTCATACAGAAGCTGGCTGTTAATGCGGTTAGTTCACTAGACTGTCAACTGAAAACCAACTGACTTGTCGCGGGTTCTATCCCTACCACCGACAGATCCCTGTCGTTCTGCATGAGTTTTGGGCCTAGTGGACGTAATAATTTTCTATCTAGAAGTAACGTCGGTAAACTTATAAGAAAAAAAAAGAAACATTGGCTTCAACAGTCAGTTCGCCTCATTCAATAACGGATTTTTTTTTCCATTAAGATACATTTTAATTGTTTCCAGACAAGAAAAGAATCTATCCAAGACTTTACCTATACTCCGTATGACTTTCTTCTAGAAGAGACTTGAGAAACTATACATTTGACTTTCTTAACAATAGATTCAATCAAAGATTGCAAGTCCAATGATGGAGCTTTGCATACAAACATTCCTGAACTAAAACAGTCGACGTCCAGTTGTGATTTCCATGTAGTTCGCCATGCAGCACCTACTAATTATGCTGACAAACGTTGCAGTAAAAAATATTCTTGGAGGTCTTTCGCGCGCCACTGAAAATCGTTCTGCGTGCCAAGTCTGGCACAAGTGCCTTAGGTGGTCGACCCCTGTTATAAAGCATTTGCGTTGATTCTATAAATACTTTTCAACACTAAAAGTTCATCCCGAAAATGAGCAATAGATACAATCAATTTTGCAGAAAATCCCATCACTATTAGCTCCTAGAAAAAGAATCGTGAACGGTTAAATAAAAACTGCACTATTATACAGTGTGTGTATCCTGAGGCACATGGTTTTCTTATAACACTTGATACGTACGAATTCTTAGTTATTCAAATAATCTGGAAAAATTGCTAATCGTGGGGCCTTTTTTTATACAATTTTGCTCCCCCTAGCGTCAAAACCTGGCTACGCCACTGAACCTGATGTTACAATAATCAGTTTAATAATAGGCGCTAAATGTGGCATTATGTCTGGCGCAGTTAGTTATTACCCAGACGAGCCTCTAGGCTCTTATAGCCCAATGTGTAACGAGATTGGGGTTGGGTCCCTGCGTCATGCTCTCCAAATGGTAGGTATCCCGCAGTCATATGGACTAGACCCCTTTTGTAGAATTCTTATAAGATCCTTAAAGCGGCGGCATTACCGCGTATACTAGTATTTTCGCCTGGTAGTACAAATGCCAGCCAATAGGCCTTGTATCCCAGACATCGGGCTTGGCTAGACGGGTATTCTCGCGCATATTCCTTCCTCCCAACCTAGTTTCGGTAGGCTCTCACCCGTGCAATAATCTCATGCGTTAGCTCAAAGGTGTACTCTTTATGGGAGCGTATCGGTGGTTTCAACACTTCGACAGCTTTGAATGCCCGTGGGTATGGAATTCCCACTACAAGAAACATTTGACCATTAGCTTTGTTTGACATTCCCACCTTATGATGTCTCTCAAAACTGAACAAACAATCTGGGAATGATTAAAAACCCAAACACTCTAAAGTCTGTTGTTTCTTTGTGAACTTTTGTTTTGTCTCTACATTATTAACCCTTCCCGTACCGACCTACTTCTATCTATGCTGTCAAGGAGCTGTTTTATTCGATGCTTGGTCTCACGGCATCACAACAACATAACAGAAACATAGTTTGACTTAGGAATGTTTGGCAAGGACGATCTATAGGTTTGGAGACAAGTTTAGTGTGTAGGTGTAGGCTAGTACGGACTGTAAACACCGAGACTGGAGCTAGTGATAGTTGATACTGGTGCGACAGTGAGGGGGACTCTGCATGGACAAAGAGAGACAGAATCCAGCTCGCTAATAAATCTAGTTAGACACTGACAGGTGTGGGACTTGGTGGGTTCGATGCAAAACTATTTAACGTAGGGACACTGAAAAATGTGTACAGAACTTGGACTTGTGGTCTGATGTTTGGATCACACCCAAGCCAAGTCAACTGTCCACAGACAGATGTGCGTTTTCTGACACGGGTGAGTTGAGTTTTGCATCGATACCTTCCAATAGACAATATATAGATAGATAGATATAGTTTAGGACAACATTAAGGGGTTTTATTGTTTATTATGTAGGTGACGGCCCGTACCCAGGCCCGTGCTGAGGCTGGGGAACCATAGTTCGATAGCGGTGGTGACCGTAGCAACATGGCCGAGAGCGGTGGCCAGCTGGTGGCAAAGTGGCTGACTACTGGTGGCAAAAGGCCGGTGGCTGGCGGTGGTTGACGTGGCAGTGGCTTAGTAGTGACGTGTAGACGGCCGCGGTGTAGACTGGTTGCTGATGGCAGTTTGGTGCATCAGTACTTCAGTAGTACGTCCGGTGGTGCGTCAGAAGAGAGGCAGTGTGATGCCGTTGAGGACCAAGCCAGTGTAGACGTGTGGCGTAGGCTATTATATTGTAACGGTTGTGTTTTGATAACATTCTTTTATATATTACGTTTCATATGCTTGTAATAACCATTTAGTATAGATATAATGTTTTCCTTTGTGTTTACTATTTATCAGTTTGATATTATTTAATTTTATATTATCTCTATCCTTAAAATCACTATTAATAAAATTAGAATAGTTTATAGTTCTCTTAATCAAACATCATGTGTTTGTTGTTTCATTTACGTATGTGTAAATGTTTTAATTACATTGTTTTTCTATGTAATTATTAAGATCTGGGACCTTCCTAATTAAGCGAGCCCATGACTATAGAAGTAAAGTAGTCATTTAAATGTTATTGTAATTAATTAGGGGAGTTTTTGACATATGCTGCCTTCAGTTCCGCTATATACGCGACCGGAACTGTAAGGGTTAAGACGAAGATTTATATTTACCTGGTTTAAAGATTTGCTGTCGACACGTGGCCTCGCAGATCGTATCGTCATCCTCCCACCTGAACGTGTCTTCCACGGCAAGGTCGTTCAGACCAATCCAATATCTATCTGTGCGATTTATTTGCCGCAATATTTCCAACTTATCAATATTTTTCACAGTGTACAGTTGAGCTGACCTGGCTAGAGATTGAGAGAGAAAGAGAGGCAGAGATGGGCAAGACATAGCTAAATGTTCTCCATGATCATTTATTTAGTATAAACAACAATATTTTTTTTTAAGCTGCAAGGGTTATTACTAATGGATATTCTTAACTGACAAGTGTAACACCAGTATAGTTAAATCACTAATCCTAAATACACTAGAGCAAGGGTCGGCAACCTTTCTATAATAATGTGCCGAAGTGGGATTTCTAGTTCATTCAGGGTGCCAACAGCTTAAACGCTACCCTGCTTTAGCACTCAATTTCTAACAGAAGATACTTGAACAGTTTTTTTAACTTGACAATAAGTCTGTGTGCCAAGTCTGGCACGCGTGCCATAGGTTCCCCCCCCCCACCCTGCCCTAGAGGAAATCTAAAACTCTGTAAACAGACTCAGGACTAGGAAATTTATTTTGAATTTTTTTGTTTAATAACACAAATATTATAAATATGCAAACCTATGCAGTCATCTCTGGCACTAGCATGATTGACTTGGTTGGTAGACATCCACACACAGGCTGTAATTGATCCGCTGGTCACAAGCTGAAAACCTTCGTTGGAGTTACATGAAACATAAAATTCTTTACTAGCGCTTTTACTGGAGTTTGGTGTTAAGCAGTTTCCTGGAAGTACATGTATTAGCATTTAGTGATTGTTAAATTTTCGAAATGGGTAGATGAAGGAGCGTATTCACGGTTGGAAGGTATATGGATAGGTAGGTCGGTGGCAGGGCTGTTAGGTGGATTAAGGAAGGTGGATGAATTAGTTTGATGGTAACATAATACAATGAACATATATCTGGTTTGGTAGTTGGGGTCGTAGATGGTTAGTTGGATTTGATCAATGTGCTACTGCAGGGGTCGACAACATTTTGATAATGGTGTGCCAAAAAAAGAATTTCTAACTCATTTAGCCTTAATGTCAACCCACTCTTTTCTTGTAGAAGATACTCTATTTGTGTGTGTTTTTTCGGAGTCTTGTCGTGCCATTTAAAAATGTCTCAGCGTGCCAAGTGTGGCACGCGTGCCGTAGGTTGCCGATCCATGAATCTATAGCTTGATTCAGGCTATGGATTCATTCAAAGTGATACGATGAAAACATTATAGTTGAGACGACGTTTTATCTGTACATTAGATATTCAGATTTCAATCTATCTGCAAGCATACATGTCTGACCATGTGAGAGATCGCACATCCAAGATTTTGTTTCTTTTCTTCTGTCCTTCTTACACACAGTGTCAGCTACCGTTCGTTCCCTTTCACGCACAGCTGAGTTAATTCATTCCTATATTTTTACAGGAATACAACCACTTTCGGGGACTCGGTGGCCGATCGGCTGGCGTACCGAAGGTCCTGGGTTCCAATCCTGGTGCAGGCCAGGCTTTTTTCTCGGGTCTGGAGGGTGTCCCTGAGTCTACTCAGCTCTGGTGGGTACCTGATCTTAGTTGGGGTAAAGTAAAGGCGGCTGTGCACAATGCTAGTATGCCGTGGTCTCAGATACTGGTGAACGCTGCTTCACCTGAGCTATGGATCAATTTGTTTTGACGGATACCTTACGTTTTTTATACCACCTTCGTTTCTCAAACGCAACACACACACACACACATATTTGTTCCCTTCACCCAGGCTACATTCTGTCTCTCCCTCTTCGTCCTTACGTCAACACCAATTTAACCCTTTCTTATCTAACTTCTCGAAATACCTCTCAACATACGCGACTACAAGATTACAATTCGTCTCCCCCAAAGTGGTGTTTTTTTTTTTCTTCAGTTTTAAACACATGAGAAATTTTGTTTAAGTAAAAGAAAAGAACTAAGCTAAACTTGAAACAGTTGTTTTTATTAAAATAATGTATTCATACATAAACAACTATTATTGTAAAGTCAAATCTGGCAAGTTGAAAATAATATACACTTCAGTTTTGGCGAAGTTCCATTTTAAAATTATTGACCTTTGGGCGTAATTAAATTACGGTGCAAGCGAAGGCCATAGTTTACCAATCGGTTTGCACAATAAACAAAAAAAAACTTTACCAAACGGTATAGCGTAGCCTTACCAATGCCGCATTCTTGCAGCTGAGCATCATACGAGAAGCAAATACAACTCCGCGAGTGACATTCCAGGCCGCACTGTACAAGGCTCGTTGCCTGCTCAGTGGTCACGGACACCGGCATTGTAGAAACTGGCGCCTGGATCTTCAGGTAACTGGCAGTAATTCCCGTTGCATCGACTGAAGAATAAAAAAAAACGAAATCTGGCCATAATGGTGTAACGTTCGCTGTCGTTGGAAAGAAAGGTACAAAAGAAAAAGATAATTTAAACAGTAATCGCTTAGTCTCATTTATTATTCCGTTTGCAAGGAAAAAATCTTATACATTTTACTTATGTTGAAGTGGCAGTTAAGTATAAAATAGGTTGTCCGAACAAGTCAGGAAAATGAAAGTCCAGTCAACATCATATAATACACTTATAAAAACTGTCTATCAATCTATAAAGATGGAGTGTCTGAAAAATCTAAGATTAGACCTATACAAGAATTTATTTGGAATCCATTACATCACATTATTGTTAAAATGCCAAATTTTTTTTTTTTATAAAAACGTTGAAATAATGAATTTGTCAAGACATAAGAAAAACGCCACATATCGCCGCAGATCATTTTCAAACCTGACAATATTTCGATATTACTTGTACACTAGAAAAGACATGGGTCGGCAACCTACTCCACGCGCCCCAGACTTGGCACGCAGAGCAATTTTTTTCAATGGCACGCGGAAGACTCCCAGAAAAAAAGAGGCAATTAAAGTATCTTCTATAAGAAATTAAGTGCTAAATAAGGATGACTTCTAGGGTGTTGGCACGCTTAATGATTTAGAAAAAGGAACACTATTATCAAAAGGTTGCCGATCTCTGGACTAAGACATATTGGCTTCTTAAAATAAAACAAATCGTGTATTCTAAGACATATTGGTATTGTAACAATGAACAAGAGGATGAGTTTCACATCTTTATAATCGTAGGCCTATATCTTTCAATTCAATGAGCGTGTATAACTTTCAGTGAAAAACTTTTATAATTCGATGAAAATCGTATATTTTATCACTGGAAATTTCGTAGGGCCTTCATATGACTGATAATTTTATGCCTAACACTGTAAATATAGCAGGTCGAGCGGCAGTGCGTTCGGCTGGCGAACCAAAGGTCCTGGGTTTCTAATTCTGGTGGAGGCTAGGCAGGGCCGGATTTAGATGAAAAGAGGCCCTAGGCTATTCCACTTACGAGGCCATTTCACCTCCGATTTTTAAGTTTGTAAATTAGATGAGTGATAATAAAATACATCATGTGATATATATCAATATCTAATAATATTAAACTTTGTGTCAGCGTTAAGCCGGCTGGTCCAGCGGTTAGTTCACCGGACTGTCAACCAAAAACCAACTGACACGTCGCGGGTTCTAGCTCGGCCATCGGCGGATCCCTGTCGCCCTGCAGGAGTTTTGGGCCTGTAAAAATATTTGCGCCAGCAGGCAGCATTGTGTTTACAGAGGGCACTGAGCATGCTAAAATAGCATGGATAGAAGCGCTATATAAGTAGCCAATTTAATGTTTTAACTTTGTATTTTGCGCTCAAATTAGTTTTTAACCCTTCCCGTACCGACCTACATCTATCTATGCTGCCTTCAGTTCCGCTATATACGCGCCCGGGACTGCTTATTTTAAACTGAAAGTGAACTTTCATAAACATCTTTTAACTACATGCACTATACACCACGTGTTTACGATTTGTGGCGATGCATTCTTCTACACAGATAATATTATTTGTATTCACGGATACACTTGATAGTTTATGTTTCTGAATGGGTAAGATTTAAAGCTATTATCAATATCTTTTTTTCTATCGTTTAAATGTGTATTTAATTTATGTTCAAAACTAATTTCTTTTTGCACTGGTTGATTGAAGTGTAAATAAATAGATAAAAAATGCCAGACTAGACTCGGACCACGGATGAGCCTAGGACGCAATAATCTTCTTTATAGAAGGAGCGTCTATAATGTATAAGATAAGATAAGATGGGGTAAGATTAGTTTGATAGTTTATATTATGTTTGAAAGAGTCCAAAGTGATTTAGCCTAACCCTTACCGATATATCTAACAATATAGGGTACTATTAAAGTTATGGAATACATTAAATATGATGGTAAGTAATTTATACAGTCTTTAAAATTATAACATTTACAACTTCCTGAAAATGCTTGGCACACGAAAAAAGAATAATTATATTTTAAACTTGAAAAAGAGATAGGCATGGACACAAGCCTATTTAGCGCCCCAGGGCAAAAGTTTCAGCGACGCACACTTGCATACTGTAACTGCTTCATTTAATACTATATTTACGGATTATATGCCGCCAGCCACCCCCCCCCCTAGAAGTGTAGACCCGAGAATATGCCCCCTCTGCTTCACCCCCCCTCCCTTTGTGAGGCCACTGCTGATGATATTGCAGAAGCAGACACTATTTCAAAAATTATTTCTTGCAAGGCTTCGGATATAAATGATTCAGTGGATACAAATATAAAACCAAACAGAGCAGCCTAGCTAAGGTGCATTAACAACAATTAAAGAATAAACAAATGTGTAGATTACAGCAACTAGAAAATTAAACTATAGATGAGACAGAAACGAGATTGGATTATCAAAGATATCGTAGGACAAAACAATTAGAGAAAGAAACTGCAAAAGAACGAGAAAGACAATTGGAAGAAAAAAGAAAGCGGAGGAAAAAACAACTAGATAAGGAACTTAAATTAATGTTTCGCATTGGCTTCGTTTAACGTAGATGACGTAGATAACGATCGGACAATCAATAGTCACGGAATCTACAGCTTCCTAGCAGCAGGACAAGTCTACCAGAAGATGAATATGGCAGTAAATCCAACACAAAATGTTAAGGGTGAATTTAAAAGTCCACAATACGGACAGATGTACTTCTTAGATTCAGATGACGCCGTCATTAAGCAACTGAAACATCCACTCAATCATGAAATCAGTCAATCTCTAATTAATTCATTGGAACAAATCATTAGATCAAGCAACTCTCTTGCACAAACTTTTATGATGATGAGAGAAGTGGAAGAAAAGACCAACCGTCATGCTACTGAAGAAGGACATGTGCTGCTTATTTTCACATCGCCAGAAGGATCCGTATAAAAAAAAATAATGCACCTTTATCCGGCGAAGTATGTACTGTCGTTACATTAAATTCAGATCAAAGCAATCCAGATAACAAAATGGTGGTTCATAAGCGTGTCCAAAATAATTTTACTTTGAAGAATTTAGACAGCCGCTTAGAGCCTTTTACTTACCCGCTGTTTTTTTCTAAAGGGAGATTAGGCTTCTCTTTTGCCTTTTGCGAGCCGACAGCACCTTACACGCTTTGAAATGGCCCAGTACCGTATTGCTTTTCCACCCCATCTACATTCTCAAGCTGACTGTGTGTGGTTCCTGATATGCGAGAAATTAAATTCAATGACCTGCATTTTGGAGGCCGGCTTTTTCAGCAGTATCTCGTGGATACGTACATTCGATTGGAACGCGATCGTATTCAGTAGATCAAGAACAATCAAAAGAAGATATATTCTGACAAATACATAGGAGTCATCCGTTTTCTTCAAGATCTGGAAGAAAAGAATAATGCTGATATTGGTGAAAGTATTATTCTACCCTCTTCGTTTCCAGGCTTGAATAGAGACTACGGTGAACACTTTGAAGATGTTGTGGCTATTGTTCGCTGTTATGCTCTGCAATTTTGATTAGTCATAAAGAATCTCATTGAAGATGGAGTTGTTCTACTAATAACAGCTTATCAATGGGCATTAATAAAATTATATCATTAAGTAATTGTTCTTTTGAAAGCCCTTAAAGCAGATTACAATAGATATTGTAATGAAAAAGAAAAGAGATGACTACAAAATACATTTGTAGGCCCATACCTGATTAAATATACTCCCTGTAAATAGTAGCCTATATTATATGCATTTATCTTATTGTTTACAATTTCTCTATTGTTTTAAGGATCTTTGATGTTAAAGATATGTATCAAATATTCTAACACTATTATTAATTTCACCCTATAACGACCGATCTGAGATCGGTCACCCCGATATTTTTAAATTAAGCAAATTGTAATTGGTACTAACCTTTATAAAAAATGTGGCACAGATAATAAATAAAAAAATGTCGATAACACTTATTTGTACATTTATTATCAGCACTATATATAGTACTTGTAACAATAACTAATCAAACATAACACACAACATTACAAAGAAACAAAATTCAAAAAAGGAAATTCTTTGATTACGAAAAAAAAATACGCAATCAAAATTATCATATTTACTATCAAATTTAATTAAATATATTCAATACCTTGAACATTATATCAAATTCAATTCAGATACATTTATTTCATAATAATTCGCATTTAAAGTTTAAGTAAGAAGTATGAATTATTATGAATTTTAATTCTTAAACTAAACCAAAAACGGAACTTTATTCCAACGAAATACAGATCACAAAAAAGAAAATATCAAATTGTAT
This sequence comes from Anisus vortex, assembly GCA_949126835.1. Classification (NCBI taxonomy): domain Eukaryota; kingdom Metazoa; phylum Mollusca; class Gastropoda; family Planorbidae; genus Anisus; species Anisus vortex. The sequence continues at coordinate 8,221,379 of OX421509.1, forward strand.
ATCATATTCAATTTTATGTTAATAGTTATTTTATTTAAGAACTGTTTCAATCCAAGTATACATTTAAAACGAAATTGTAGATTAGAAGAATTTCTTTCTCAACTTTTTCACACATAATTCTTCTATAAGTTCATCAAAATCTATTTTTCCGAAGGTCTCATTTTCGATGCACAAAATACTCAACGCAAACATCCTCGTCTGGGTCAGTGTGATTCTTAATTGATTTTTGATATGTTTAAGTCCTGAAAATGACCTTTCTCCAGTACAATTAGTGACTATTAAACTGAGAAACAGCCGTAAAATTGATTCCACATTGGGGAAGGCAACTTGAATATTGTCTTTGAATATTATTTGATACAAGTCTGTATGCGACAATGTGGACTTTTTTTTTTAAGGCTTTTGCGTTTGTCTCACACATGTGTGGAAATAAAATAGTTCTTTAGTAAGATTTTGGTTGACATCTTCAACAGATCAACACCTCTTTGAAGTTCTACCTTTGATGTAAGATCGGCAAGAAAGATTAGATTAGTTTTTCGTAGTTCCCTTACCTTTTACTTTGTATTACCCTTCTAGCAGTTCTTTATTTAGTATTTGGAGACGTGTTTTTTTTGCTTGTTGCTCAAGTGCATTAAAATCTTCCCTAGATTCACGTAAAATATAAAAAAAAATTACCTGTATCAATCTGCACAACTATTAGGGCTTTGAAGAATTTTATTTACTCTTGAAAAATGTCCCAGTATTCGATTCCAGAAATGGAATTAAAATTCTTCCTTCTTATCTAAAAGATTGATGGCCCTCAATCTAGAATCACCTTGTGTATTATTATTTGAATGTAAATAATTGAGTGCATGGGTCATATTATTGTAATTTCTATTCTAAAATAGCTTCCTATAGCTTTTGAGAGTGCCTCCCTCTCAGTGTCTGATAAATATTTAGGCACTTTAGAATGAGGTTTCAAATATGATTTAACAACTTTCAGAACTTTATTTCTCCTAAATTTCGGTCCAGCGTTTTAGTGTCACTGTTTTTAGAATAGTGTAATTTTAGTTTTGCAAACAATTTGAATGTAGGCCCCTCTTGATCTTGAGACCCCTCTTGATCTTGAGGCCCTGGGCTGAAGCCTTGATAGCCTATAGGAATATCCGGCCCTGAGGCTAGGATTTATTCCCCGGGTGCTTGATGGTGTCCCTGAGTCTCCCCAGCTCCAATGGATACTTGACCTTAGTTGGGGGTAAAGTAAAGGCGGCTGTGCATAGTGCTGTCCACAGACACTGGTGAACGCTGCCCCACCGGCCCTATGGATGAATTTGGTCCGACGGGATTACTTTTTGTCTTTACTGTCAATATAGTGAAATGGACAATTAGCGATGTAGATCCACAAGGCAATTGAGACAAAATTAGGGTTAGGGTTAGGGTTAGTGTTAAGCCTGCTCTCTTAAATTGTGTTAGACGCGTATATTTTAACGTATATTGTTAAGCCCGAAATTACTTCAGAATGGCAATTCAAATGTCATAAACCAGCACGTTCGAAATATGTAGGTCTATAGGCCTTTTTTTATAAACTGTGCATAGATTTAAGTATTAAATATTTAACTGCTTCAGAATAAAGATCGGATAATATTAATGTTAGAAGTTAAAACTTTGCATAGATCAATATAATCAGTTCATGTTCATAATAACTTACCTAAGTTGTAAAAATATAATAAACTCAGAGCGTAAGAACAAAATTTATGATTGGAATACATTTTGCTTCCAGGTTCAAAAAGTTTATTATATGAAATGGGAATAGACAATCAACATCCATAAACCTGTCGATATATTTATGTAATCTTCATTGGCAAATAATGAATAATTTAGGCTATGCGCCATCGACGTTTCATGTTGCGTGGTGACAGAGCCTGTCACAGGACGAATACCACAACTAATGTTTGAATAATGGTAACGTGAAGAGAGGCGTAGATCTCATTAACTTGATTCAATACATTCTATTCATTCTGAACATTAGATCTTATCCATATCTACTTGTACAAATGCTGCCTATATAGGCAATTTATTGGAAAAATAGCTGTCAGAACTTCAGTAGTTGACTAGGCCTTGGATAATCTTGTACTCGTTCATTCAATATATCATGCGCACTTTATTATAATATCTTTAAACTAACATATAATAACTAATCTCTTACAGATCCTTTGCCTGGGTTGGGGCGAAGTAGACGAAGTGTCGCTGTAGACTGTAGACGATGTGTCGCTGTAGAGTGTAGACGATGTGTCGCTGTAGACTGTAGACGATGTGTCGCTGTAGAGTGTAGACGATGTGTCGCTGTAGAGTGTAGACGATGTGTCGCTGTAGAGTGTAGACGATGTGTCGCTGTAGAGTGTAGACGATGTTTCGCTGTAGAGTGTAGTCGATGTGTCGCTGTAGAGTGTAGACGATGTTTCGCTGTAGAGTGTAGACGATGTTTCGCTGTAGAGTGTAGACGATGTGTCGCTGTAGAGTGTAGACGATGTGTCGCTGTAGAGTGTAGACGATGTGTCGCTGTAGAGAGTAGACAATGTGTCGCTGTAGAGTGTAGACGATGTGTCGCTGTAGAGTGTAGACGATGTGTCGCTGTATAGTGTAGACGATGTGTCGCTGTAGAGTGTAGACGATGTGTCGCTGTAGAGTGTAGACGATGTGTCGCTGTATAGTGTAGACGATGTGTCGCTGTATAGTGTAGACGATGTGTCGCTGTATAGTGTAGACGATGTGTCGCTGTAGAGTGTAGACGATGTGTCGCTGTAGAGTGTAGACGATGTGTCGCTATAGGGTGTAGACGATGTGTCGCTGTAGGGTGTAGACGATGTGTCGCTGTAGGGTGTAGAGGATGTGTCGCTGTATAGTGTAGACGATGTGTCGCTGTAGAGTGTAGACGATGTGTCGCTGTAGAGTGTAGACGATGTGTCGCTGTGAAGTGTAGACGATGTGTAGCTTTAGCGTGTAGACGATGTGTCGCTGTAGGATGTAGAGGATGTGTCGCTTTAGCGTGTAGACGATGTGTCGCTGTAGAGTGTAGACGATGTGTCGCTGTAGAGTGTAGACGATGTGTCGCTGTAGAGTGTAGACGATGTGTCGCTGTAGAGTGTAGACGATGTGTCGCTGTAGAGTGTAGACGATGTGTCGCTGTAGAGTGTAGACGATGTGTCGCTGTAGGGTGTAGACGATGTGTCGCTGTAGGGTGTAGAGGATGTGTCGCTGTATAGTGTAGACGATGTGTCGCTGTAGAGTGTAGACGATGTGTCGCTGTAGAGTGTAGACGATGTGTCGCTGTAGAGTGTAGACGATGTGTCGCTGTAGGGTGTAGAGGATGTGTCGCTGTATAGTGTAGACGATGTGTCGCTGTAGAGTGTAGACGATGTGTCGCTGTAGAGTGTAGACGATGTGTCGCTGTGAAGTGTAGACGATGTGTAGCTTTAGCGTGTAGACGATGTGTCGCTGTAGGATGTAGAGGATGTGTCGCTTTAGCGTGTAGACGATGTGTCGCTGTAGAGTGTAGACGATGTGTCGCTGTAGAGTGTAGACGATGTGTCGCTGTAGAGTGTAGACGATGTGTCGCTGTAGAGTGTAGACGATGTGTCGCTGTAGAGTGTAGACGATGTGTCGCTGTAGAGTGTAGACGATGTGTCGCTGTAGGGTGTAGACGATGTGTCGCTGTAGGGTGTAGAGGATGTGTCGCTGTATAGTGTAGACGATGTGTCGCTGTAGAGTGTAGACGATGTGTCGCTGTAGAGTGTAGACGATGTGTCGCTGTAGAGTGTAGACGATGTGTAGCTTTAGCTTGTAGACGATGTGTCGCTGTAGGGTGTAGAGGTTGTGTCGCTTTAGCGTGTAGACGATGTGTCGCTGTAGAGTGTAGACGATGTGTCGCTGTAGAGTGTAGACGATGTGTCGCTGTAGAGTGTAGACGATGTGTCGCTGTAGAGTGTAGACGATGTGTCGCTGTAGAGTGTAGACGATGTGTAGCTTTAGCGTGTAGACGATGTGTCGCTGTAGGGTGTAGAGGATGTGTCCTGTAGAGTGTAGACGATGTGTCGCTGTAGAGTGTAGACGATGTGTCGCTGTAGAGTGTAGACGATGTGTCGCTGTAGAGTGTAGACGATGTGTCGCTGTAGAGTGTAGATGATGTGTCGCTGTAGAGTGTAGACGATGTGTCGCTGTAGAGTGTAGACGATGTGTCGCTGTAGAGTGTAGACGATGTGTCGCTGTAGAGTGTAGACGATGTGTCGCTGTAGAGTGTAGACGATTTGTCGCTGTAGAGTGTAGACGATGTGTCGCTGTAGAGTGTAGACGATGTGTCGCTGTAGAGTGTACACGATGTGTCGCTGTAGAGTGTAGACGATGTGTCGCTGTAGAGTGTAGACGATGTGTCGCTGTAGAGTGTAGACGATGTGTCGCTGTAGAGTGTTACGAATATCGGTCATAAATGAATGACGTAGTAAGGCATTGACCTCTTAACAAGTGCGTATCAGAGTCCAAAGCGACCAAGGTTTGACCTTTATGCCCTGAGGGCAGTTTAAATAAAATAATTCGTTCAAATCCCGTGGAAATTGGAGGATAATTCTGGATCGTAGTAATTATAGAGAAAGAGGTTAAAATGCGTATTAAGACCCTGTAGAATCTTCGATGATAGTTTTCTTTGTTAAGTCCCGACCTCCTTAAAGTTAGTTCAGTTTAAACGTTTGTAGAGTGAAGTCGCTATATTAATACTTGTACATATAATGTCATTTTATTGAAACTTATGTTGCCATCAGTTGATAAAGTTTATTGATCGTTTATATTGAGTCTACAATTTAAATAAAATTGTTTATTCAACAACTGGAGTTGTTTGATCTATCATTGTTGAGAAATGTGTTGAAGATAATTATCACGAATATAACTACATTACTGCATAGACCTGTCAGTCAAGGAACCCCTAGCTTGGGCTACAGATTAGCAGAATCTAGAGACTTCTAATAAAGATACAACTATATTCATTGAATCCGATTTAACGAGTCGTAATAAGAGTCATCTCATAAAGGGCCATAACAATTTGCGGGCTACGTCCGATATAGTTGTATAGTGAAGCATATATTCAAGTTGTGTTGTGTTGTGTGTAAAGCCGTGACCTACTGAGCAAGCCTAATAACGCTGAATTCATTCTTCCGATTGGAAAAACGTAAGTTGGAAATTTACTACTTTAAAAATCTCTTAACTAAAGAATGGAATTTATTGAAAATCCAGAAGAAGAAGTTCTGAAAACTTTATCAATAAAGAAGTTAAAAGAGATCGCTGAGATCTTAAAAATAGAAGTTACTGAAACTACACCATCCAGAACTGTGTTGACACAGCAGATAAAAGATGTGTTGATTGCGAGTGGCAAGTTGAAAGTAGAATCAAGCGCGGAGGGATATCAAGTTGAAGGTCAGATGTCTGAACAGTTCCGATTTCAACTAGAAATGAAACGGCTTGAAATGGAAGAAAAACGTCTTGAGATGGAAGATAAGAAAAGTCAAAGAGAAAGTCAGGAAAGAATAGAACTGGCGAAGATAGGAGCTACTAAAAAAGAATCTCATAATGATGTAGAGATGGCCAGATGGAAAAAGCTAGTCCCTACCTACATTGATAAAGAAAGTGAAATAGCTAATTTCTTCCAGACCTTTGAAATTTCTTGCAGAGATTTTAAGTTCCCAGAAGATAAATGGGGAATATTAGTAAGAACAGCTTTTACTCAGGGAAGGGCAAGAGATTGTGTTCTATTGTTAAAAGAGGAGCATTTAAATGATTATGAAGTCATTAAAGACACTGTACTAAAAGCCTATAACCAAATACCTGAAAGTTATCGGAAAAGGTTCCGTCAGTACACAATGTCCCCTTACCAAACACACTTAGACTTCCTTAGAGCAGAAGAAAAGTTAATGGATCAGTGGATAAAATCCAGAAATATCTCCACATTAAAAGAAATGAAAGATATCATTCTGTTTGAGGATTTTATTAACAAAGTGAGGCCGGATATAAGAATGTATTTATCCGAGTGTGATATCACTGACCCACATAAGGCTGCTGATTTAGCGGAACAGTACACATTGTGTCATAGGACAGCTGGTGAGAAGAATTTTAATAGGGCACAACGGCAAGCAGAAAACACACCACAAAAACATCGTGAAAAAGAGCATTTTGTGAAACAAAATGATGTTAATAAAAGACCTGTCAACAAAAACGTCCAATGTACTTTTTGTAAAAGAACAGGACATAGCATCGAAGACTGTTGGAGTATAAGAAGCGACAAAAGACCTAATAAAGTGGTAATGTGCGTCAGACATGCACCAATACAGAATGTACAAGAAAGCGAAGATACAAACAAACTGAATTCGAAGAAAGATTCTTCTAAACCAGAAACACTGAGGGTGGATTTGCCTGAGAGCAAAAGTCAGAAGGTAGAGAAATCTACAACTGAAGACAATGAGGATAAATATCCTGATTATAAATACAGAATGGCTACTATTGGGTTAATTGTCCAGGTCCACAGAGACGAAAAAGTAGACCAAAGTATTTTTGACTCGGAAAAGAGTCTGAAGTCATCAAAAGATGAAAAACCACCCGAAAGTCATGGTCAAGGGAAGAATGAAACTGACACAGAGACCCTGTGCAGTTTTCAACCGTTCATTAGTGAAGGTTGTGTGGCCTTACAAAAGGAAGGACCACTGAAGTCCGTAAAAATATTACGAGACACAGGAGCATCATTAACCCTGCTGCTTAAAGATGTATTACCATTAAATGATAATACATTGACAGGACAGACTGTCCTATTGAGAGGTTTTGAATGGAAAGAAGAAATACCTCTACATAGGATATACCTCGCATCTGACTTGGTGACAGGATATGTGACAGTTGGAGTAATATCAAAACTTCCTGTTGAGGGCATATCTGTTATCCTAGCAAATGATTTGGCGAAAGGGAGGGTGAGACCTGAACTGATTGTGAAGGAAAATCCCGACCCTAGTTCTATGGTGGAGACAGGAAAAGAAAAAGAACTTTATCCTGTAGGTGATGTCATAAAAGGTATGACACCCCAGAAAAAGAAAGAAGAAATTCTCTCACAAGAAAAGAAAAAGAAAGAAGAAATTCTCCCACGAGAGAAGAAAGAGGAAGAAGAAGTGGAACTTGATACTACTATTTTCTCCATGATTGAAGATTGTCCGAAAGGAAATGAACAATCAAAGAAGTCATCGCAAAATGAATTGATTGCTGAGCAGAAAGTAGACCCAGAGTTGCTACAGTTGCATGAGAAAGCTGTCGACGAGAAAGAAAATCCTACTACTGATGTCTATGAACAGATAGACCACAGCATGAACAAACAACAATGCAAACCTGCAGTTGCCGGTACAGATGAAGATTTGAGGAGCATCACTGAAGAAACGAGTGCGGAGAGCTGGACCGAAATTATCAAAAGCTATGGGTTACCACAATCCATACCGACAGATCGAAGGACCAACTTCGCCCCGGACTCTTCAATCCAGTCCTAAAGAACTTATGCCTGGAGCAGGAGATGTCAACTGAATCCTATCCGGAAAGTCGAGGAGCCTATGGACCAATCTTTGGACCCACTGTCCGAGGACCACTCAAACTACTTCAAGAGGAATGGCAGACCGAATTGGATCTCCTTGGGCTGAGCAAGTACCTAGATAAGTACATAAATTTTTTGTCTGACATAACTGTGTTTGTTAGAAAAAAATTGTACACTGCTCACATGCAGATGCCATTGTTGTGTGATGAAAGAAAGGCAAAGATATTATATCATTTGAAAATGATAAAGCCTTACCTTCTGAAAACAATTGGAATAAGCTTGATGTTGTTAACATTGTTACTCTTATTTGTAAAATTCATGCCTGGAGTACAGGATGAATTGAATGACAAATTCACTGATAGTTAGTTACCAAACTTACTATTTTAAAACTAAATCCCTTACTTGTGATGAAAAAGGACTGAGTAAAAGTATTGTTAGAGTAAATATCATTATAGTGTGATATTTCTAAACAAACTTGTTAGGTTGAGCATTTAAAATAATTGCTATAAGAGAAACAGATCAGTTTTATCCGCAGAATTGGTTTCTAAATCAGAGGACATTATAAATGTGGACTGATTATAAGATGTTTGAGAATCTCTGGAAATGATAATTGAAACATTTGGCAGAGAGGATAATTTGATTGAAAAAGATGTAAATGGTTTTGAGAAAAGAGAATTTTTCTATCACTAAAGTATTGAGAAATGTTTTTTATTGTACTATGGAAATTTATTTTATCATGTACTGTTGTTGAAATAATTGCACTGAGTCAAGATGCAAATTTCTTCTATGTGAATTTATTCATTTGTTCTATTATCATTGAATGTATGATAAAGAAGGGTAAAAAAAAAATAGTTGCAGCAAGGCAGAACTATGACTAACAAGAATTCCAAGAAATGTATTATATATGATTTTTCACTTTTAGGATACTGTTACATGAAAAGCAGATCAGAAGTTGAAACTAATGTAAAATAAAACTTATCCTTGTTTTGTAAATTTAGGATATGTGCCACTGACTTGACACTGTAAACCAGAATGGTTGAGAATGTCATGGTTGAGAATTTATAATGTTGACATACCAATGTTCAACTAATGTATGATTAATTAAGGATTTCATGTCAAGATTGTAAAACTAATCTATTTTTTTCTGTATGAGTTAAAATAGATTGAATGAATTGTACTGACAAGCAAAAGATTGGGTAGACCTGAACACTGTGAGGAACAGGAGAACCTAGAATCTATGAATAATGAATAAAACCTTTGTGGAACATGGAAAAGAGCAATGGATTCCAACCTTACCATAACTGAAAAGCTGGGAGATGGAACCATTCAGACCAGAAATTGTTTTGTAAAAATTGTTAAATTGATTTCTGTCTGAAAAAAATGAATAGTCTATGCTCTTTTAAAGTCTTTAATCTTTTGTACGTAAATAATATTGTATTTGAAATGTCTTTAATGTAATCTAAAGAAAATAAGTACTTACTGTGTAGTACTAAGATTGTATGAAGATAATATAATCTGCTTTGATTGATAGTTAATTAAATCGAAAAGCTATAGTCAACTTGCAAGGAAAAAGGAGCAACATAGCAACAATACAAAATGGAGTTCCCCAGGGAGGTGTACTGTCACCCACACTATTTCTCATTTTCATAAATGACCTAATTCAACATATTCCTAGAAAAGTAAAAAGCAGCATGTACGCAGACGATCTTGCTCTAATAAGCACAGAAGAATATATAGGCACCTCAAAATTTAGGCTACAAGATGCACTAAACAACCTCAACCTATGGTCCACAGAATGGGGAATGACCATAAACTCAAAAAAAACTACATACTCAATTTTCTCTCTATCTACTAAAGTACAAAGCCTCAAACTGACCTTGGATAAAACAATCCTTGAAAAAAATGACAATCCCACATATTTAGGAGTCACGTTTGACCCAAGACTAACCTGGAAAAGTCAAATAGAAAACTCACAGAAAAAGGGAATCCAAAGACTAGCTTTGATGAAAAAACTTGCTGGCTCAGACTGGGGTGCAAATCACTCTATCTTGAAAAAAACATATACCAGTTATATAAGGCCTACCCTAGAATATGGAGCCACAGTGTGGGGTACGGCAGCCCAATCAAACCTCCGAAAAATAGACAAAGTTCAAAACCTAGGACTTCGAATCATAACAGGAGCAATGAAAACTACCCCGATCAGAGCAATGGAGGATGCAACCAACCTAAGCTCTATGGAAACTAGACGAGAAACCAAAATCCTTACTCACTTCACCAAGTTAGAAGCATCAGGTCATCACCCTCTAAAACCCAAGCTACTCAAAACCTCCTCAACAAAAAGACTTCAAAGATCCAATTTTATACAAGAAGCCAAACATCTAAAAAGTAAATATAAAATAGAAAACATTGCAATTGAACCTACCCAACCCCACAGCCACTTCCCCCCCTGGGACCCAAGCCCTACTCTAAAAATCAGAGACGAACTAAGCAACATAGGAAAAAATCTGACTACACGCCCGAAATACTAAAAGAAGCAGTAAACAACATCATTAGAGAACAATACCCTCAAAATGCATGGACCAGAGTCTATACTGACGGGTCAACTGGAAAAGATTTGAAAAATGGAGGAGCCGGCATTTTCATAGAGTGGCCAAATGGAGAACTCCTAGAAAAAGCCACTGTCACAGGTAGCCTCTCAGATAGCACTAGAGCAGAAAGAAAAGCAATTGAGCTTGCTGCAAATATACTAACAAGCCACACTCAATCCCCCAACAGCCGGATTGTCATCTTCTCTGACGCCAAAACAGTACTCCAGTCTCTAAAAAACCAAAATGCCCCGATCAACCAGTCACTCAGTACAGAACTTTTAAAACTGAGCAAAATAACTAAAGAACTGGTTCTCAAATGGATCCCTGGACATATACAAAATGAAGGAAATGACACTGCCGACACCTTAGCTAAAGCTGGAGGCAGACAAAACCAGACAGACCCATCTCTACACCCCGAAGAAATAAAGGCAATACTCAAAAGGAATGAATCCGAAAGATGGTCTGAGCTGCAACAAAACAACCCAAAGATTGATGCTTACTACAAACTCTCCCGCCAATTTCAAAACATCATCTTCAGACTAAGGACTGGTCACAACAGGCTAAAGCAACATATGTTCCGCAAACTACGAATCGGAGCAAGCGAAATGTGCCCCTGCGAAACAGCTCCCGAAAATGCGGAGCATGTCCTTCAGACCTGCCCTCTGTATCTTTCTACCCGGTCAGCCTTTTGACCCCTGGGGGCTACCCTCAACGACAAACTGTTCGGTGGACTAGAGCAACTGACAGCCACGGCGCAGTTCATTACAGCTATCGGACTTGTTGTCTGAATCCTCCCAATCATAACATTTGAGAACGAAGAAGAAGAAGAAGAAGTTAATTAAGTAAATTAACCAAATTTGTTTCAAGTAAATCCATGTCTGCACGAAAGATAGAATGTTTCAATGTGAACTCTTTTAAAAAGAAAATAATGACGTCGAAAGGTCATGGTGAAATGAGAAATTGAAATATTTTTAATGATTTTTGCTATAAACTATCTAAATTCTGTAACAGACTATGTTTAAGTTTCTTAAAATAACATAAATGAATTTAATATTGAGATAATAAGTTGTTAAAGAATGCTCATTTAATACGATAACGTTTTAGTCGCGTAGCAATTTTTTTTTACCTAGGCTGTGATGAGGTAAAAATTTGCATAGCGATGTCAACATTATTAGAATCAATTGAGAATGAGAGGGTGAAAAAAAAGAATAGAGAGAGAGAGTGCGGAATTGACCTACATTTTGGGTTTTGACACAGACAGTATTGTTTAAAGTTTAATGTGTTAGCCAGCCTACAAACATGAAAAAAAATACTGTCGAAGCAATAATATTTTTTGTTGTAAAGTGAAATTAGGTCAGGGCTAGTATTTTTTTTGTTTTGTAATTGAGTTAGGCCTAGCATGTGTTCTATCAGAACGTTGGGTTTTTTTCCTTATGAAAAAATAAGTCGTGTCTGCATAGACATTAGGTGATTTTTTCTTTTGTTGTTTGATTACAAATGTAAAAGATATTAGTTTATAATTAAATGGACGAGAGAGGTTTTTATTAACGTGGAATGTTCATGTAATAGAAGTTATTAACTTGTATTATATTATATCTATTAAGAATGATTATGTATTTTTCTTGTATCCAAGATTTAGATAAACAATTTAATTGTCCATTGTTTTGAATTAAAAATTGAATGACTGTAGTTAAGCCATTTGATAAGATGAACGTATATTGCATATATTATATGTTATTGTTATCAGTTCGATTGAATTATTGGGATAGCCAATTGAACTGTATTGTTTCCCCGGAATATTTTTTTTTATAATTATTCCTTAAAATTAACATTTTTTAGTAGTCAAAATGTAAAAGAAATAATTATAAAACTTTAGAAGGAGGGGGATGTTACGAATATCGGTCATAAATGAATGACGTAGTAAGGCATTGACCTCTTAACAAGTGCGTATCAGAGTCCAAAGCGACCAAGGTTTGACCTTTATGCCCTGAGGGCAGTTTAAATAAAATAATTCGTTCAAATCCCGTGGAAATTGGAGGATAATTCTGGATCGTAGTAATTATAGAGAAAGAGGTTAAAATGCGTATTAAGACCCTGTAGAATCTTCGATGATAGTTTTCTTTGTTAAGTCCCGACCTCCTTAAAGTTAGTTCAGTTTAAACGTTTGTAGAGTGAAGTCGCTATATTAATACTTGTACATATAATGTCATTTTATTGAAACTTATGTTGCCATCAGTTGATAAAGTTTATTGATCGTTTATATTGAGTCTACAATTTAAATAAAATTGTTTATTCAACAACTGGAGTTGTTTGATCTATCATTGTTGAGAAATGTGTTGAAGATAATTATCACGAATATAACTACATTACTGCATAGACCTGTCAGTCAAGGAACCCCTAGCTTGGGCTACAGATTAGCAGAATCTAGAGACTTCTAATAAAGATACAACTATATTCATTGAATCCGATTTAACGAGTCGTAATAAGAGTCATCTCATAAAGGGCCATAACAAGAGTGTAGACGATGTGTCGCTGTAGAGTGTAGACGATGTGTCGCTGTAGAGTGTAGACGATGTGTCGCTGTAGAGTGTAGACGATGTGTCGCTGTAGAGTGTAGACGATGTGTCGCTGTAGAGTGTAGACGATGTGTCGCTGTAGAGTGTAGACGATGTTTCGCTGTAGAGTGTAGACGAATCGTCTGAAGACTAACAGTAACAATAGACGAGAGAACTATCTCTAGTCGCTCCTCGCGTTTGTGTAGATAACACAATCTGGACAGGAGTGGTCAAGGAACATCAATCGCTAAGGACTTGTGCATAACGCACATCACGCTGTCTTAAATAACTTCTAGGGGAACCTTGGGTAAAACGAGATACTTAAGGGAAAAAAAAACATGTCGTATCAAAGATAACATTGACATGTAAACGACATTCTGTGTACTGAACAAGCAAGTGGTGAACAATTATGTCACAACAAAAAAAATATAAGAGTTTTTTGTTTCAAAAGAAACACAAATGATTTATTGGGCTAACCGTATTTTCCCATTTTGCCCTATGCCTCGGCTAAAACGAGACATACGCTGGGGGTATGCTAAATCAAATGTCAGTCGTCGCAGAGTTCACATACGAAAACTGGGGCATTGTTTCTTTCATTCAGACCTGCACAGCTGTAGTGTGCCAACCTGTTATAGTCACCTTGACAGGCTACCCAGCTTTCTGCACTCTGGGAGTAGGGGAACCTGGGGAAAACGAGATACTTAAGGGGAAAATCCCTGTGGTATCAAAGATAACATTGACATGTAAACGACATTCTGTGTAATGAACACGCAAGTGGTGGATAATAATGACACAACAAAAAAAGATGAGATTTGTTTGTTTCAAAAGAAGCACAAACGATTTATTGAGTTAACCGTATTTTCCCTTTTTGCCCCATTGTTTTGTCCTGTTTTACCCCAATATAACCTTGTTTACAATTTTAAGGCCTCCAAACCACAAGCTGCAATGCTATAGTAGGTCAAACTTATAGGTACTATTACCAGTGCTCACAGAAATATCTATCAGAATGTTAATTCTTGTCTGAAAAATCTGTATCTTTTTACTTAATGAACACATTTGCATCATAACCATTAAAATAGATCAAAATAGATAAAATGGAAATATTTGCCTCTCACTGACGCACGCAGCTCAACCAAATAAAACGGATTTGGCCGACAAGGCAGTATCGTGTGATCTCTTTATTAGACTCATTGCTAAAGAGCTCCCACTTTCTGTTTTTCAGTCATTCGTGTGTCTCGTTTTACCCCGCTATCTCATTTTACCCCAGTTTCCCCTACGCTTAAAACTTTCGATTTTAATCTTAAATTTTCCTTGAGAAAATCATAGCGATTAAATAAAACCCAAGTGTACAATACAAAAGGGAATCGGGAATTCAAAAAAAAAAAAAAGTCATTCGAGTTATCAAATAGCAGAAATAATAAACCAAGCGATCCATCTTATTATAGTCATTGTTCTTATTAAAACTTGTTCACGACCCACAGAATAGGCCTACGGTTTTCAACCTTAAAAATTCAGACAAAAAACAACAACAACCTTATATTATTATAAACCACACTACACTCGCATATCCAAGTATATTAGACACACAATAAAAGATCGAAAAGGTTAGATTACACGTTACACATATCTTGTTTATTATTATTGTATTTTACATTCAATTAGATTTACATAGAAACGAGAAAGAGTCAAGCCATGAATGTCACGATGGCAGAGCGGCACCGAGATTGGCATAGGCCTACAATTAATCATCCAACTGTTAAAAAAAAATGGTGCCCCAATGACCCTCACTCGAGTGAGTCCTTTTATTGATTTGAATTAAACACATTCGTGATTATATGTGAAATACTAAAAAATTTTTTTGGAGGACGTTTTAAATTTAAGTAGGTTGTTTAGGGTACACTGGCGCAGCAAGCCCCCTCTCTAAGGCAGATTTGTAATTTTTTTTGAAAATGGTGTGATATATTATACATTTTTTCACCTAATATTTTTTACTTCAATACGTACTAATACTTATACTACCACATGAGACATTGTTATTACCCTTTGGTGAAATATTTCAAACAAAAATAAAAATTTGAAAGGGGCAACTTACCCCGTGCATGAGGCAGAAGGCCCCCTTAGGGGGCATCTTGCCCCATAAGTATTTTGTAGATATTCTTACATATAAATGTATAGACAAATGCACACTTGAAATTACACAACAATAACTAATAACATCAACTTACTTAACAACACATCTTTATTTTTATTTTCTGATAATAGAAATATATCTATCAAAAAATCATTGTGCAGTTAATGTTTTTGACAAAGCCTCAGTACTATAGTGTCTTCTTGATGTCCTTTGAATGTATTTACAATACATCTGTAGAAAGATTACATTTAAAATAAAATGTTTAAGAAGGGAATGTTATTAAGTGTTAGAAAAATTAACAACATATTACTTAATATTAGGATGTGTAGGCCCTATTTAATATACCGGTAATTTAGGTTTTCTTCTTTAAAACTAAACTAATTCTTATATTTATATTATCTACTATATCATCTCCTACCTACTAAATTCTAAGTCTAATAAAAATAAAAATAAATTATACTAGATATTTGTTAAGAATGAAAAGTAGGCCTAACTAACCTTTATAGATATGTAATTTCAAACAGCACATGTTCTTTCTAGAATTTTTACTTGATTAACACAATATGCCGAAAGCTATAAGATTGAGTAAATTTTATGATTTGCTTGAATAACTCGAAATTTTTTACGTTAAAAGCGATAATTTACACTCGATGAAGTTAAATATGTCTATTAACACATACAAGACGATTCCACTTTTAAAAATACATTAGGGGTGTCAGGATAGTGAGGGGGCGTTTTACCTCCAAGGGGCGTTCTGCCCCAGTCTACCCTAATCTTTGTCCCGATGTGTGAAACAGCAAAGGGGGGTCGTATTATACTTCTGTGTGTGTATGTCTGCGTGTAAGCTTATGTGTTGTTGTTTTTTCATAATACAAAGACAATCTTACAACCGTACTGACATGCATTGATAACACACTTAACTAATGTAAAAAATGTTGCGACGTTGCTAGCGCCTAACGGTTATTGAAAAACGTTAACTAGGCCTAGGCCTACATTTATTTTATCTTATATAGGAGCCTAATACAGATGATCCTTCCATAAAGAAGATCCGTGGTCCGAGTCTAGTCTTGCATCTTTAGGCCTATTAGCCTCATGTTTTAAATGATGTCTATAGGTTACTGGTTTTCATTTTTCATCGAAAGGCCAAAGAAAGTAGGCATGCCTAACTTACTAGGCCTATAATAGCTCTATAAAGCCTAACAAGGAAATAATATCCATAAGAACAGTTTGGTGATTTTAAAAAAAATGTTTGTTAAATTTGTTGATTTAAAAAAAAATATTAACCTGCTGATTTATAATCTAGGTCCAGCCTATTATAGGCCTAATAGGCCTACATAACATATAACAGATAACCTAAATGTACGGTAGGCATATAGGCCTATATTTCCACATAATATAATTTTTTAGACTAAAGGCGCCTTTAGGCCTAAATATAGGCCACAATAGGTAGGCCTATAGGCCTAAAACAGGCTTGAACCCCACATCTCTAAGAAAGAATGCGAGCCGAGATTACTAGCTTAGGACTCGGTTATCTCAAGAATTTGGGGGGTGTTTAGTAGGCTAATAGGATATTGTACCATATATATATCTAGGCCTATTATTATAGGTCTATAGGTCGAATAAATAGCTTATATTTTATTTTAAAGTAACATCTATCACAAAATTCAGGAAAAAAAGATTTTAGTGTTAGGCCTATAGGACCACTATAATTGTCTATATTAGCCTACATTGGACCTAGTCTTTAAGCTTCCCTTTTTTAAATTTTGCAACCCGGTAATTAAAATTTTGCTTTTGTGGCGCGGTTACCGGTCGAGGCGTATTTATGTGGCATTTTAAATTTTTAACGCACGATACACGATAGCCTATCTAGAAAATTCCATTTATAATTATATATAGCTCAGTGCTTATGTACGTTGGTTGATCGGATTTTTCCTAAAAAAGGAATTCCCACAGTGAAAGCTCCACTCCTAGGTCTACGACACCAGGCTCAATCATTTATTACTTCTTTCGTGTTTATACTTAAAATTGTACCAAATGTGAGTATAAAACGTATTTTGAAACACCAAAATTTTATTTGTAAAAGCTTGAAGCAGAATTTGGCTCTATTTATCATTTTAACTTCAGATGGCGTGTTGGCCTTTATTTTACATGCCTAAAACAAAATGGCGCATTTGAGTAGGCCTATTAGGCTATTTTATCATGAATCATGACAGTCACACACACACAGTGTAGCCTACTTTCCTTAATTCCTTGTAGTTGTAGTCTGCCTTTATAATAAAAACTAATGCGGTAGGTGTTTTTTTTTACTTCCTCTAAGGGTCGTGTTATAATGCTGTGTGGTTGTTAAAATTTAATACTGGTCGAAAAACGATTATCTTTATATGGGCCTAACGGCCTAACCTCCTAAGTCTAGGTCTAAGTAGTTATACTATAGATCTATATATAGTAGTATATAGCTAAGTTAGGCATATATAACTTATAGTTATAGGCTACCACGCATGATGGGTTTCACTTCACGGTGATTCGTATTTAGCAGTCGGCATGACTTGAGACTTGTGAGGTCATTGTACAATTTTAATATTTAGTACTATGATAATGCAATAATATAAATATATATGATAGTAAATTAGGCTTGCCTCCACGGCACATATAATTACAACAATAAATTATTTGTTAAAAAATTAAAATACAACATGTAGGCCTATTATTACTAGTACTCTACTGATATATTTAAGGAGCTACTTTAGTAAAAATGAAAATATAATTTGGTGAAATTTTTTTAGAGAAAGAAAATACAATATTGGGATTTATATTATGATAAAATAAATAAATATATAGGCCTATATATAAGTTTTGTGTAGGCCTATGTGTGATTGTTACATAGATAGAATAACCATTTTCTTATTCATTAAATAGATTTGAACAAAAGATTCAAGTTGTGAAACCCTTTTTATTTGGTCAAAAGTTTATGTGGGTAGGCTTACACTTGCCTACGGTGACAGAATTTGTGAAGCCCTTTACTTTATTATTTTGTTTCATGCCTAGGACTACTGTTGTGTTTTGTTTGTTAATTGTTACGTTCAAACCACTAAGGTTTGTAACCAACTATTGCATAATTTTAAAATTTTGCTGTCTAATTTGGCGATTCGTTTAATACTTTTTTTTTATTCTGAGGAGCTATATTAATCATTGGGTAATTTTAATTTATCATCTTAAAACAAATGATTATAATAAACATTCAAATCTATTAAACAGAATGCATAGTGGGCCTACAATGAAAGATTGTATGACAAAAAAACAAAACAGAAGTGACATTTCTTTGATTAAATAAAACTGTATAAAAAAAGGAGCTAGCTTTTAAAAATAGTCCTATTTCAGCCAT
The DNA here is from genome assembly GCA_949126835.1 of Anisus vortex. Classification (NCBI taxonomy): domain Eukaryota; kingdom Metazoa; phylum Mollusca; class Gastropoda; family Planorbidae; genus Anisus; species Anisus vortex. The sequence continues at coordinate 8,239,614 of OX421509.1, forward strand.
TTTTTTTTTTTTATATATTATTTTTTGCATCCTTGGTCATGATATCATGATAAAATAAAATCCATTGCTAAATCTGATGGGGTAATTTAAAATTGTCATCTGAGCCATTGTAAAAAAAATAATTTTAGTCAGGTGTAACAAAAGGATCTGTAGGCCAGCTGAACTAAGTTGTCTGAAAACCTACTGTTGAAGTTGAAGTATCAACACGACACAGACTTGAATGCTTTACTTACTTAGTTTAAACAAGATTTTTGAAAAAAGGTTATTAAATAGATACATTAAACAAACAAATATAGATTTTCAATTGGAATGGGAGCTATACTTACTTAAACGAAGAGCCGAGCTGCATTTGCCTACCACTGCTCCATAATAATTATGAATTAAAAGGCTTATCTTACAGAATAGACCAGTGAGAATCATAAAGAAATATCAAGGAATGCTAAGTTAATTACTGCAGGTTATAAGAATCGTTATGGCTGGTTCATTCACACAAAACGCTTACAGAACATTTATTGAATGGTTCAAGTAAATACCACTAGAGACAAGAGCAAAGATTCACTGGCAGACATATACACACTTGACGAGTGGTTTGAGAGCTAAGAGGCATTGGGCAGAGTACCAGTGCTATCAAGGAGTTTCCACTTTCTTTGCACTTAACTAAAGTGGTCGTCCTTCTTTTGCCATTGCGGTTGTTTTGTAAGTCTTAATGGTCAACCTTCGCGTCTAGTCTCCTCGGAAAGATAAACTGAAAACTTAAAGGTCGCTGCTGCTTTATTTTATTTTGAAAGTGACATTACCTTTTTTGTCTGCTTGGGACAAACGATTAATTTTAAAAATTTAATAGCATAGAGTATGTATATAATTATTATTATCATCACCTATATTAATTGAAGTAAATATATAATGATTCTATTCATCAGGTAGTTATTATATTAAAGAAGTAAATGTGTAACAATTTTACTTATCACTCTATTTATAAATATATAAATGAAAGATTCATCACTTTTCATTGGCTGGAGAAAATCCAAAATTTAACACTGTGATACTTCAGAACATGACTTGAAGGTCTTGTTTTCTTTATCGCATTTATCAACTCTAACCTTTCAGCTGCTTTTCTCGTCAATGATTGAAATCCGCAAGCTTATGGGGGGCACTTTCCACCTGATCCATCCAGTATAATGCTCGGTCAGCCCTGGAACTTTTCTCAACGAGTGTTTTGAAGATTTTCTTCCTTGCAACTAAATCCTCTATCATTCCACTTCTCTCATGATGTCTTAAAACTGCCCCCCATCCTTTTCGTGTTTGTTTTTTGTTACCTGGATTGGCCAAAATTTAAAACCTTCTGTCTTAACAACTTAAACATCATTTAATTGTTTATCAAAATGCAAGACTAGGCTCAAACCGCAGTTAACCATAGGCATAGGATGCTATAATCTCCTTAGCAGGAGCGTCTGTAATATATAAGTTAAGCGGGCAGCGGAGAAATATATACTTGAGAGCTTAGGGGCATTGGGCAGCTAGCAGAGAAAAACCAAACAAATGAGAAATATTTAAAAACTCCAGCAGTGGTTCTCATAGTGTGGGACTATTATCCCCCAGGGAGCGGCAGTTTCTTTACATGAGAGCTGGGGAAGTTTGCAAAGGCTAAATATGTTTTTAAATTGATCCTCCATCTTTATTTTTATATTAAAACCTTATATTTATATACAGATCTAGATGGCATACAGTTTTCAAATATTGGGATTCGTTGTTCGGTATTAGTTCATGAAAGTACATGAACAACTTGCAACCCATTTCATCTCTGCAGAAGTAAACAGAAAATAAAAATAAAAAATAATGTTTTTTATTTGAAATATATAATAATATGATGCTATTGATTTCTTTCAATTACATTTAATGCATTTGTGTTAATTAACAATACATAAACTTTACTGAAACAAAATTTTTTTAGAAATCTAGATGTAACCTGGGTTCTTTCTTTACAGGTGAATCAATACAAAAAAAAGTTTAGAATGAACATTTTCCACAAATATTAAATATATTTAAATGATTATTGAGATCCTTGTTGGTTTGAAATGTTCAGTATTGCTTTGGCAGTCCTTCTTCATAACCTCACTAGATGGTTGCAAGTACAGTCTTATTCTTATTTTCTGTGACAGTAAACATAGATCTATACTATTAGGAAATATCATTTTCTAAGATAGTTGAAATGGTACTCCTTTTATCAGACAGCTATGTATCAAAAAAAATCTTAAAATCTATTAGATTACCACTCCTTATTGTAAATATAAAAATTGTCATACTACCTTATGAATCTAAGTAGTTTGAGCCAATTTTTTCTTAGTATTGAATTTTGAAATGTAACAGGAATTTCCCATTTTAAGTTATGAATAAAAACATTTTTTTTATGCAAACAGTTTTGCAAGGTCTGGTGTTATCACTAGAGAGACAAGAGCTTTGATGGTTTCATTAGTAAAGTTAAGAATGAACTTTTTCATTCATTATCAAAAATGTTCACATTGAATAGCATATCCTACCGGGTATGTCAAGAAGAAATGTCTGGGTAAACTGACTGTTAAAAAAGATGTTGAACATTTTGATTAGACACACCTATATATATATTTAAATCTAAGTTCATTAGAATAATACTTGTAAGATAGCTCATCTCCCAAAGCTGTAGGCCTAACTGTTTGTTCTATATCTATGTCAACATTTATTCTCATTAATATCATTGATTTCATGCTGTAAATTTTGTTTCTACTACGTCTTTAAACAAAATTATAGTGGAAAAGTAATTTTGGGGCCAACAGTTCTTAGAATCTAAATGCTGCAATCACTGCTATATTTATTACCGTAGGCCCTATTCAATGAATCCTTTAATGCTTCAATTCCCAAACCTTATTTTGTCTGTAACCTCTTTATTTTTTAATTTTGTTTTTCTGACCCACTAATATTTTATATAGTATATACTAGATTTAGGCAAAAGTAAAAAAAAATGTAAATATATAAAGTAAAAAATCAAATAAAAGTGTTTCCACTCAATATTTTGAGACTAGTGACATATCTATACTGTAGGACTTGTAGGTACAATGTAAGGACGGACTGAGAAGAAAGAGTCTTTTTTTTTAATGCATATAAGTACGCCGCCTATACCTAAGTACTCTTTCTTCTCGAGTGGCATTTAGGCATGGATTTGGGTTGCTACTTTTCCGGATTATCCCAGAAATCCGGATTCGTGAACATAATTTTTTTGCGAATCCGCATTCGCGAGATATTGTTGTCTTTGGTTCCGGTTTCGCGAGTTCACAAAAAAAAAAAAACATCTACGGGTCTGAAATTGCGCTGCGATACCCGGTTCTGAGAGAAACGGATCTGCTAAAAATAGAACTGGTACCGTTCTTCAAACCATATCTGTGATACCTGCAAAGATACGATATTATATTTAAATAATTAGATTATGTCTCGCTTTGTGTTCGGATATTTTCTCTTTTTAAAAATGTGCCGAAAATGACCGGAAGAAATGGAAAATCTTCAAGCGCCACATTAGATGTGTATAGTTTTATACGGTAATTGCTAATTCCTAACCGTTTCACACCTCCGTGTACTAACTATAATATCGCAGGAAAGATTGAATTAAGTTTTTTATTATTTTTTTTTGTCATTAAATACTGCTTTTTTATCACCCACTAAAATAAGGGCAACGAAATATTAATTAATGAATATATATTTGAGCAATGTCACAGTTCCTGTATTAATAATTGCCATCAATGAATGGTGTAAAACCATTGATGTAGTGAGCAGAGTGTGTGTTGGACTAGAATGGCTAGATCTAGTGACTGCAGGCCTCCATTTTTTGACCGCTCGGCGACCTCTTATTTTCTTTCTATTATCCTGAAATCCGGCCATCGTATTTGCAAACGGTTTGCTTTCTGCCCAATGACCCATAACTCTCAAACAACACTTCAAAGAGACTTCAGTATAAATTATTTTTTTTTAAAGCTATATTTAGTTTTATACAATCATACAACAAATCTGCCCTATGCCCATACCTGTACTTTGACACATGTTCCGAAATATTATACGAAATCCACATCTTCATCTAGGCCAAAATTCTTACCGACCTCGTTCCGTCCCTTTGACGTGCTTTTTTTTTTTCCTTCTTTTTTTTTTCAATACACAAACCAATTGCATCTTAATCGTATAGTTATCTTATCTTATAAGCTTATAGACCCTATTACAGACTCTACTATGAAGAAGATTGTTGCGTTTTATGCCCATCCTTGGCCAGAGTATAATAATCTTGCATTTGTATTAGTATAGTGATTGAAATAATAAGTGACTAGATTCTAGTTCTACCACATACTACTGTTTAATGGCGCGTTATATTATTTTTCTTTAAAAATAATATATCGGTTAACATTTTATTTTTGTTTTGTTTATTTTACTTAACTACGTCGTGCCCTAGATCTATATCTATTATAAAGCATATTATAATGGATTAATACTGTATTATAATTAACTTTACTATATTTTTTTATTTTTAGAAACGGGTTTTACCTAATAAAGGGAGGCAAATTGGGCAGAAACCTCTAATCTTGTATTCGTAGTTTGTAATACTTTCGTATAGAATTTAATTTTAAATTGATGAAATAAATATTGTGAATAGTGTTATGCGTCTTTTCTTATGATTTGTTATCTTTAGTGTTTTTTCCCGTTTTTTATTTATTTCTTTTACATTTGGTTTTGGTAAACAGCATTTAAAACTGTACTATAAGAAAGAATGACGTAAAACTGTCATTAGTGTCATTTAAGGAATTTCCGTTTTACTAATGTTAACTTTGTTAACCCGCTCCTATCTAGCTTTTAGCTCTATAAAAAAAAACACAAATAGCAGTATTTATATAATCTGTTCTCTTCTACAGTACAACTAGTCCTTCAATGTAAAGTAGTGGAAACGGATAGATCAAATGTTATACTCAATAAGGTAAGTTCTGAAAACAACCATTCAACATAACGTACTGTTTCGTGCTCATGTCTTCAACTGTGTTAACCCCACCTTTAAATTTTAGGCATAATTTAATGTTCGCGGCTGACATTGCATTCACTTATAGGCCTACTGTTATTTCATCATTTAGATCTTGTATAGACTCTATATAGATGTGTTGACAGTCTGATAGACGAATAGAGTTAGTTAGATATGTAGGCTACATACATAGATAGATAGATCGTAGGTAGAGGATTAGATAGTCTATAGTTATAAATATAGATATAAATAGATAAATAAATGGACGAATTAATAGATCCTATAGATAGACATGCAGACAGAGAAAAATGATATCAAGATAGTTTAAGATAAAACTATTGATGAAGAGAAACGAATAGATATAAGTTATAAAAAAAAGATGGGTAAAGGTTGACTCTAATTGTTATGCTGGTAGATAGATAGACGTATAGATTGCTGGGGAGAGACAAATAGACGGACAAAAATTTGGCCTGAACTGTTCTTATAATAAAATAAAGTGTATGTAATGGATTTCTTTGGTGTGTGTGTACCCATATAAGAATCGGTACTATGGCAACAAGTTTTCTTAACTTGACGAGAAGAGAAAAACAATTATCGTTGATGATTTAGGAATTGTTCCATAAAAACTTTTCCACTTTTTTTTTGTACTCAACAGTCCATCGACTAAAGTAAAAAGCAAAGCACTCGCGAAATGACGTCATCGAAACCTGCGTACTTACCACCGAAAAAAGAATTTTACTACGAGTTCGAGCATCCGAGGCCCGCCACCATGAACAGTCTTCAAAAGTCGAGCCAGCCGCGGAGGGGGTCCCTGCAGACAGAATTGGACCGTCTGGTGGAAGAGATAAAAAAAAAAAAGGTTGTTCTAATAACACAAGTGTACCCACCCCATCGGACGGCCGTGCAGTCCATACAGCAGACGGATGATCAGCATGTGTTATTTATTCTTTTCTGTGCGTATAAACTGTTGTGTGCAGGGAAAGTTGTTACAAGCGCGAGTATTTGGACCGAGTGTCAGAATTTTGCGCAGAGGTTGCCGACAAATTTTTCCGATGTACTTTTCGAGGTGTTTCCTTCTACTGAAGTGGAGCTAGGCGCCGCAGCGACGCCCATCGGAGCTACCCAGGACGTTACGAACTCTGTGACGCCGCCAGTGAACGAGGCCGCAGCGAGGCCACCCAGCGCCCCCACTACACCGAGCCGGACGCCCGCTGACGTCGTGGACGGCTTGACGCGCGGAGGACAGACGAGCGTGAGCGCGTCGTCGGTCGTGCAAGACGAGCCGGATAACATTGGCTTCTCGATCAGGAGCGCGGCGCCCATGGAGCCAGCCGTTAATAGCCCGACCAAGTCGGGCGAGAGTCTCTTGGGAGCCACGGCGGCGGCGTCACCGGATGTCGCCTCCTTTCGCATCCCAGAACAGAGGGAAGGGGGCCATCGGAAAGGTGGTGGCGATCTCCAGGCAGACGGCGTCCGGCAAATGAAGGAGTGTCTCTGGGCGGTACAGCACGAGAATAAGATTCTGGAGACTTACAAGCAGTGCGTCCAGTGCAAGAAGAACCCGAGGGACATCACCTTCTTGCCGTGCGGGCATTTCATCACCTGCCGGCAGTGTGCGGGCCCTATATTTACCTGCATGCTATGTAATAGAGCCATACTAGCCACCATTGACACGTATTTGAGCTAAATAAAGGATTCAAGTCCGGAGTTTGGACAATTGAATATGGAAATATCAAACACCCCCAAGCCGATGCAGATTGTCAAAGTCTAGCTATGCTTAATTCGGATATAAAAGCATCTTTTATTTTTATTGGCTGACAACCTATTAGCCCGAGCACTTTGCAAGAACTACAAGGAGTATAAGAATTATAGGCATTATAATATTTTAAAATTATTTTACAAACTTAGACTATCTGATTTAAAGAAAATTAAGTTTTTTGTTTGTTTTTAAATAATATATTCCTAGATTTATATTGACTCCACTATTACTACTAATACAATCTAGACTATAAACCCAACTTCCAATTCCATCCCGGATTACTGTACTAGGACTAAACTAGTGTTAGATCTATCTCTCATCCTACACACATCGTCAATTAAAAGGCCTGCACAAACAGTTGCCCGGTTTCAACCAAGCATTATGTTCGGGCAATCACATAGCACGGACACCAGTCTCTTCTGCTTTCCTGCAGTTTTGACACCGGCGGCGGCGGCGGGTCCAGGAGTAGCCATATAAGCATGGCTAAAAATAGCATCCCTTCCCCTCCCTCCCTTATTAGGACAGTGCCAAGATCTTTTGAAACTTGGTGATTGTAGCCTTGTGTTTAAAATAAATTTAAACAATAAATACACGTCTTCAACCATTGTCACTTTGTTGGCTATATAGCTTTGGTACTTATGCAATGCTCTGTTATATAAATAACAAAAGGGTCTAGGCCTACTACCATGTTAAATGTTATGTTGTTATTGAATACAATATTAATATTAACACATATATAAACTAGTTATTAAGTAGGACTATACTCATCATATTATAAAACAAATAAATGAAAATAAGACAGTTCGGACAATAAAATTGTGTATGCCTAAAATGTCATGGGACAACAGATACCGTAAGGTCTTTTATGGATGTGACGTCAATTAAAAAGTTATAATTTATTCATATTTGTATGCCTATTTTTATTTTTTGGGGTTGGGGGTCACATTTTTCAACTTTTCGAAGTCTAGCCGATGACGAAAATAATTATATTTATTTTTTTGTATCAAATGTTTGTTTGCCTTTATACAAATAGTTCTACACATGTGTAGAAATTTCCGTTCTATTTTAAATTGTCGATTATTTTTTTCCGGGTGTGTAGTCAAAAACCCCATTACTAATTTTTCCCGTGAAACCTTTATTTAGATTTAGGAATTAACTTAGAAAATGAGAAATATAGTAAAGATGATCTTTTTATTGGATTTCGTTGAAAAATTATTCTTTTTCGGGGCGTTTTCCAAACAAATCTTCAACTATAAACTTATAACATTCAAAAGTACTGTTGTTTCAAACAACTTCATATAGCTAAAGACCATATATCACATACAACAATTTAAATGAACTCGAGAACGTTAAATGACTCCTGGGGCTAAAATAATTTAACCCTTCATTACTGTTGGGCAAAGCGTCAGAAAATAGACAACAGTGGCTTTCAAAAGAAACTAAACACACACACACACACACATAGGCCCTATAATGAGAAAACGTACACAGCGGTTATACAATTACAAAGCAAATAGATTTCGACCTTCTTTTTTTTTTCTCTTGTCTATTGTATTGTTTAAATGGCAATGTTTAGACCAGATTTATAAGAGACGTTCAATAACATAGCGACCCAAGTACCGGCACCGTAAAATGGGGTGACTTTGCCTTGATTTTAACCTTTTGAGTGTTCTCACTTATTTAATACACTACATACCCTTATACTTATAAAAACAATATTAAACACGGAGGCACAACTTGTAGTTTATAATTATAACTATAACCAAGAAAAGACTATATGAGACCAAATTTAAAACAGTGACGTGGTTTATACAGTTTTTGATAAAATTATTGTTCATTTCAAAGGATTTTTAGATGTTTAATTAGCCTTTATATACAAATACAGTAGCATAACCGGCGGCAGCTTTTTTGCGCCATGATGATTTGACACTTTTATTTCTAATGTCAAATCATGAATATAAAAACTTAATTTTTTTATAGTTAGGCCTACCTATACTGCCTATAATCGCAAGGTTGGACCCGAGCCCCACTATTTACCCTAGTTACGCCCACTGTGTGTGTTTTAGGGTGTGGCTTGCAAGTCTCCAGTGAAGAATGCACTAACTGCATTAATATTAATTTTGTTGTTTTCGTTAACTTTCATGTTTTCGTTTGTTTTAACGTTTTATGACAAAAAAGTTTTTGATGATAATAAAAAATATTGTTATATTATGTTATTTTTCCTTAGGTGTTTGTAAGTTTGTAATTGGTTGTTCTTTCATTTCCATATTAATTGATTTAATCCCTTAAGTTGTAAATGTTTGGAATTCCCGCATGTTATCTGTTAAAAAAAAGGAAAACCCGATAAACACGTCAGTCTAAGTGAGGTTTACGTGTTTACCTACCGTTAGTTATGTAATAACAGTGGTTCCCAACGTTGTGCCCCTGGAACACAAGTTTTCAATAACCAGTTAACCCCCCATCTACTTTCCCGTATATCACCACTTTCCTTCCACCCCTCTCCCATCTCCAAATTTATTTTAAAATGTATGAGAAAAATAATTTAAATCTATGTAAAAACCATTAACCTGTATAGGAATTTTTAAAAGCTCATTCATCACAAATAACGTAATAGTACTGGGTAATAGAACTATGAGCTCGACTGGAATACAGATTTTTGTTATGAGATCACCCAATCAGCGAAGTCTTTGCCTTCCAAATGTGCTTCAAACACTGATAGTTTTTCTTTGGAATGCTGGGATAATTCTGTTGTGATCACAGACAAGGGGTTTTATCCGTTCCTTAAGTTTTAATCCATTCTTGTGGGATATGAAGTTGACCTTAAAGTACAACTGAAGACAGGTAACGATCTGACAGCTGTAGATCAACTCTAGAATATCTATACCGAGTAAGAAAAAGGCATGTCTATTTCGTAACGAGTTTGTGAAAACGAAACATGACTTAACCGTAACTGAACCAGCCACCTCATTGCTGTGTGCGATATGGCATGTCACATAATTAAGAACCAGTTTCTTCAACAAATACCTGGAACTGACAGGGGATTGAGAGGATGTCCGGTTTCAGTACCCTATACAAGAACCCCCCCACACACACACAAGAGTGTTTTATGTATTGTGTATGAACAGAGCACCCGGACTTAGCAAATCTCATTATTTTCAAAATGAATTTGTCTCCTACTCGTAGGTGTAAGTTTACTGACTTTACTGCTTGTCCTTTTGAAAGATGTGTATTGATGGAGAAGAAATTCAACAATGACGACCTACAATACATTCTGTGCAGCATGCTCAGTGTGATAAGTATTTTCCAAAGACTATAATAATAATAAGATGGACCGCTTGCTTTCATTCATATTTCTGCTATTTGATAACTTGAAATATTTAGTTTCGGAATTTCCGATCACACCCTGTCCTCTAGACTTCCGGTTTAGTAATTCACTATGATTTTCTCAACGGAAAATTAAGATAAAAATCGAAAGTTGTATACAGCGGAAGTCTTTAGGGCGCATTAAAGACCATGTTATTGGCTGCGCACGGAAAACAAAAAGTATCAAGTTAAAAAAAAGAGCAAGCGGACGATCTCATTATAGTCATAGGAACTTTCGGCTTGGTGTAAAATTTACATTTTATACAGCCTTCGAGAATGGAAGTTCCTCTTAAAATATGTTGATGTGTTGCTTCCAGTGCCAGAACAAATGCAAAAGAAATATTAGACAAAGTAGATAATGATTTATTGTTGAAGTGCATAATATTACAGATGCGGGGAATAGGCTATGCCTATAGGCTTATGTTCTGTATTTCACAAATTTTTTTTTTTAAAGTGAAAATCTCCCAAACATTACAAATGGTTGGGATTTCCGTTACTCAAAATAAACATATGCTTAAGGCATTGAGGGAATTAAGTAGAATACCGTGGATATTTGTTCGTTGCAGGAATCAACCATAAACCATTCCTTAGTGACTCATTACTGCAAATGGTCAAGCTAAACAAGGATCTGATCTACAACACTACAAGAAAGGGCCCCTTTTACTTTTAGTTTTAAATGCTTAATCGATGAATTCGCTAATACTAATATCATAAAGTATGGACTACATTTTTTCAAAAAAAGCTTATAAAATGCAGAATAAAAATATAGGAATACAGCAACAATAAAAAACAACAACAACACTAGTAAAAAAAAAAAATAGTATCCATCTCTTAGTAAGTTTTGTTTAATTACAATTAATAAAATTGTATATTATGTTTTATATTTTGAATTACTTTTTTAGAGTCTTATAATTATAAGTTAGGGAGGGCAAAAATAACAGTTAGTGCTTATGGCTCTTTAGTGTCTTTATCCGGTCCCAGGTTCAACACTGCACTATTCATCGAATGCTTCAATGAAAGAGCTCGACCGGATAAGTTGAATTCACCAGTGAGCTGCAATAAATGTAATGCTCCAATTTTGTGTTTTTAACATTTTACAAAGAAAGTATCGGTAATTCCGCTTTTGAAACACTCACTTTTGCAACAAAATTTGATAAAACAAATTATTATTGTTTGTTAAAAAAATATTTAACGAAATGCATTCTTTAGGACTATAGGTCTATATTTATATTTTATTTATGCTTAGGTTTTATTTTAAACTTTCAAAGTTGCGGAAAACAAATATTTAAAGGGCTGTCAGGCAAGAGTTTTTGAGAACCACTAGTCTATAGTTTTAGTCTATGCATATGTAGAAATGTGTTGACAAGGTCATCTGTAGGCAATTGTTTTAGCCGATCTACATATTAATGCAAATATAGTGGTCTAAATCGACACAAGCTTAAGTATTAAGCCTAGTGGGCCTAAGTAGGAATTGTTTTTAGCTAGTCGTAGATATAGCATAAGTAATAAAATCTTGAAATATTTGGCCTGATTTCTCATCTAATTCCACTCAGACCTCTCAACACTTTTCTTCAGCCCTGCATTGGGATTTCAAAATAACGTAGATCATTCTCCACACTACTCTGGGTCGAGGTTTGAACCTTATGCATCTGGATTATCTTTTGGTGATATATTAATGTAACGGCTCTATTTGACACCATATCTAGCCATCCATTCCAAGCCAGCATATCCCTGCCTTTTCTTTCATTTTCTGCCGCTAGCGTACGATCTTCCCGCCATTCTTTGTTGGTTCGTATTCACCAATCATATTCAAGCTTCTAAGAAGAGATTCCTTTGCATTTTGAAGTGTTTTCTGTTGTTTTTTTCTTGCAAGAGTCATCGTTTCTCTTATTGTTTATTAGCTTGTACTTGTAAGATTTTTAGCATTTAGGCCTACTATTACTATAACATTTTCTTACGTTACCGTAACTATTCTTTCTTTATTTTATTTTGAGTAAATTTAACTTTTCATGAATTTTGTAAGTTTCTTTATTTTGTTTTGCATTTAAATAACACGAAAAAACAACTAGATCTACATATACTTAAATATTTTTTTTTTAAGTTATAATTATAATTATTCGCATTTCCTACTCTAATTAGAATGATCAAGAGACTGTTTAGGGAGACGGGCAATTAAAAAAGAGCATTACTAATAAGCTAATAACAATAATATGACCATAAAAAAACATTATCGGACTTTTATTTATTTATATTTACAATGACAATACGCATTGAAATACTGTAATAATATATATTTTATATACAATATTTTTTTAAATTTATTGTTTATTTAAATTACCATATTTTGTAGTGTTTCATTTGCACTTTCCTGCTAGACCTAAATTATGTATAACTCTTGTATCTATTATCTATTGTGCTGTTGAATATAATAATATATAACATGATCATTACTACCGATGATGTAGAAGTCATATAGATCGCGCACTATAGCCACATAACGCTAGTTGATATAAGAAAAGTGACCTTCTGACTTTAAGGGGAGACCAAAAGTTACCCCTTTAATGGGAGACGATTCTTCCTTCTGAAGTTTCTGTCACCACCGGAAGCCAGAGGCTTAAAATCCACAACGTTTGGACAGTGCGTGATCTCTGTGTTCTCCATCAGCCATTACTACAAAACTTTGTTTTTAATTTTTTTTTTACTGCTCATTCTGTGCCCTTTCCATTCCTTCTTTTTAAAATAATAACAATAGCGTATTGTACGTGTTCTGTACCTAGTCAAGATTGTAATCAATTTAATGGACTTTTCTTTTCGTCTTTTTCATTAGCTACTCGGATTTATGTTTATAATTTCTCCTGTATTTGCTTTGCTATTTATTTGTGTGTAGTTGTTGTTGTTTTTTAAGTGTCCGGCGTGTTTTGGTGATAGTGGTTGTGGGTCTTTTGTATAAAGTTTTGTTTTTTAAAAGAATTCTTATTATAGCCTAATGACAGCTGGGTTTAATTATTCCCTTAGTGCACTGGATATGACACTGTATAGTTCCATAATGGTTTTCTGACTTGTTTTAAACTCATTTATAGTGTGTGAGCGTGTTTTCTAAGTACGTTTGAAATAGCAGACATTTTAATATGTATTAAATAGTATAAATATAAGACAATATGTATTAAATGAACCCTTAGATGTTATTTTTCATGTTAGTCATTGGCATGTTTTTATACAATGTAAAAAAAGAAAATAAAAATACAATAATTTCATTGCATTGGTTGTCTTTTGAATATAGTATTTTATAATTATATTCACGTAATGTTATGTCCATCAACATGTTATTATTGTACCATATGAACATGTTGATGGAACCCTATTGGTTAAGCTCCAGGGTTCCTTTTTCCTGTGATCTATAGCAAGGGATCGGCAACCTTTGGTACGCGTGCCACACTCGGCACGCTGAGCGATTTTCAAAGGCACGCGGAAGACTTACAAAAAGGCGAATTAAGCACCTTGACAAAAAATTGAGTGCTAGATCACAATGAGTGACAATGGCTATTAGGCTGTCGGCACGCTGAATGAATAAGAAATTCTTCTTTGGCACACTATTAAAATACTATTATCAAAAGGTTGCCGACCCCTGGCCTATAGCATTTCCTTGGTCATACTCAGCTCTAATGGGCATCTGACATTAGTCGGAGTGAGGTAAAGACCAACGAGCTTGTGCTGGCCACAATATCCCCTTGTTTGCATTGGCCTAAAGAAATCACCGAACGCTGATTCTCTGGATTTTCTATTCTTTAAGTTTAAGAAATGCCACTTTACTTTTTTTTTTACAATATACTTGCTGTGTTCTCTATATGAACTATATGTCTCATTATACTATTGTTAATGTTATTGTACTGTTATATTTATCATTTGGTTTAACAGGGTATACGTTTTAGTATAATACTCGAGGCTTATTTATAAAACAAATATAGCGGAATAATATTTGTAGTTTTATCAATGTAAATAAATCTATTGTAAAGTGACTGTTTTAATACGTTATTCATTAATAAAATATTGTATTTTTTTCTTGTTTGAAGACTTTCCGTTCTTTTTTAATTAATTTATTATTTAACGTTTTATTGATAGATGGTGAGCGTTGTTTGGAAAAACTAACTAAATTAAAAACGAATCAGTTGCATGGGACCCAACAAAATTGTAAAAAAATCACTATAGGTTCTAAGACAACTTGGCGCCAAAGTAAATGGGTGCCAAAATGAGGCTTACGGTGTTTACATCACTTACAAACAAAATGTATAAACTGGCTTGGGGGTGAGAGGTCGCCAATTTTATAATTCATGCCCCGGGCCTAGCTGTACGCCTCTGCTTTAAGTTGACTATTTACACATAAAAAGTGTGTCCTTCATAAGTAAATTTATACATTTCGAAACTCTCCACTATAGAAGATAATAAAAAAGAAAATGGCGCCAAAAATTTATGTTATCCAAGAAAGACGGTGATATAATAATTCACAATAATATAATGACGTAATTCAGATAAAAATGTGATCCCACCGAGTACATTTCATCATATTATTCATTTACGTTGTTTTAAGATGTAATTGAACTAATCGGGAAACCAGCTATTTACTCAGTATCATTTAAAACTCGATCATTTATTTTTTTTAATTTTTACTCCGCCATTAATTTTTTTTTCCTAGCAAAGGGTTAAACTCATCCACAGCTAGAATTGTAAAACCACGGATTGGCAATCTAAAGCATGCGATCCAGTTTTGGCACGGAAAGTGATTTTCATTAGTACTAATAATTTAACTATACAGACCTCTAGAAACGATATTTTTTCAATGCAAGCCAAAACAAGCCATGTAAGTCAGCATAATTAATGGCTGTTGCGTGTCAAACGTCATGAAAACCCATGTTAAACGTCGACTGTTAAAGTTCAGGAAAGTTCAGCAAAGTTTGTGTGCGAGGATCTGATCATTGGACCTGCGATCTGTGAATGGAATCTTTCGTTAAGATTTTACATTTATTTTTATAGTTTATAGCTTCTCGCCCTTTTGTTGATTTACAGGCATTGCAACTAATTGCAGGTCTCTTCTACAAGAAAGAGATACAGAATATGAATATCTGCTGTTTCACACAGTGTTCCTGGTGTAGTGGCGATAAAATCGTGAATAGATTCGTTTCTCGGATGGCAGCAACTTGCTGGAAAAAAAATACACAACATTTTTCAGAATCGAATGAGAAGAACTGCTGTTAAAGTTGATGTTTTTGAATGACATAGCAACACATTTTAATTAGTTAAACTTGCAATTACAAGGTCTAACAGCATTTTAACTATTTGGCCACTAGGATTAGTAGGATGGATTTGTGTTGAAACTGGACATATCTTACCGTCAACTCAAGTTCAAAACTTTAAAGTAATTTCCTAATATTTAAGGTAAATTATTCATGTGAATATGCAATAAGCTTAGATGATCTTTTTTATCAGTACATTAAAGACTTCAAAACGGAATTTTTTAACCAAAGGCAAAGATTTTCAAATCCATGGACACATGTTTTCATATCTAATCAAGCTTGACTTGCTTGATCATACTTACTATATTACCTTATTAGATGTAGATCTTTTTTTTAAGGGGAGGGATATTGACGATTTTAAAATGCAACAAAACATAAAAAATAATGGGCATCAAATGGTATTAATTTGTAAGAAAATCTAGAAGAAATCTGCTCAGGAAGTCATCTGTTATTCTCAACTGCTTGGAACTTGCGATACATTCAGCTTTTGGTTCAATTTACACTTGTGAACAAATTTATCTCAGATGAAAGCTTACACTAGACCACTCAGAAGTGACTAAATATGTACTTGATATTAAACAATTACCGAAGAGCATTCAAGGACAAGGCGCACATTAACTGATACAGACTAATTACATTTTTAAAAGGTTTTATGCAAACAAGTTCTATCATTAATTTTAAAAAGATCTTAAAAACACAATATTTGAGATTTATCTTTCTTAACCGTTTTTAGTTAACCTTTTTATTAAGTCGGTAAATAGGCTACTAGCTTTATTTGCCAAGTCTTTTGTTTTTATTAGTGAGTTTTGATATTTTCAATTAGCTCTATAGCCTTTAATGAGATCAAATAAAAATTATATTATACTTTTTTAGCCTTGAGAATTAAAGCCGTGTTCTTGCATTTAATAAAAGGCTCTTTGGTTTCTATGCATATTTTTGATGCTCAATTTTAAATGCGCTTTGAGCTTACAAAATGATTTTTAGCAGTGTTATATAAATAAACTTATTATTATTACTATTAAATATAATTCCTTCTATAATTAAATTGATTTGTTTTAGTAGAAATATAAGAGGTTTATATACTAGTATTATATTATGCCATTGTTGTAATTATTTATGTTTTTAAGATAAACTCCTTAAAACAAAAAACAAAAGTTATTAAAAATCTAGAAAAGAGCTGCCAGATGCAAGGTTCATTCCTAGCGAATATTTACAACTGACAAGAATAACACCAATAGTTAAAACACTAAACTTATAAACACTAGATAACAACCCAATAACAATCTGTTATGAAACATAAGAACAAAAGTAGGCCTACTTTCATTATCCCTTATGCGAGAACAAATGCAAATGCGGGTGGCATCCGTGCATGGAATGGGTTGCCTGAACAAACCAGGAAAACTAGTAACTTGGCATCATTTAAAACAGTAGGCCTAAAAAAATGCAAGACTTGTCAGACCATGAGCGTATGACGCACAGCTAGCCTAATCTCTACTGTTTAACGTAGGCCTATAATAATTGTATAATTACATCTCGAAATTAATATCATAATAATGTATTGTTGTAAAGAGATAATAATTATTAAAATAATATTAGTGATATATTACAGAACATAACTTCTTTGGCATCCCTAAAATCAAATTGAGCAAATTAAATTTATCGAAGGGAGTTAAGTAGTCCGTTTTTTTTTTGTTTGCGTAAACATTTCTGTATTTCTTTTGTTTCCTTTTTAAAATAACAAACAAATTACCCGGCGTTGCCCGGTGGGGGGGGGGGGGGGGGGGATTAAATAGGCCTGTATAGGCAACAGATAAAATTTTCATAAACTTCATTAAACAGAAAGCTATAGATTTAATAATTTTAGAAATATAATTATTATTTACTGAAAACATTTAGGAAACTAATTTAAAATAAATATTGTAATCGGGTTTAAAATAAAGCATTTCTTTTAATTCATTGTACAGAAAGTTAAAACTGTCCCATTGGATGAGAATCAAACACCCGTCTACCGCATGCGCCTAAAATATAATTATTAGATTTTATTTGATGAAAACATTTTAGGAAAGCTTTAAGTCCTACAATTCCTTACCATTTAAAAAAAAGTAGGCCCTAATATTAATGGAAATTTTTAAAAAGTAGAAAAAGAAGGCTATAAGTGGGGAAACGAACCCAGGTCGCCCGCATAGCAGTTGGATACGCTAACCACTCAGCTAGAGAGGAAACCTGCCGGTAACGAGATCGCAAAACTAAAATATGAGAGAATAAGGTCACGTGTCTTTTAATTTACCAATGGTGATCGGTATCCACACATACAGTCTACTTTAGGCCTATATATACTAGATAACTGGTATAAATATATAACTTCAAAATGATTAGATTATTACAAGATATTTGGAAATTATTTTAGATATTATATGACTAAACAATGTATATGTACTTTTTAAACGTCATGCACATTAATTACCCAGTTTGTTTTTATTTATATATACCTTTCAACGGCAGTGATGTATTAGACTACAAGGAACCCTAGAACGGTTGGGGCTGAGATCACTATATTAATTATTATTATTTAGCAGGTGCGAGAATGAATTCTAGACAACTACATTAAAATTGATAATCATATTCATATAGGCTACCATAAATGTGACCATTAAGTTATACAACTTTTATTGGCTCTAAAATGCAATTAAATGAAATAAAAAGAGGTTAATCCCAAATACGTTCTTTTTTTTTATTACTCCCTTTATTTTAAGTTGCAATTTCTGTCTGTCTGATTGCAATCGTCGTGGGAGCAAAACTTTGCTTCGATTTTTCGACCACTTCCCGTGGTCCAATCGAGCTGAAATTTGGACAGCAGACTTGTGGCGACTAGCAATACATTCTATCAAATTTTCAGTTAAAACAACTTAATAAGATTACTACACTTTTGACAATATTCATTTCTTAAAAGGAAAGTATAAGAAAAATTTTGGTTTCACTTTAAAAATGCCTGTGCAACTTTTTATAGTTTTTCGGCGCAAAGCTAGAAAAAAAAATGCGCTAAGATTAGTTTTACTCCCTTTATTTTAAGTTGCATTTTCTGTCTGTCTGATTGCAATCATGCAATCATTGCGTCGTGGGAGCAAGGAGCAAAACTTTGTTTCGATTTTTCGACCACTTCCTCTGGTCCAATCGAACTGAAATTAGGACAGCAGACTTGCCCCGATTAACAATACATCCTCTCAAATTTTCAGTTAAAATAACTTAATAATACTACACTTATGACAATATTCATTTCTTAAAAGGAAAGCATAAGAAAAATTTTGATTTCGCGTTAAAAATGCCTGTGCAACTTTTTATACTTTTTCGGCGCAATGCTAGAAAAAATAATTATGCGCTAAGATTATTTTTAGAACAATTCAGACGGAGTAAGGAGATATTTTTGAGATTTGCGACACAGATATTTTTTCTGTACGTTTCATTTGCAGTAGTCAATCAATTATTTAATTACATGTTGGTAAACTTAGTTTGCAAATAAAGGGAGTATAATAAAAACTTCGTTTTTATGGTTTTCTTGTTACTTCCTTTATTTTAAGTTGCATTTTCTGTCTGTCTGATTGCAATCATGCGTCGTGGGAGCGTCGTGGGAGCAAGAATTGGCTTCGATTTTTCGACCATTTCCCGTGGTCCAATCGAGATGAAATTTAAACAGCAGACTTGCCCCGACTAACAATACATTCTATTATATTTTCAGTTAAAACAACGTAATAATACTACACTTATGACAATATTCATTTCTTAAAAGGAAAGTATAAGAAAAATTTTGGTTTCACTTAAAAAATGCCTGTGCAACTTTTTATAGTTTTTTGGCGCAAAGCTAGAAAAAAAAATTATGCGCTAAGATTATTTTTAGAACAATTCATACGGAGTAAGGAGATATTTTTGAGATTTGCGACACAGATATTTTTCTGTACGTTTCATTTCCAGTCGTCAATCAATTATTTAATTACACGATGGTAAACTTACTTTGCAAATAAATGGTTTTCTTGTTTTTTAAATTACATTTAGCTGCTTTTACGTTTTTCTTATATTTAATTTTTATGTTTGACTTTTTTTTTACTGTGCATAAAAAAAATCAAACCTAGCTTTTTGTCTATTCCAAATTAAACAGGATTGACTATTAATACTAAAAACTAATTAAATTTAACGAAAAAATATTATTATGAATAATATTAGTCATGATTTTTTTTTGTTTGTTAGTAAAAGATTTGTTGAAAATTATGAATCTTTCAAGTGGAGTCGGATCCGCGAAGAATCGGTTTCCATGTTCTTGAGATAGGTTCTGGAAGCCTAACGTGAAAGCAAAATTTTTATCGTAATATCTAAACCTGAAATACTAAAAGAAACAGTAAACAACATCATTAGAGAACAATACCCCAGAAATTCCTGGATCAGAGTCTACACCAGGGGTCGAGAACCTATGGCTCGCGAGCCAGATGGGCTCTATTGATGGCTGTATCTGACGCGCAGACAAAATTTCGATTATAAAAAAATGTTTCTTTAGACTTCTTTGATCTACGTATTAATTGCATATCAATGTTTTACTCTACAAATGAGCTAATGTCTACTGCAGCTCAGCATCAGAACTGGTAAAGGAGATAACATAATTATTGTACTTTCAGTGTTGAAATAACACAAAATGCACACATTAACTTGAATTTCTAGTTTTAAACATAATGTATGGCTCTCACAGAATTACTTTTCAAAATATGTTGTATCCATGGCTCTCTCAGACAATAAAGGTTCCCGACCCCTGGTCTACACTGATGGGTCATCAAAAAAAAAGATTTATAAAAAATGGAGGAGCCGGCATTCTCATAGAGTGGCCTAATGGAGAACACCTAGAAAAAGCCACTGCTACAGGCAGCCTCTCACAGGCCCCACTAGAGGGGGGTACAGTCGGTACGCCGAACCGGGGCCCCTAAGAGTTTAGGGGACCCATGAATATTAAAATTTAAAATTAAATTTGTAATTACGCAAGTAATAGCTTTAAAGTCTTTATTATTTGATCTCGGAATAACTGAGATTTATGTTAACTTTTTTTTTTCCATTAGGAGGCGCGTCGGATTTTTACATCCTTGCCCCTCCTTTGAGTAAGTTTAGATGAGAGCCATAGCTCGGGGGAGGGGGGTGACTAAGACTTCCTACACCTGTGTGAAAAATCTAATCGCACAAGGCGGAGAAGATGTGTGCAAGATCTAATCGCACGAGGCGGAGAAGATCTACACGTTGTGTGGGGATAACATATTATTTTAACCCAAAACGAAATTAGATGTACGCTTCATTAAAGTTAAGCGGAAGGGATACGTAGTAATCATATACAAACTGGGTAGTTATTGTAATGTTTTAAAATGTATATAGGCCTATACATTCTTTAGTCTTAAAATATTTATATCAATTTCAGCTATCTTGTGTAATTTCATCATTTTAGAGTTGTACGTCATTTATGTTTCTCAAAGGAAATAAAATAGAAACATATTAGAAATATTAATGTAACGAAAACGGGTTAATTATCTCCCTTCAATTAAATTCTCCAAATTCGATGCTAATAATACCAAACGACTTAATTGTTTTAATATAACTAGTGTACTTCCGAAAATGCTCATCTATCTTAATTTGCCTTAAATTGGGGAAACAGTTAAATGTTTTGAAATTCATTTCAGGGAAAGATATGTCCAGTTTCAATGCAAATCTATTCCAGTGGCCCAACACTTCAAGTGCTTTTGGACCCAATCTTGTAAATGGGAGTTTAATTCACTGAAACGTGTCGCCACGTCATTTAGAAACATTGGCTTCAACAATCAGTTCTACTCTTTCAATAATGGATTCTTTATATACATCTTAATTGCTTTCAGACAAGAAACGAATATATCCAAGACTTAACCTATACTCCGTATGACTTTCTCCTAGAAGGGACTTGAGAAACTATACAATTGACTATCTTAACAATAGATTTAATCACAGATCGCAAGTCCAATGATGGGAGCTTTGAATACAAACATTCCTGAACTAAAACAGTTGACATCGAGTGTGATTCCCATGTTGTTCGCCATGCAGCACCCACTAATTATGCTGACACACGTTGTTTTCACAATATTCTTGGAGGTCTCTCACGTGCCACTGAAAATCGTTCTGTGTGCCTTAGGTTGCCGACCCCTGGTGTACTTGAACATTTAGTTAAATATGCAAAGAAGCCTCTAGTTGTAATATAGGGCCTAATTATTTTCGATAGCATTTAGGATATCTTTTTTATTATTTTTCTCTAGAGACACTTGCAAATATAGACCTATGAGCCTTACAGACTTACAGTTCTCCCTGTTAGCTTAGTAGCCTAGGCCTAAATGTCACTACAAACTAGCACTCAGTACGGCAGTCAAAGCTAGTTAGTCGATCCTTTTACACTTTAATGATTTCCTGTGCGGTAACCAAGAGGGGAGATTGAAGGTAGCCTATCATAATTTTAGACAAATGTATTGAAAATTTAAAACACATTTTTATTTGTCATTTAACAAAAAGTATTTTCCAAAGCTGATCTAACCTTACATTTGACTACTCAACATACATTACTGGTAAATATTTACAACTGACAAGAGTAACACCAAAAGTTAAATCACTAAACCTAGAAATACTAGAGGACATAAATTATTAATCAACAGTGAGAGTAACTTTTTTCCATTTTACACATCTATGTAATATTACTTGCAAGATCAATAGGCCTACTGAGGCGGAGGAACAATTATAATAATTTAAACTAAGAACTATAATATATACTTAATTAAAATATTTTTGTAATAGACCTGTAAGGCTGTTATTGAAATGATTAGGCCTACTCTCATGGTAAATGGTAACACTTTTGACAGTTTCACAAAATGGTCCACATACCTTTTAAATAGATTCTTAATTTTCAAACATATGTAATACAAATAAATCATATAGATATGACTAGTGTTAGAACAAAAAAGTTAGGTGGGGGTGGGGGCCCAGAAAAGATCTTGTACCGGCATCTTTTTTTTCCTCTCGAGGGCCCTGGCCTCTCATATAGCACTAGAGCAGAAAGAATAGCAATAGAGCTTGCTGCAAATATACTAACAAGCCACACACAATCTACAAACAGCCGGACTGTCATCTTCACTGACGCCCATTCTCTAAAAAAAGCAAACGTCCTGATCAACCAGCCACTCAGTACACAACTTTTAAAACTGAGCAAAATAACTAAAGAACTGGTTCTCCAATGGATTCCTGGGCATACACAAACTGAAGGGAATGACACTACCGACACCTTAGCTACAGCTGGAGGCAGACAAAACCAGACAGACCTATCTCTACACCCCGATGAAATTAAGGCTATACTCAAAAGTAAAAGGAAAGAATCCCAAAGATGGTCTGAGCTGCAACAAAACAACCCAAAGATTGATGCTTACTACAAACTCTCCCGCCTATTTCAACACATCATCTTCATACTAAGGACTGGTCACAACAGGCTGAAGCAACACATGTTCCGTAAACTTTGAATAGGAGCAATCGAAATGTGCCCCTCTGGAACAACTCCCCAAAATGCGGAACATGTCCTTCAGACCTGCCCCCTGTACCCTTCTAACCGGTCAGCCATTTGGCCCCAGGGGGCTACCTTCAATGACAAACTGTACGGTGAAACTAGAGCAACTGATAGCCACGGCACAGATCATTACAACTATCGGACTTGTTGTCTGAATCTTCCCAATCATAACATTTGAGAACGAAGAAGAAGAAGTAAACCTGTTTTATGTTGACATTTAGGCCTACCGGTACATGTTTTTTTTTTCTGTGAACCAACTTTTCTTTTTTGGCCTCTAATCACACTAAGGACAGAGATGTATGAATTTTAACTGCCTTATAAAAATACAATAATGGTAGAGCTGACTTTCTGACTGTCGAGCATTCTTAAGTGATTTATTATCAAAAGTTTGTCGACCCCGCGCTGTAAACAGTTATAATAAGTCGCGTATTCTGGCCTACCTGTACACGCAGTAGTTTTATTTGTTAGAGTTCTTTTTTTCATCATAATTTAAACTAAAACAACTTGACCTACTTCGTCTATTATAATAATGGGAAATTATAATTAAACCATTAGTTGACCTATTGTGTCTGTACCAATAATCGGAAATTATAAATAAACCATTAGTTGACTTACTGCGTCTATTGTAATAATTGGATTTTACAATCACAACAAAATTAATAGATTAACTAAGCCTGCACCGATACTGGGATATTACAATTAACCAAAATTAAATAAATATAAAAACGTAAAAATAAATTGTTCACAAAACTGCGTGTCTATCGTCTATTCCCGCTTCGTGTAATTACGGAAAATCCTGGTGTTGGGTGGGAGGGGGGGGGGGGTAGTAGATATGAGGTAAGATAGATTTATTGATTAAAAATAAATGGAAATTTAGCTTACAAATTGGTCGGTCGAACCTTCGCTATTATTGAATTATTGTTAAAGTATTATTATTAAACATTATAAAAAGAATCCAGCATCACGGATTTAAAATTTTTTAAACATTATAGGATTTTAAACTTTATCCTTTTATAGTGGTTGGTGGGCCTATAAAAGTCCACGTGGAAGTGGGTATGAATTATTGTTTTGTCAATATAACTTACCTAGGTTCTCTCAAGTGAACAATAACGGCCGTGACGACATGTCATGGCACCAACTCGAAATTTGTATATAATGATTTTATTGTTCATCTTTGAACTAGATCTCATTTGCCATGTTAATAACCTATAATACACCAATGGGCATTTTGAAATTAACATTATTGTAGTTTGATTGGGGAAACTGTTGGCCTAATATTTATTTACTCCATCTAAATTGGGATGGAAGTAAATACTCGTTGTCAAATTTATTTACATCATCATCTGTGGCGCTACAGCCCATGGAGGCAGGGCCGGCTCGTCCATAATGGCAAACTAGGCGGCCGCCAATATCGCAAAAAATTTTGTGAGCGCATAATTGAGGATATTTTTAATTTTGGGATTTAAAAATATATGCTAAATTAAAGTTTAGTTCTTATGCGCGCTACCAGATCTACTTACTACTAGCATAAACAGACGAATTACTAGGCTGGTAATACAGCTACAGCTATTAAAACTAACCGAAAACTGAATAATTGGGAAATTATCTACAACATTGAGTCGGGTATTGTAGTCATACTACCTTTAGTTTGGCTAAAAGTAAAAGTAATCGTATTCGAATATTGGAGCTACATAGATGATTGGTATAGCAGAAGGGGGGATGATGGGGGATGATGTTGCTTTTTATAATCGATTGCCGTTTGGGAACTCGAACTATTAATAAAGACGATTTCTATTGACCAGTCTTAAATCTTATGCACGCATACGTTTTTGATGCAACTTCACTTCCGATCTTATTGGCTAAATTTGATTTATAAAATGGCTGCCTTGTGATGTTATAAATTCTGGCATGCTCACATTTAACATTGAAGACATAATGCTCACAATAATACTTATAGCCTTTGTTTATTTGTAGTCGGCCTGAGATTGCAGTTGAAAATGAATTTCTCTTCTTGCAATCGTAATGGTTGCCATTGTAAGCAAAAAAAAACATGAAACCGGAAGTTCCACATGCACTTGAAACATGCCGAAAATATAATTCACTGATCTATAAAAAGAATGGATTGCGTCTTCTTAATAAATTGGTTTGAACAAAGTAAGGATAGGGAAATCTAATCAGTTCCACCGCACTTATCGATATAAACAAAATTGTGTCTTAAACTTACTGCGCCACTTATCTATAAATAGATCGAAACGAAATCTATGTTGCTGCCATTTTACACAATATGCATATGAATTGTTGCTGTCAAGCTTCTGACTTCTTATTAATACTATAAAACTAGCAATAATAATATCAAAAGGAAAGCAAAAGAAAACAAATACCAAAGAATAAAAAAAGTTAATAATAAAAAAAGTAGACAGCAATATTTCGCAGTAAGGGAATACCCGGTTCCGAAACACACTAAATTTGAAAGCATTTTAAAGGGACATCATTTGGAAACGGCGCACGTTTTATAACTTTAACATACGGTGATTAGTAATAGGTCTAAGTTTATTTAAAAAAATTAATTAACCAAATTAAGCAATATTATTGATACAATTAAAATGTCTTTTGGAGAACGTTTTCAATTTATACATTTAACTTTTAACCAGATTAGTCAAACGGCTTAGGAGACTATAGAGCAGAAACAAACATCTAAATAAATAAACAAACTCACGGTAATTATATATATTGATCAGTGACAGTATGAACAAAATGTCGGAAATTTCTTCAAAGACGTTACTTCCGCGACTAATCCATTCTTTTTATAGATCAGTGATATAATTACACGAGTGTTTACGGAAATTTAGCGGAAATGAATTTGCATCCAAATTGCCTATTTAAGACGGTGTCTTTAATCAGACTAAGCTTATTTAAGCATAAAATGGAAGAGAGATGGAAGAGAAATATATTGATGCAATCACTCAATCACAATAAATTGCATCATAATTTCGTTCTTTTATATTTTATGGGTGGGGGAAGGGGGCTATAATAATACAATACAAATGATAAAAATAGGCTCTATAGGCCCTAAATATTTATAAACATGGCCTATAAGGGCATATCCAAATGTTGCTTAAAATAAACATTTCGATGTCAAGTTAGCTTGAGCCCCTCCCCCTTTTCCCCATGTCGACATTTGTCAAACGTCTTCAAATCCCCCCCCCCCACCCCCACTATTTTCTTGACATAATTAATATAAGACCCCATAAGCTAAAATGTAAAGCAGTTCGTTTCATTGAAAGATATACGTATTCTACACAAAATAATCAATAATATATTATACTTCTTCTTCTTCTTCTTCTACATAATACTGTGGAGAACCCGTTAGAACCGAGGAAAGAGTCCACAATTTAAATACACACAAAATAAAAAGCATCACAAACAACAATTATAAACAGATGACAGAGTGTCACTTTAGGTTTTTAGACCAGCCCTTCAGTGACGATTTAAAAGCCTGAACTGTAGGGGCAGTGATGGAGGCCTGGTCCAGGGTGTTCCACAGCCTAATGGCTGACGGAAAAAAAAGAATATTTGTAGACGTCGGTGCGTGCATGTGGGACATGCAGCTTGAGCTGATGGCCTCGGGTAGAGCGGGACACCTGTTGGATTCGGCCTGACTAAGTGGACATTTCCACGTGGCGGTTCACGATCTTGTAAATAGTGGTGACCTTGTTTATCGCTCTGCGGTGATGCAGGGACTCCAGTTGGAGTTGGGCCACCAAAGCTGAGGCGCTAGTTTTTAGGCCGAAGTCCTGTAAGATACGACGTGCCGCACGACGTTGGGTCATCTCCAGCTTAGATATCAGGTGTTGTTGATGAGGATCCCATACAGTCGATGCGTACTCCAGGATGGGACGAATAATAAAATTCAAAGAAAGAATTGAGCCTAGCCAATATAGCCTATAAATAACTTTCTTCGAATTCAGAAGAGTGCAGGGGCAGGATGGTGATATTGCCCTAGTTTACAATATTTACTAACAATAGTAGGGTAGGCCCAATATATAAGCTTATAGCATATAGCCTTAAACTTCAACAACCTAAGTATGCATCCCAGGCCCAAAGCCTGGAAGAGAGGTCGGCTAATCCTGTGGTTAGTTCACCGGACTGTCAACCGCGACGTCGCGGGTTATATCCCTGCAGCCTAGTTTTGGGCCTAGTGGACGTAATAATATAAATCTCCTGTCTAGAATCTAGAAGGCACTTCTGTACTCTGTACCCTTATGGGCCTCAGCAGGGCCGGTTATAGCGATTGCGGGGCCCTATGCGAAACGGATTGCGCGGGGCCCAGTCTATGTAGGGATAAGGATAATTAGTGAAAATTAAGATTTTGTAATAGAAAATGAATTCGTCTTTGCATTGTATTAATTATTTACTAAGTACAAGATCACGATCAAATTAACTTTACATTACTAGCTTTGCGTGTAAGTCATACAGTATATCAGTATTTGGATCAATAAAGAAATCTTATATCAGCAAAATTCTCATTTCCACATAAATCACGCTCAATAGCAGGAATTGCCAAGTTGTTCAATCTATCCTTCGTGAATTGATGACCTCAAGTAATTCTTGATTACTATGAGGCGAGAGAAGCTTCTTTCACCAGATGCCACAGTTACGGGTATTGTTAAAAATATTCTGACTGCAACAAAGTAGCTTGGGAAAGCAGTGTATATTTCATTAGTGGACAGATAAGTCAAAATTTTTACCGGGGTTTCGATGGTATTTGCTAGACTATGCCTTAAAGATTCCATTTCATCAGCTCATTCTCGCCCACATATATCTGTCGACTGGTCTGTTGATGACGTAAATGCTTGCTCGAGGCTCTCTGTAAACTTTCGTATGTCATCACGCTGAAGGCTCTTGAAGCTAACAAGAAACCCTAATAGATTGTGGTTTGATTTCAGTTGTTCAAATCTCAACTGCAAGGACTGAATCTCAGTGTCCACAATTCTGTCAGCATTTCCAGGTGTGAAGTTTTCCACATATTTATCATACAGCTTTTTTTCTTTGACGTTTGGCTGGAAAGATTGCAACAACTTCTATGTTTTCGGCCAATTCCTTTGCTGTAACAAGAATCTGAACAAAATCATCAACTCTCAGTTTCCTTAGTCAAGTCATCAAGTTGTTGTACGAATCCGTTGCACAAAATTTACTCACAAAATTGACTTGAAAGAGCACGTCGTACCATAACACAAGTGACACTAAGAATTTGTACTGCTTCAATGTTTCATAAAGTGTTTTTGCTTCGCTTTTAATTATCGCTTTCACTATCCTCTTCAGCTAATTCATCGAGTGTATCACAAATTTCAAGCAATTTATAACGAAGTGCTTTAACACTGTCTATTCTACATTCCCTCCTTGTTTCACACAAAGGTTTTACAGATAGATTGGAAACATGATTTCTGAATAATGACCATCTCTTTGTAGATGATGAAAAGATGATGTACGCGCGTTGTACAGTTCCAAAAAAGGTTAACGCATCATGGCTTGTTTTGACCATGTCTGCTACAACCAGATTGTAATTATGACACGGTGTACGCACATGGAGTAAAAAATGCTTTGCTGTTAATATTTAAGAGACGTTTTTGAACTCCAGAATGGACGGCTTTCATGTTGGCACCATTATCATAACCTTGTCCACGAATATATTGAATATTTAATTCAACCTTTGCCCAGCTCATTCACTAGTACTGTAGTACATCGCATAAGTCCTGTCCAGTAGTACTTTCCACAGGAAGAAACTTTATAAAACGTTCATGTACAACCACAGGCTCTTCCACATTAACCCCATCTGATACATACCGGATAATTAATGACATCTACTCTTTGTGACTTATGTCTGGAGTGCAATCCAATATTACTGAAACATACTTTGCATTCTTGATGTCTCGAAGGATAGCATTCACAACATCATCAGCTACTACAGTAATGAGATCGTTTTTAATCTTCTTCCCCAGGTAATGATCATGAATTTCTGCATTGGTAACACGTCGAAGATGCCAAGTAATTCTACTAGATCCAAGAAATTCCCATTACTTCTCCAACTCTTTCAATGGACCCTCTGAAACTAAATTGCGCTCCGCTAGAAATTGTACAATCGCAACTAGTCTTTGAAAAACTTGATTCCATCAAGCATCTCCTGGTGAATCTTGTCAATGCCTGTTTGTTTTTTTACTCAGTCTTGCTCCAGCTTCACAGCAACTAGTCATGGCGTCTAAATGCCCATGCGATTTTTCATGTTCTGCTAGCCTATTGTGGTACAGTTTGCGGCTGTTTGCCACTGGTCAAATCCTTCATTTACAAAGGAGCTTTTTTGTTTTAGACGACAATAGAAACAATAGATCTTGTCTGCTGATACAGAATATATCAGCCAAGGACGCAAAATACTTTCACCATTGGATTAGCGCGGGGCCTATGACAATACGGAGCCCACTGCGGCCGCATAGGTTGCAGTGGCCTAGAACCGGCCCTGGGCCTCAGAGAATGGCGAAGTGTGTAAATCGCTGATACGTTCCCATTAAGAATACACCGGCGGGCAAACGCATGGGGAACAGCTCCCGCAGCGGGTCCGAGACCCATTGCACTGAGGATAGGCCACGGGGTCTCGGTGGGGAGGAATCAATGGACGCTGCAACCCCGTCTCGAGAACCACCCAGTGCCTGGATGTCTGTACCTATAGTATAGGATTTGTGCTACCGGGTGACAGTGCAGGTATACGGGCGAACCACCACAATGATGATACTTAGGGGACCCGCAGCCGGCAACCTAGCTGCGGAATCCTCACACACGGCACGCAACGCTTTTGGCATGTCATAGGCTAGGGTGGCCTCAGCCCGGACAGAGCTGAATCGCTACGCCCTAGACGCAAGAGCCCTTGGGGCTCGTCCGTTTTTTTAAAGAGACCTTTAAACTCTGTCTAGAAAAAACTGCTTTAAAACTTATGAGATAATATGACGCTATTAGCCTGTACCCGTAGCCTCTCCCTATATCTTCATATATAAGCCTAATCCTTCTACTGCCAGAAACAGGGATGACATCATTAAAAAAAAAGACAAAATCATAGGTTTTTTGTTTTTTTACTAGAACGAAAAGTCCACTGAAATGTAGCATATTAACCGTTATTCCGTCGAAAACTGGGTCTATACAAGGTTTCGTTGATTGTTTTTTTAAATACTAGAATTAGGCCTAGGGCCTACATTTATCCCATTAAAACGTCAAATAAAAGGCGAATATGTGACACGCCTTGAGTATATTTTAAGTCCTTCTTGGGTAAGCAGCATTAAAATGCAATGTTAACTATTTATAGATCTTATAATCTTATGGCATGCGGTAAGCACCAATGTTAGACTATAATTTATATATAATATTATTAGCCCTTTAAAAATGTTTTGATTTTGGTAGGCCTGCTATCTTTAATCTTAGGCCTACTAACTGATTCTGATCCTTTTCCCATTGATCTTATTGATAAAACCCAGACACTAGTGCAAAATATTAAAATGCCTACCTAAGTTCTAAAAAAAGAGCTTATTCGGGGGTTTATGGTTAGATTTAAAAATAGTTGTTTGTAGGCCTATACTTCTATATAGGAACTACTAAGTAAAAGAAATAAAAAGAGTTCTTTTTAAAATATATATTATATAGCTCAGTGATCATTATCCATAAACGGAAATTTCAGCATTCGAAATAATCCTCTTGAATCAAGAGAAGAAAACGAAGGTAAACAAATAAAATAATATTTTAATATATTAAATAGGCCTATTTTTTATTTTTTTTGTAAAGGTTAGCTACTTTATAAGGTAATAAACACATTGTGTAATTACGTCATTAAGAACTTTAATGATGATGAATAATGCATTACATGCAATTGTCAATTTCTTAAAGTTAAAATTGATTATTAATTATTTGATAAATTTGTTCGGCTTGAGTTAGAGTACTTTGACTCGAGTTAGGCCTAGTGCCGCCTAGGGCCTGCTGACTTCTATTTAATTTATGCAATTTACTGTTACTACTGTTAGTGTTTGTTAGTAAATGTTATAATATGCCAATTAATGCCTCTATAAATAGTAGAGTTTAGAGTCTCTATTTAATAGGCACACATGTTTCATGTAACTTTACTAGGCCTCTAGGCTAATACTAACTAGACCTAGCCTAGGCTATATTAGTATTAGTATTAGTAGGTTAGTAGTAGGCCTAGTAGGCCTATATATATAATATTATATAGGAATATAGGCCTACAATTAATAATTAATTTAAAACATCACTTCCCACTTGACACTTGAAACCGTCACAGAAACACTATGACTATGTAGGATGAAATCTTCAAAATGAATAAATATAATATCTTGCTATATATATATATTTATATCATTGGAAAGGACTCAAAGAAACTAGGTGTGTCTAGCGTAGAAGAGTCTAGCTAGTCTAGAGGACTAGAGAACAGAAGGATGAGAAGGCAAAGAGTAAAGAGTAGTAATAATACACAAGTAAAGTAGGCCTACATAACTTAATAGGGGCCTACCTTTTTAAGTATTACATTCTTATTTGGAAATACATTCAATACAACAACAATATGTAATTCTGTAGCAATGCTCGGATAAACATAAGGACAAAAACAATTTGACTTGACTTACAAGTTTACAGACGTTCCTTCTAGATTATTACTTTTTAGGCCCAAAACTCCTGCAGGTTATCAGAGATTGGTTGACGGTAGGGCTAGAACCCAGTCCGTTATATTGACAGTCTGGTCTACTAGCCGTAGGACCAGCCGACCTTATGCAAGACCGAAGGCTTATATATATATATAAGTACTCTTTCTTCCCAAGTGGCATCTGGGCATGGAATGGGTTGCCTGAACAAACCAGTAACTTAACATATCATATAAAACACTAATAGAAATGTAAGACTAGACTCAGACTATGGATGAGCATCGGACGCAATAATCTTCTTTATAGAAAGAGCGCCTTTAATAGATAAAATAAGAGAATGATACTGATACTGTAGTCTATAAATATGCTATAAAATATATTAGCTATGTAAGTTATAGAGGGCAATTATAAGTATATTAAATTATATATAATAAACATTTTGTTATTAGGGGCTTTAGTGTACAATCCATAAAGTTAACTGAAAACATTGAGTATTAATTTTTTAAATCAATAAAATTCTTTTTATATTTATATAAAAACACTTGAACACTTTAAATTATTATTTATTGTTCCAATATCGGGTCTACTATTAAACCGCTTGCCTTAACTATGTCCAATAAAAGAACTCTTCTAATATCAATAGCTGGTTTTATTGAACTAGAAATATTGATCAATGTTTTATATCTATCCAAAGCAGATATGTCTCAAGGTAGCTCAACCCGGGAATCTGAAAACCAGAATCAGAATGATGCAGGTTGGTTATCTGCTTTTTAATTTTAAATAATCGCAATAATCTTCTTTATAGAAGGAGCGTCTGTAATGTAGCCTATAAGATCAGAAGGTAAGATAAATTTACATAGGCCTATACATGAAAGATTTTGGCAAGGTAGCCTAAACCCTTAATTTAAAAACTGCCATTGCAATTGTATTAAATTTACATCTATAGAAGAGTTTGTGCATATAAAAAAAAATATTTTTATATACAAAATGAGCTTGTCGGTTTCAATCAATCAACCTTGAGACAAAACTTTTGTTCATTAGAAACTCATGTCTCAAAGAGGTTTGCGGGTGCACAGCTTAAGACCTTATGTGATTGGTCTTCAGAGTGCATGATTTCATATGGTATATATTGTCATAGAAGATAGAAAAGAATAGCATTGCAATTATAGGGCAGATATATAATATTATGCTTATTAAATTTTTTATAATTACCGGTTGTTTTAGGATTATTAATTGAGGTACCCAACATTGCTTGGGGTGAAGTTACAATGGCTGGGCACTGTGCTTGCCCTTGTAGGCCATGGCCATGGTAACTGTTAGGCCAAAGAATATAGTAAAAATATAAAAGGAGAAGGGATAATAAATATAACAACTTACCCCCCTCCCCCCTTTCCCGCCTTCATGTTGACACCAATATATGCTTTTAATTATACTACAAGGCCTAATAACAGGCCTATTCATGCTGACACCAATATATGCTTTTAATTATACTACAAGGCCTAATAACAGGCCTATTCATGCTGACACCAATATATGCTTTTAATTATACTACAAGGCCTAATAACAGGCCTATTCATGCTGACACCAATATATGCTTTTAATTATACTACAAGGCCTAATAACAGGCCTATTCATGCTGACACCAATATATGCTTTTAATTATACTACAAGGCCTAATAACAGGCCTATTCATGCTGACACCAATATATGCTTTTAATTATACTACAAGGCCTAATAACAGGCCTATTCATGCTGACACCAATATATGCTTTTAATTATACTACAAGGCCTAATAACAGGCCTATTCATGCTGACACCAATATATGCTTTTAATTATACTACTACTACAAGGCCTAATAACAGGCCTATTCATGCTGACACCAATATATGCTTTTAATTATACTACAAGGCCTAATAACAGGCCTATTCATGCTGACACCAATATATGCTTTTAATTATACTACAAGGCCTAATAACAGGCCTATTCATGCTGACACCAATATATGCTTTTAATTATACTACAAGGCCTAATAACAGGCCTATTCATGTGCAACATAGGCGTATTGAAATTCTTTTTAATTATTTTTTGTTAGACTAAAGTGTATTATGCAATAAAATTAAAACTAATCTGGGTACATTTTTATTTGTATAATCAATGAAATTCAGAAGGCTTAGCCCCCATGGCAGCAGAGGATCTATCTGATCTCCATAAACAGCCCAGACAATGCCACCACGACTCAGATGGCCACAGCAAGTTTCTTCCAATTGCGGGTCTTACCATTGATCACCTGCCCCCGGAACTCCAGAACGAAGAACTGTTGAGAATGATTCGCACCATAGCTGACCTGACGGTAAAGATAGATGCCAGTCAGCAAAGTGGGGGTGCACTAGAAGGAGGTGCAGTGGCAGAAGAAGGGGCTCCCTGCCACGCCAAGAGAGGCACAACAGGAACCGGTTTTATATGCTCTTTTAAAAAAGAAGATAGTGGATCGGACTGCCCATGCTCCAGGTGTCTAGATTCCGGAGCACCTGGGAACAAGTGGGCCAAAGTTGAGATAATGACTGCGTCAAGTGTTGTCGGAGATGACAGCCAGGCCCTACAGGCAGAAGCAAAGCTTGACTTCTGCGCGGGCAGTTCAGGTGCATCGCAGTTTTCCTTGAAAGGGTTCAAAGTTATAGAAAGGAACGGAGAAACCAGTTTCAATTTGCTGGAGTGTGTGACCTGCGACCCCAGACTGATTGGCTTACTTGAGAAATGCACTACGACTTTTGAAACCCAGAGGGTTTCAGTGTATAGAAAGTACATGGAGAGCTACAGAGATTTGAAGAATAACATCCTGATGGTTTCACACCCGCACAGCTTTTCAAAACACGTCAGCTTCGGCTGTTTGAAAGTCGTACACTACAGCAGTGCCTGGTCCAAACTTGTTCACACAGCGCCCACCTGCTCCGGTTGTGAGGGTGCCTTTGTTTACTTTGTGGGCTGCAGTGGCGGGGTTTGGCCTTACCCCCATGTGCAGGTTCAAAGGTTGGCAAGTGGGTCAAGCTCAACCAGTTATGGAATGATTGCTAAAAAAAGGCTATAAACTGAAAGATATTTCTTTGTAGTTAAAGTAAAATATTTACTATCTCAGTACAACTATTTTTAACTGAAGGTGATAATTGATATATATTTATATGATTTTAATAAGATAATTGTTCATCAACTAATTAAATTTGTATACATAGCATTAAAGCATGTAAATTTAATAACCGTATCTCTTTTATTTTGACATCTTAGTTTCATAGTAAACATTAATAATTACTTATACCTTCAACTTCCCTTAACCGTGCCCTGCTTTACAAATGGCAGATATTGATGTGAAAGAAATTTTTTGCATTTAAAAATTACAAATGCTATTGAAAAAGTTTCAAAATCATATTATGTAGTTTTTCATTTAATGATAATTAGTAGTTTCTCATTTGTATTTGCTTTTTGACTGTTAAGAAAAAAATGCAAACCCCTGGACGTAAGTACTTTAAAAAATTGAAAATGTTAACACTTGGTGCTCCAATGGATAGCCTAAAATAGTCAGGTTTAACAAAAAAAACTTAACATTATTTACAACTCTTTATCAAAATGCCAGACTTGACTTAAACCAAGAGGTAGTAAATAAAAATCAATTTGGTCCAACGGGTACTTGACTTACTATTACTGTATATTCAGATTGAAAGTAAAAAATTTAAATTTATTTTTCAACACTGGGTTCTACATTTAGAAATTTTATTGAAAAGATAATTTTGGTTTAATGTTAACTATATGTTTATTCTTAGATCAATAGCGGGATAGAATGTAAATATAAATGTTAATTATTAATTTTTTATTATTATCAAAGTATCATGCTCAGCTCGGAAACCCTGCTCCTGGTGAATTCCAGTGTTCTTTTCCAGAAGAGTCAGGATGGGGAAACTTCCCCACTAAACAGTCCAAAGGGTTGGCATCATGACCAAAGCTTTCTCACTATGTGGTTAGTCAGCAGCAGTGCCTTGTTTCCTCGGGGGCAAGACTCGCTATTTATTCAGTCATTCTAGCAGGTTCTTTAGACATCCACTCTTTCTGTGGATATGACTACACAGGGACTTGTGTCTACTCTGAAATAAATGTCCGGTGACTAGGTGGGACGTATTGCTTGTGGTTAAAGGGGCCAATAACTATTTATACCATTCAGTCAATCAATATTACAATTTATATTAAAATGATTATTTATTATACTCTGTTTGTTTTACAAATTGCTAATATATTTATATATCTATGTTGAATATGTATGTGTTTTACAAAAAAAATATAAAATATTTTGTTTTTAAGACAATTCTATTTGATTATAAAACTCAAAATGTTATTCCATATAACTGTGATCAAATTGATGTTTGTTTTTTAGTTTTTTTTACAAAACTCTTTGCTGTAATAATAAACATTTCAAGTTTGTTATAAACTCTTACAATTTTGTATTTATGTTTTTTTGTGTTTTTTTTTTCAACTGTTCCATTAATGATCGGGGGTAATAATTTTTTTCTTCTAAAGAAATATTTACATGTTGACTGTGATATTATTTAATAAATTTTTTGTGCCAATATTTTTATTGGCTTTCGTTAATCTTTTTTGTTCTGTTATTATCTTTTTTTTTTAGGATAAGCTTAAGCTTGGTCAAGCCAGGTTGGCAATTAATGTGTTTGCCGAATGTTTACATGTAACATATATGCCAGGGTTTTCTGTCAACCAAAACCTTTTTACATTTTCTAAGTCTCCACAACTTTTATGAACAAACCTTATAACTCTTTTTTATAGAGTTTGATCTTGCTACACTTAGATCTACTTGTTCACACAATTGTTTTTTATATAATACACATATTATGTTATTTTTTGTTTCTCAAATTTTGTTTCACCAAATTTAGTTTTTGATAGTTTACATAGTTTTTCATCATAATTTATTTTTACAATTGTTTTATTGAAAAAAACACTTTTTATTGTGTATTCTGTAAATTTTCTTTTCTTAAATTTCTGTATACTATACTGTAAAATCTTGAGTGTATAAACCACACTTTATTTGTAACCAAATTTTGAGGTCAGAGAAAGGGGTGTAAAAAAAAAAGTTTTTTTGCCTAGGTTTGGATATCAAATGTAATTGACGTGTAAGATCAAGAAATTATACAAGTACACCAAATAGATTTTGAGTGCGGCGTATGCACATGAACTTTAATTATGAACTATAATTTTACTTGAATTTCACCTTCCTTCTTAAACCTTTGGTTTATAAACAGATGCGGCTTAAACTTGAGATTTTTCAGTATTTGTTTTATTAATTTTCTTTAATTATACATGACGGTATATAAGTTTCACCTACAGTTTTGTGTGATATATTTGCATAATTGTAAAGAAATAAATGTTGAAACCAGTGAAGATTTAAAAAAAAATGTTGGTTATATATACCTCCCATTGAGTTTGGTAGAGAAATTTCTTTTCATTCGTCTAATAGTTTGTAATAGATTGTAATTTTGATAGAAAATGATTAAAAAAAATGTTTTGCTTTATTATTGAAATAAAAATGTGTATTTTTTTTTAATGATTTGTTAATGATTAAAAAGTTTCTTTATTTTATGTGTGTGGGTCTCTGTTAATGTGTTTGTTAGATGATTTTTTTAAAGTCACTTGCAGAGCCTGTTGTTGTTTTATTCATTTATATTTTCTGGATGTTTGTTTAATTTTTTTGTTAGCACATACCGGTTCTTTGAAATATGTAAAAAAATTTACTTATATATAACAATATAACTATAACTGGTTCTTTAAATGATGTAAAAGCTTATACTTATATATAACTAGTTCTTTAAATGATGTAAAAGCTTATAGTTATATATAACTAGTTCTTTAAATTATGTAAAAGCTTATACTTATCTATAACTGGTTCTTTAAATGATGTAAAAGCTTATACTTATATATAACTAGTTCTTTAAATGATGTAAAAGCTTATACTTATATATAACTAGTTCTTTAAATTATGTAAAAGCTTATACTTATCTATAACTGGTTCTTTAAATGATGTAAAAGCTTATACTTATATATAACTAGTTCTTTAAAAGATGTAAAAGCTTATACTTATATATAACTGGTTCTTTAAATGATGTAAAAGCTTATACTTATATATAACTGGTTCTTTATATAATGCAAAAGCTTAGTTTTAAATGGTGCTTAAAATATAACACTTTATACAAATTACAGTAATAAATTGTAAGGGCTCATAACAAACTGGTTCTTATAACTGTAACAGTTTATAGTGAATCGGTTCTTTCAAATTGCTATAGAAAACCATTTTTTTACATAATGCAGAAATGGTTTCCACAAAATAATTTCCTTGCCTTACGCCTGACACATTTCAAGAACTGGTAATTGGGACTAGTAACTCACCCACCCCACAAGAGAAATAAAGGAGAGTCCGACTGGTCCAGTGGTTAGTACACTTGACTGTCAACATGACGACCTGTGTTTTATCCCTTCCTGCCATGCAGGAGATTTGAACCAAGGACTTAATAATCTTATTTCTAGAAGGATTGTATGTGTAAACTTGTATGATAAGAAGCTTTAAGACTAGATGCATGCATGGGGAAGAGCCTGGGTTCGTCCCAAGACCGTTGGTCTGACAAAAGCTGTGTGCGTTTACATCTCCCCTCTGAGCCCCCAACAGTGGCCCACCTATTATTATTTTGCCTTCTCGTCCTCGAGAAATAGGCGCCGATTATAGACGTCTGAGGTCCTTCCTAGGACATAGGTCGCAAACAAGAGGTCCTTCCTCCAGGCATCTCTATCCCGGGCCAGTCTCTCCAACTTTCCCCCAAGTAAGGCCAAGTTCCTTGGTATCTGCTTCCACATCTCTGCGCCAAGTGTTCCTTGGCTGGCCTCTTATACGTGTTCCCTGAGAGTTCCAGTTCGGGGCATGCCTTCTGATACTGGAAGCAGGTTTTCGGAGTGTATAGCCAATCCATCGTCTCTGGAGGATCACTTGTTCTACTGGTTTTTGCTTTGTCCGCTGCCACAGCTGCAGGTTACTGATCCTGTCTGGCCAATGAATCCCACGAATCCTTCTTAAGCAGATATTCATAAAAGACTGGGAGTTTCTTTATATTCGCGGCCGTGGTTCTCCAAATTACAGCAGCACAGGTTTCACCATGGTGTTGAAGATCCTGATCTTTAGGCTTTTTTTTCAGGTGTCTGAAGACCCAGACATTCCTAAGTTGTTGGATGGCCGTTCGTGCCTTTCCAACCCTTTTTTTACATCAGCATCAGCCCCACCTTGCTTGTCCACAATGCTGCCAAGATAGACAAAACTCCCAACTTCTTCTAGTGCTTCCTCTTCCAGCATAATAGGTCAAACTATTATTAGCAAGTAAGAAAGTTACTGGAAAAAAAAATGTATCCGCAGTTACGTTACCGAGAAAGTTATAATCAGTTGGCCTTTTTTTTATCACATGGACAGCTATATAGGCGGCTGGATGGCAAAGTCGACAGGGAGCTTGACTCACAAGCTCGACATCATGGGTTCGACCCACATAATAAGTATAGAATATATTTCTATTATGTGGTTCGACCCACGGTGCAGATAGTCCGAGATATAAAAAGAAATCCAGGAGAGGAGATGGGCGCCGCCAAGTCTACCAACCCGGCCGAAATGGACACCTATGGACTGTTGAGGTTAAGGGTTAAAAAAAAATTATATTATAATAATATGCATTTGCATACAATTGTCAAGACTTTAGTGACATCTATGCATTTGCATACAATTAGTCAAGACTATAGTGACATCTATGCATTTGCATACAATTGTCAAGACTATAGTGATATCTGTAGCAAGATAATATCACGAAATGCCGACTACGTGCGAAAAATACTGGTATAGTTAAAGGTCTATCACGAATAGGCTTAGTCCTATTTTTTCGAACTTAAAAGTTATCTTTTTCCGGCCCCCTTAAATTTGGCAGAAGGGGCGAAGACAGGATTTTGTGGAAAGGAATACGGAATGGCGGAAATATTCCGATAACTATTAATGTTTAAAATTTAAAAGATAAACCCTTTAATGGACAAACAATAATAATTAATGCAGGGAATGTTTATTTATAACTGTTTAACGTAGGCTAAATTAATTATATACCACTAATAATTAAATCTTGTAATGAATACCATAATGCTGTATTTATAGAATGAAATAATAATTAGTCAGTAATATTTTTTGTATTATAAAACATAACTTGTTTGGCATCACTATTGAATCAAATTTATTTGGACTTTTATTTTAAAAGTAAGGGAGATAATTATCCCGTTTTATTTGCAATAAAAATTTTAATTTTTTTTATTTTAATTTAATAAAAAAAATAAAAAGCTTGCCATTTAAAACTTAAAAATGACCAAGCTGTAAAAAGTTTTTGATAATTATATAAATAGAATATGACTAAAGAATGTATATGTATATTTTCAAAAATAACACAAACTACCTATAATGTAGCCTATGATTACTAATATGTAGTCGACATAGATAGTATTAATATTAGTAACTGGTAACTATGTCAAATTAGACAAAATATAGTTAAAAGATTTTCGCACCAAGATGGCGGTGATGCTATTTTTTTGTTGTGTAATTCTTGAGTACTAAGGTATTTATTTATGTTATAATTCTTTGAACTAAATCTCATAACGGTGTTCGGAGAATATTGATTGAGTGTAGCTTCAACGATTGCGGAGTCGGGCTGCGCCGTAAACAAGTTCCCGGTGGATAATACAAAACATTCAACGGTTGTGATATTCTATTTATGCTAGTGTATACAAAGTGTAAATATTCGTTCTGTGTGGAGAACTCTTATTGAGTTACAATATCCGGACATCAGTATTTGACATTTTGTGTGGATGTACAGCTCCTGTATGCACTGTATACAGTTGTGATAACCAGTCATCTGTTTTGACGACTGCAGAGACGGGCTGCTGCAAATAGTTGATCATAACATTTAAATTTACCGGTGGGGTCTTATAACCATATTTTCTTCCCTTTTGTGCACGATGGCAACTGTGTCCTTCGCGGTGGGCAAAAAAGACCTGGAGGGTGGTTTGGTGCATGCACCTGGCACCCTTGGTCTTAATTTAAGTGGCCTTGAGGCCAGAAGAGTGTCGTTGGCTACGCTGATGGCCACTCTAAAGTTAAGTGGCCAATCGGCGTTGGCTATATATCGGTTTGAAAACCCTTTGTTGTGGTTCTTAAAAACCACACAACAGGAGTACGATAGGCTGGTTAACAAGACTTTTGGGACGGATCAGACTTTCACCGTATCGGTACTCCCGCTGGAGACCGAGAAGGTGAAGGTCATCTTTCATTGGCTATCTGCCAACATAACAGTTACTAAGGTGACAGAAATGTTTCAGGCTCTGTCTGAGCCGGGGACAACTCCCCAAGTCCAAAGACTGTCAGGGGCGGCAGACAAGTGGGGTGGTTTCATAACCCCCAAAAAGGGAGTGGAGTTACCCCACTATTTAAACCTGACGTACGAGGGAGACCCTCGTACGTATAAAGTTCTGGTCACAGTGCCCGGATGTCGACAAAACTGTTACAAGTGTGGGCTGAACACACACTGGCCCAATCAGTGTAAGAAAACAATAAGGTCTTATGCGGCGGTGGTAACAGCGGCTACGGTCACATCTAAGCCGGCACCAGTTTCAACACCACCACTAGCAACGTCTAAAGGTGCGCCAGGGAAAACCATCGTAGATGATGATGGTTATACCCTGGTGACTGGCAAAAGTAAGAATAATAATAATAATAGCCTTCCCCTTTCCCTATTGGAAACGGGTATTGTACCCAAATCTCCCTCCATGAATAAAACTGTGGGAAGTCCTAAAATGCCTCCAAATGAAGAGAGTCAAAAAACAACCCCTTTATCGAGTACTCCTTCAACCCCTTTATCCCCCAATAAAACACCCACTAAATCTCCAAACAAAATACCTCCCCTTATGTCGGTGTGGGAAGTACCTCAGGCCAAAAAACGGCAATATGAGGAGAGCGATGAAAGCCCCAAATCTCTTCCTAGTTCTCCCTCAAAACGCTCTGCTGAGTCAAGCAGGAAAAAACTGTTCCACTTCTCAGCAGAGTCCCCAATAAGCTCACTGAACAGTGAAACTTATATCAATGACCAGACAGAGGAGATGGATTTGATAAAATCGCCACTTCCTCTGGTTATAGACGAAGACGATAAGGATGACAAACAGTAGGTTAATAATCAAACACTTTATAATTGAAGAATGGCGGACATAACAATAGTCACGTTAAACATACATAGCCTTAGGAACAAACAGAAATACTTAGTTCACCTTGCAAGGAAACATAAACCCGATTTCATCTTCTTGCAAGAAACCAACATAAACAAACAATTTACTGCAGACAGATACATAACAGAAATGGGTTTCAGAGATAGCATTTTTAGTTTAGGTACATTCGCTAGAGGAACAGCCATAATTCAAACGTCAGATAAATACAAAGTCACACACAAGCATAAAGATAACCAGGGTAGACTCACTATAATTAGAATAGAAAACAGTAACAATAAATATACACTAGTTAACATCTACGCTCCTACACAAAACACAGAAAAACCTGCCTTCTTTGATAATTTAAATGACATTTTAAATACAACATATCAACATGATAAACTTATAATAGGTGGAGACTTTAATTATACACATGACGAACTTGACAGAGTGAACACACTTAACAAAAACAAACAAAGTAGTCACTGGTTAGATAATACATTTACAACATTTTCACTTGTCGACGCTTACAGGAAAATATACCCACTTGGACAGGACACGACGTTTGCCTACAACGCTCACCCAGTTAAGTCCCGGCTAGATAGGGTTTATGTACCGGATGGGGATACGGTTGCCAGAGTGTCTCATTTGGGGGAAACATTGGAGTATACGGATCATAAAGCGGTGCTAGTGTCGGTGACCACAGCAGCGTGGAGCCGACACAGGCATACCGGGTCGCCCCACTGGAAATTTAATAACTCACTTTTAAAGAGTGAGTTTTACACAAAAACAATTCAAACTCTCATTGAAAACACAATAGACATTAGTACCTTAGACCAACAGACTGACATGGGAGAGACGTGGACAGTACTTAAGCATAGCATCAAACACTTAACACAAATAATATCCAAATACATTAATACGCAGCTAAGGGAGACGGAACAACACTTAAAACAGCAATTAGATACACTTCCAGAAGATACTTTAGAGGCACATACAATAAAAGCACAATTATCAGAAATACAAGAGCATAAGTATATGGGCGCACAAACAAGATGTAGGACACGAGGTATGTTAGAGGGTCCAAACAAGGTTTTTCTCACACTAGAACAAAACACACAAAGAAGACGCATTATTGCACGGATACAAGACTCATTAGGAACAATACATACAGGAAACGTAGCAATTGCGAACACTTTTAAAGAGCACTTTATACACATCTATTCTAAGGAACACACTGACGACAGGGA
The DNA here is from genome assembly GCA_949126835.1 of Anisus vortex. Lineage (NCBI taxonomy): Eukaryota > Metazoa > Mollusca > Gastropoda > Planorbidae > Anisus > Anisus vortex. Next base: position 8,282,893 of record OX421509.1, read on the forward strand.
ACAAGATGATATACTGACCTATTGTAAACACCTACCAGACGAAGATAAAACTCTTTTAGAAACACCCATTACAGTACAGGACATTAAATTAGCAATTGACAAATTGAAATTGGACAAGTCCCCAGGACCAGACGGTTTGACATCAGAATTTTACAAATTTTTTTCACCCCAGTTAGTTCCCTTACTATCACTCATGTACACACATGCATATACTAAGGGAGCCCTTCCACAGATGTTCAGTGAAGCATATATCACCGTCCTGGAGAAAAACCCGGACGACAGAATATCTGTGGGGGGCTACCGACCCATTTCATTATTAAATACAGACTATAAAATTCTCACTAAGATACTGGTAAACAAACTTCAACCATACCTGCATACACTTTTACACGAAAATCAATTCTGGGGCATACCAGGCAGAAACATAGAAACTCTCAATCACACTATTAGGGACATTATCATATACACACACATCAAAAACACGCAAGCAGCCCTGTTATCGATAGACCAGGAGAAAGCCTTTGATAGAGTGGACCACGGCTATCTATTCAAAGTGCTGCGGAAAAACAACGTAGGAAGTCAGATCGAAGGCTGGGTCAGGCTGCTCTATGCTTCACCATGTAGCAGAATTCTTGTAAACCATACGCTGACCTCACCCTTCCCAATTGAAAGATCTGTCAGGCAGGGCTGTCCGCTCTCACCGCTTTTATATGCCCTGTGTCTGGAGCCGCTCCTGGAAAAAGTAAGAACGGATGCTGGTATAACGGGCATATCAATGCCTGGAGGACAGGTGTTGAAGGTACAGGCATATGCCGACGATACCACGTTTACAGTAACATCAGAAAAAGACATTAAAAAAATTCTGGAACATTTTAAAACTTTCAATGCCGCATCTGGAGGGAAAATTAACATCAACAAATCGAATATAATGGGCCTTGGTGCCTGGAAACGAAAAGAACATTTTCCGTCAAATATTCAAAATAAAACAAAAATCAAAATTACAGGTATCGTTTGGCACAACAATCCACACACTTACAATACAGAACAGTACAATGGATTGTTAGAAACAACGGATAACATAATAAATATGTACACACATGTCTCAAACACGATTTTTGGTCGTTCAGCAATCGTTAACACTCTCATTATACCGAAAATCATTTATATAGCTTCAGTTACAGAACCTCCACCACATTTCATAACCAATATGAATAAAAAAATTAGAGCCTTTTTATTTAAATCTACCATTCGCTCCATTCATCATAACACACTGATACAAAATAAACGGGATGGCGGGATAGGTTTGCAAGATATAAAAACAAAGATACAAGCACTGAGATTAAAATATATAGGCCAAATTGTACGTGCACCTGATAAGTTGCCTTTAGCTATGTATTTTTATGGTTTAAAGCTAAGCAAACTTATTCCAATTCAAAACAATACACCTCATTATTTTGGCAACTTTTCCTCTTCATTTTACAAGTCAGTTACTCGCATTTTACTTAACAATGAACACTTGATACATAGCAAAACAAAGAACATTTACATATCACTCATTACACGGGTCCAGATTCCACTTCATACACGGATTAAATGGGGGAGACAGCTAGGGATTACAGACTTTCATGACACATTCATCAGTTTACATAACAAACACATTGCATCACAATCAAAGGAGATATCATACAGGCTCATTTTTAACATGACACCAACATTAGATAGGAAGAAACAAAATACACGCAACACACCTATATGCAAGATGTGTACCTCACATACACAAGAAAATGAGGAACATATCTATCTTACATGCCCCGCAATCATACCAACAAAACAAACATTGAAATTAATAATGGATACAACAACACAGTCAAACATAGATATAGATTTAGCCATTACACTTTTTAAAATACCTAGGCTTAGAAACAACACAAAACACACATTAAACCTCATCACATTGGCAGAATACAAACAACACATTTGGACAACGTATCTTAAAACACGGTTTGACCAAAAACACTACCCTCCACACATCATAGAAGACATATTTAGACAAAAACTTGAAACACATTTAGATAAACATCAATCGCCCACTCTGTAATTTTATTTGATGTTTTGCTTTTATAAATGTTTTATGTATTATAATGTATTTCATGGATGAGATCCTAATGTATTTTATTGATTGGTTCATTTGTTTAATTGGGAGATCTGTGGACATGCTTATGTTATTGAATGCGTTCTTTTAAATATGGGGATGCCCTTGACTAGTATTGTACATTTGATTTTATTAATTGTTCATCAAGGGCACATTTTTACTTTCATTTCCGGTGTAATTTTTGTTTTCATTTCCGGTGCGGTGTCTCTTTCAGTGAATGTGAAATCTTGTGCTGTTTTTTATTTTCTTTTTTACGCACCACTATGTACATAGTATTTTAAAATAAGTTTTCGGGATTATTTTCTTAATTTTGTTGAATGGCTTAGAGGACGGTATTTTAACTTCTTGGCTTACTACACATAAAGTAACGAGGAGAGACTTGGCCTTTTCTAGGTCCGTCTTCGCTTACTTAGCTTCCCTTTTATTACTGTTTTCTTCCAGTTATTCCCAACCTTTCTATTCAAAATTGTTCTTGGTTACCTATCTAATACAGGAAACTTGCGTCTAATATTAATCTTTTGTCTTCAAATTACATTTACCAGAGTGACATCAATGTATAATAAAAGAAGAAGGACTGATATATAAATACCGGCCCAAAACCCCTCTTTTGTCACATTCGCCAGGGTGTTTACTGGTGCAGACCAGTCATCCGGCGACGCTGGCTTAGAGGGGTGGGAGGGTCAGGAAAGTCGGGCCTTCCAAATTCTATGTCACTACAAACAGATTTGTATTTCTTTCCCTATCTTTCGTTCAATAGTTCATGCCGACTGGGGAACGGCTAAACGCTATTTGAAACCTTAAGACAACTAGGGATTTTTCAACTCTTATTAGAGAATTGTACATATTTTTTTTTCTCACTTGTGGAAGTCCCGATTGTGGGATTTCCTGTGAATGACACCTTTCGTCACCCGTCTTCAATAGGTGTTTCACTTTTCCTTGTCATATGTGACCCTTTCTTTGTTCTTTATATATACATTTAAGATCGCGCTTGGTGGTTTAAATTAAGATATATATCCCAAGGGATAGAACAATTGAAATGAAATGTACATAATTTCTACACACTTTGTTTTATTTTTCTCCATATTACGTTGTTTTAAATATCTTACAGTTAATAATGGATGTTTACGGTTAATACATGTTTAAATTAAATTTAAATTAATTTGAATATGTATGGATGTTAAGCATGTATGTAAAAAAAAGAAGAATGAATGAATTTAAATTTAAAGTTGGAATTTAAATATGTATGGATGCTAGGATTGAATGTCAAATAAAAAGAATGAATGAATTTAAATTTAAAGTTATTTAGAAAACTCTTTGTCTCGTAAAACATTTTGTCTTCTATCCCCTTAAATGTGTATGAACTGTTCTTCTATTTCCTTTTCTTCGTGTAAAATATATGAGATTGTGCAGGTAAACTAAGTATTTAAATATTCTCTGCTGTCTTCTATCTCTTTGGAATTGTAAAAATGCAATAAATGTCTCCTATCCCTTTTTTCTCTGTGTAAAATAATAATTTTGGTAATGTAAATGCAATTTTTCATGAATAAACATTTTTGGAAAAAAAAAAAAATAGTTAAAAGAAATCAGTTTAACTGAGATCAAAATATTATAAGCAATATAACAAAAAATGTTAGATCTTCATCTAGACTACCAAATGACAATGTTTAGACAATTATTACTATAAAAGTGAAAGTTTAGAAATATTGTAGCCTAGGCCTATTTGATATAAATGCGAATAAAAAGGATGATAATCATAAAAACTTTTATTTTGTATTAAGAAGTATATAATACAGCAAGTTGAAGTTTAGGCTATCGGCACGCTGTATGATTTAGAAATCATAGTTTGCACACTTTTAGCGAAAGGTTGCCGACCCCTGCCGTCGAGACTGTGCAAACTAAGGGCCATTACTCGAGCTCGTGATATTCTGTAAAAATTGAATTAACTATTTGCCTCCCTTTATACAGGATTAGGGATGTTAAAGCGAAAACCGGAATTCGGTTTTGAAACAGAAAACCGGTTTTGATCTTCAAAACCGGTTTTGGGTTTGTTGGTTGGAAGGTATTCATTTACTTCAAGTAGCACACAATTATCTTGTTTCTGATGGAAATATTTTGAAAACAAAATGCTGGATTCGCACAAAACAATTTTTGAAACGCCTTGCTAACACTAATTAGTATTAGATCTAGATATTGTGCTTTGTTTTTGCGAATTACAATTATGGCTTGCGATATGGTAAATACAACATCAAACCAAATGTAAATTTACAATTAACATGAATCTTCGGCTCATCCTTTTGTTGTGCGCTCCCCTTTGATGTACGCTACGGAGACGCAAAACTAGGTTTTCCCTGTGACCCTGAACTACTCGGCTAGACTGTGTCTGTGCTTTATTATTAACGGAACTATTAAATACATCTATTTTTTTTTATTTGTGCCACGCGAAACATTTTCTGATAGATCAATACATTATTATCCAATTCTAGGTCTTTTTTTTCACTCCAAATTCAAATATTTAGATTTTAAAAAATATGTGTAACATTAGTAGCATTTCCTGTTATACAGACTAAACTATATGAACTTGTACATATTTCATTATACGTTTCTATTTTTAGTTTGGGTAATAACTTACGAAGGAGGCTTTCCGTGAGCGAATCACCAGCGTCATCGGCCCTCACGAGGATCTACTCAGCGCCATTAAATGAAAAAAAACTCAGATGGTACGGGCATGTGGCAAGATCCGAAAACCTGGCAAAAGGCATCCTGCATGGCACAGTGCAGGGTGGAAGAAAGAGGAGGCAGGCAGAAGAGACGATGGGAGGATGACATCAGGGAGTGGACCGGCTTGTCTCTTACGCAGGACCGAGACGAGTCGGCATACAATCGTTCAACAGTCGAAAAAGTGTGCCCCAACGACCGTCACTCGGGTTATGGAATAGATAAAGATGAAGAAAACGTTTTGATGAAAAGTTCACATACCAGATCTATAGCTTAATATTTAATTACATGTTACTCGAAATTAACTAAAAGTAATTAAACTTAGGCCTAAGAATTAGGTTACTTAGGCCTAGGAGTTAAAGTAGGCCTAAGTTGTATTTTGATGTAGGCCTAGGTCTTGCTCCAGGCTATATGTCTAAACGATATCCCATTTTATGCAAGCACGAATGCATATATGTACTCTTCTTCCCGAGTGGCATTCGGGCATGGAATGGGTTGCCTGAACAAACCTGGAAAACCAGTAACTTAACATTTATTAAACACTAATCAATAGGGGCTATGAATGGCTAGACTCCAACCAGAGATAAGCGTAGGTCGCAATCATTTTCTGTATAGGCGTGAAAGGGGTGTGTTTATTTATCCTCCTGCTACGTATTATTGATTCTAGACACTTGGCTTCTGAATCGTTGTTGGTAACGGTGGACCCTGGGGGCTGTTTGCCAACCTTATTGCGCCCCATCACACATTTTATTGACAGAACTTGGGCACCCACGTAATGGCATGTTAACACCGTCTATGGCCCTTTCCCTCCTTAATAACCCACTTCCCCACAATCCCAATGGGCACAATTTTCTTTGTAAGACTTTGATTACTTTACAAATATTGCAAAAAAAGCTTCTGAGCAATGCTTTCTCTACGACACAATGCGCCACGGTCAAGGTCTATCTGAAAACATCCGATGCTGTACTTGAGAGCTGACTGGTGTTCTAGAGTACTGGGGTACTTACCTAGGTGACGACTAAACCGAGACGTCTCTTCATTGTGAGCTTCGCCTTCTTGTGTACGTTGCTTTCATAAAGTGGCAATTATCCAGAGCCATCTTCTTTGGCGGGTTACCTCTTTGATTGGTTCTTGCAGCCTGCATTGACAGATGACCTTGCTGGCACTAATCACACATTATGTCCCGCAAAGAGCACTTCGTTCTGCAAACTCATCGCTTCTGGAAGAGCCACGTTTCTCTCTGTCGACCATTGGCCTTAGAGCCTTCTCAGTATCTGGTCCGAAGGTGTGGAATCAACTTCCCAATCAACTGAGGCGAACAAGCTCTACTGTTACTTTCAAACAGAACTTAAAAACTCATTATTTCAATATTTACCTTAGATAACATTTAACATGCTTTAGAAACTTACTGTCTTATTTATGGGTTGGGTCGGTTAATACTACATTTATTTGTTTTGTCTTTTTTAATCATCAATTTAGCTCTGTCACCTGGCCTAGGGTAATATCCGTATTCTTAGTTGTATGTTAAACGCGCTCTGAGCTTACATTATGTTTGTTGGCAGCGCTATATAAATATTATTATTATTATTATTATTATTATTATGACCCTGGGCAAGCGTATATTGAGAATCCTTATGGAGACATGCATTGATCAATGCCCGTATCTCCCATATGCAGGCTGTGGTGATTCGCCATGTTCCAGAAGGCCTACAATTGTTTGTGTCAATACAATAGAAGGCAGCCGATTGACGTCCAAGCAGGGATTGTTGATCTTTGATCACTTCTAGTGAACTCCAGCTTTAAAACTGTTCCAAATTTCAAATATTTATATACATAAGGTATTCAACTCTAATCTTGAAATACAACCTAATAACAGCATGTGGCAATGCTCAGATAAACATAAAGACAAAAACACTTTCCTTATCCCTTTATGCGAGAACAAATGCATATAAGTACTCTTTCTTCCGAAGAGGCATTCAGTCATGGAATGGTTTGACTGAACAAACCAGGAAAACCTGTAACTTAACATCATTTAAAACATTAATAAAGATTCAATACTAGACTCGGACCACGGATGAGCGTAGGACGCAATAATCTTCTTTATAGAAGGAGCGTCAAGTAATATATAAGGTAAGTTATTATATATATAAATATAAATATAGCCTATACATATATATATTTAAAGTTAATGTTAGGGTTAGAGTTTAAAGTTGGGAACATGACTGTTAAAGAGATGACCTACTCACGTCTCTATAGGGTTAAGTCCTGATTGTGGCGATGGTTGTGGGTTTCTGTGAGTAGATTAGCATTAGTAAAGTACCCGTCGGACCAAATTGATCATAGAGTTGATGGTGAAGCAGCGTTCACCCATTTTCTGTGGCCACGGCATACTAGGGGATGGTGTGGCCAGCACTTTACCCCCAACTAAAGTTAAGTGCTTAAAGAGCTGGGTAGACGCAAGGACACCCTCCTGGGAACACATCCTAGAATCTAGCTAACTCAAGTCTAATATTAGATAGATTAGATAAGTCTAATTAATATAAATATGACAATCTAGCTAACTCAGTGTAGATTAGATAAGTCTAATATTATAAATATGACAATCTAGCTAACTCAGTGTAGATTAGATAAGTCTAATTAATATAAATATTACAATCTAGCTAACTCAGTGTAGATTAGATAAGTCTAATATTATAAATATGACAATCTAGCTAACTCAGTGTAGATTAGATAAGTCTAATTAATATAAATATTACAATCTAGCTAACTCAGTGTAGATTAGATAAGTCTAATATTATAAATATGACAATCTAGCTAACTCAGTGTAGATTAGATAAGTCTAATTAATATAAATATTACAATCTAGCTAACTCAGTGTAGATTAGATAAGTCTAATATTATAAATATGACAATCTAGCTATCTCAGTGTAGATTAGATAAGTCTAATTAATATAAATATGACAATCTAGCTAACTCAGTGTAGATTAGATAAGTCTAATATTATAAATATGACAATCTAGCTAACTCAGTGTAGATTAGATAAGTCTAATTAATATAAATATGACAATCTAGCTAACTCAGTGTAGATTAGATAAGTCTAATATTATAAATATGACAATCTAGCTAACTCAGTGTAGATTAGATAAGTCTAATATTATAAATATGACAATCTAGCTAACTCAGTGTAGATTAGATAAGTCTAATATTATAAATATGACAATCTAGCTAACTCAGTGTAGATTAGATAAGTCTAATATTATAAATATGACAATCTAGCTAACTCAGTGTAGATTAGATAAGTCTAATTAATATAAATATTACAATCTAGCTAACTCAGTGTAGATTAGATAAGTCTAATATTATAAATATGACAATCTAGCTAACTCAGATTAGATAAGTCTAACTAATATAAATATTACAATCTAGCTAACTCAGTGTAGATTAGATAAGTCTAATATTATAAATATGACAATCTAACTAACCCAGTGTAGATTAGATAAGTCTAATATTATAAATATGACAATCTAGCTAACTCAGTGTAGATTAGATAAGTCTAATATTATAAATATGACAATCTAGCTAACTCAGGCAATGTGTCGTGTGGCCAGGGTATAGGATATGGAGAATGGGGTGGGGAGAGTATTTGTGTCAGGAAGACAAGTTCTATTATTAGGGTGATGAATCTTTTCCCGCCTAATTGTTGTTTCACTGTCAGGGCGTTGTGGCCTCACCAGAGACAGCGAGGGATCGAAATGGAGAAAGAGCGAGCGATTATTTGCTTCTGAAAGAAAAAAAAAATGGCTGTCCAAATGAAGACCGACAAATGACCGTCTAGCACCCGCCGGTTCCAACACTTCCAACTCAACTACGTCAGCAAAAGTTGTTGTGTGTCCTTCACTTCCGCCCACCCACCCACCCCCCTAAAAAAAACTCCATTCTCCTTCCCGCCTCGCGCTTTCCCCACGTCAGACACACACACACAGACGCAATCACGGGCAAACACAAGTCAAAATCTATCCACCGCCCACGCCCGCGTCACGCGCTTTTGTCCCAGCTTCCTCTTCTCTCTCTACACTCCCCCCTCCCCATCCACCCCACCCCCCGCCTCGCCCTCCCATTCTGCAATTCGGAACTCGAAAGTCCAAGCCCGTGCGACAAGGACCGCGCGCGCCAAGAGAAAACACGAGAGCGGCGGCTGCCAGGGGGGAGAGAAACAAGAAAGGCAGTAGCAGAACTGAGCAGCAGTGAACAGGCTTCCCTTACCATCAGCCACACGCAGACGACATCGACCAAGGTAACGAGAAACTAAACTTGTTTTTTAATATTGTTGTTTAATAAGTATCGGTATTGAAATAAGCGCTTTGGCATCACCAATTAATCAAAAACAATCAATTGACCATTAATCAATCTATTAACCATTAATCAATCAATTAATCATTAATCAATCAATTGATCGATCAATCGATTAATCTTTTGATCAATATTATGCATCGATTTCGGTAATCTTAACATATTTGTGCTACATCTAAGATATTAGAGCTAATGAAATACAGCTCAATGTTGATAAACATTATTCGTTGTTGATCATTGGCATGCCAATTAATTATACATTAATAGAACTATTTATAATTACTTAGACTTTTTGTTCAATCATCTTGTTTATTTATTGCTTCAAATGAGCATTTAACAAAAAAAAATTTTTTTCTATCTTTAATTTGTTTTAATTTTATTTATAAATCTTTGAAAATAAAATTAGCATCTTAAAATTATACAAAGAAAACTTTATAATTTTATATGTTTATATAGTTCTTTTATTTATTCTTTCTTGGTAAAAGAACAGATTTAAGGAACAGTTTAAACAAGCCAGAAGAACGAAAGAAGAAGAAATAAGCAACATATAGCACACAACCTGCAAGAGATTTTTCGTGTGCGTTCATTACCTTCAACAGAAGTCTAAGCCAGAAGAAGAAAAAAACAAACAGTTCTTACACCCGAAAGATAACAAAAGAAAGATATAAAAGAATTTAAAAAAAATGGTTGCCAATTGCGTCATTCCGCTTGTGTGCGTCGTGCTACTCTCCACGACAGTTCTATCTGCGCCACTCAACAGCAAGCCCGATGAAGGTAAGATAATCTCCAACACTCTTTTTAACTCATTAGTGGTGTAAAAATAAATTAAAATGTTTATCTTGTTGATATTTTACTATGTTCGACGAATTCGCTACATATGGCAGAAATTGTTGATTTTTACCGAAGATTAAAATGGCCCAACGACCATTCTTATGGAATCATTGATATAATTTCGTAATTCTGTCTTGGAAAGATAGAAAAAAGCAATATACAGACACAAATTCAAAATCTAAGATCCTTTGAGAATATTTCGAGAAACTTTGGTTCCGAAGTAAACCTATTTGGTTTCTGCCTGTTGTGTCTTTCCTGTGAGAAACTGGGTCTCGATGGACAGTTTATGTGATTACGAATCCTGTGATCTGTGACTACGTCTGTTGTCTGGTGAGTCAGTTCTGGGGGGAATTTGTGTCTGGGGGATTTCTTTCAAGTGAACTTCTTCGCAGATGTGTGTCTTGGATTCGTGTCTGGGACTTTGTGTCCGGGATTCGAGTCCATGAGCTGTGTCACAGTTTGTTTGTGCGACTTGTATCTGAGACATGTGGGTAGGGGTTTGTGTCTATACGCTGTTTGAAATTGGTGTCTTTGGCCTGTGTTTGAGATTTGTGTTTTAGACTTGTGTCTGAGATTGGTGTCTTAGACTTGTGTCTGAGATTGGTGTACTAGACCTGTGTTTTACATTTTTCTTTGTGACATTTGTCTGAGATTTGCGTCTATGAACTGTGTCAGTTTAAAAAATCAATCGACCATATATGTACAATTTTAAACAAAACAAATGAGAGCATTTAGTTTGTGGCTATTCTTGTGAATGAGTAGAGTGTCCATTTCTTACCACCATGGTCCATAGAGCTTGTGAACCAGCTTTGACTGGCAAACAGCATAAAGGTCCTTGTGTAGCCAGCACCAGGGCCGTATTTAGGATTGTGGGGGCCCTGTTACCAAATTTATGTAGGGGCCCCTCGAAAGAATGGGGAGGTTACTTAAACATTTCTTTTTGGGATGTGGGGTGTAATGGATAGAATGGAAAGGGGAATAGTGGCGTGGAGAGTAGACCGGAAGTTGATGTGGGGGATTCGGGAGTGGAGATTAGGAAGATGGCGGTCGGAAGTTGAGTTGTAGGAGCTTGTGAAGTGACAGGAGATGATTGGATATAATGTTTGTATTTTCCTAAGTTTGTATCGTTAATAAAGCAATTCAGTATGGCGGACAGTGGAGTCATTAATTCTTTCAGTTGTTTTTGAAGATTCGTGAAGTCCATTCTTGTACTTTTATATGTTATGATGATATTGTAGAATCAACAGGAAAAGAATAACAGTTATCATTAAAACGAGCCCACAACATGTGGGCTTTTGTGTGGGGGCCCGTGTTCAAATGGAACATGTAGAACATGCCTAAATACGCCACTGGCCAGCACAATGCCCAACCTGCATTTTAGTTGTTGTTATTGTTTTTCTAACCAATGTCCGGATTCCCATTGGAGCTGGATGAGACAATGGACACACTCCAGGCCAAGTGGATTGGAACCAGAGACGTATAAAGATGGAATTCCGAACGCGCAGCTTCTCGACCACCTTACACTCTATAGGCATTTCTTGATTATACACTTTAATACAATAGTCTTAAAACTTAGTAATTGGTTATATAATATACACTTTAATACAGGGTTTTGTATACTTAGTACTTGACTATAACATATACACTTTAATACATGGTTTTGTACACTTAGTACCTCGCTATAACCATATATGATCAATTCTGGAAAGAAGTTTATTCTAAGATATAAAAACTAAAAAGAAATTATAATTGAAAAATGTTCCAGCTATTCAATTAGCGTTTAAGTAGTACACTGTTTGTACAAGGAAGCTTTCTGTAGCTTTCTTTGTACTTGATGTTCTAAAAACTCAACAGAAAAACAACCAACAAGATGTCAGCTGAAGCTAGAGTGACACTCGGGACATGAGGATATTACCTCGGCTAGTTGAAATGGATCATGTGGCCTGGTGATAACTGGGTTAATGGATTCACTGGGTCACTGGTGGTCGGTCATTTGTGGACCACAGATTCGCTGCTTTGTTGGGTTTTTTGTTATTGTTGATGTTGTCAAGAAGAGGATTATCTGCCTTAGTGTTTGTAGGTTGCTCGAGACAGTTTGTCTGGTTTAGGGATTAGCTTGATAGACAAGATAGATTTTTAATGTAGAGATTCATAGACAGACAGACAGATAAAAAAGTGCAAGGATAGATATAAAAAAGCCAGAAAATGTAGAGAGACAGACAGAGAGGCAGATAGATAGATAGATAGATAAATAGATGGATAGAGAAATAGATAGGCAGATTAAAGATAGGTCTATATTCAGCACAATAAGCAGACAGACAGACATGAATATCAAATAGATAGATAGATAGATAGATAAGTAGATAGGTAGATAGATAGATCGGTGAATAATATAGATTTAAAGGCGAACGTACAAACAGACAGGCAAACACACAGATGAAAAACTAGATAGATATATTGATAGATTAAATGAGAATAGACAGATAGAGTGATTGATTTGTTGTCCAACAGATAGACAAGCTGATTGGCAGACGGCAGGCAGATATATTGAAACATAGATAGATGGACAGATAGGAAGGATATCCCTCCTACAGAAAGAAAGATAGATAGATAGATAAATAGATAGCTAGATTAATATATAGACCTATAGATATAGGCAAAAGGACACATATTATAGACGTTTAAAAAGTATTTAATACATAAATTATCGATTCAACATTATAACAAAATAACATTTCAAAATTCGCTAAAATCACTTGCGTCTGTATGTATTGCACACCCCAGCAAATCTGCAGTGTGTCTAGTCATTATGAACTAAGTACACAAAATGATAATCGTGTATCTCTACGCAACAGTTGCGCACGCATGCGCAAACAAAAGGGGAAAAATAGTTCCCTGCGCATTGTTATCTTCTCACATCTAGCCCTGTATCGGCGAGTTGCCTTTTCCTTGTGTAATCTAATTCTTCTAACTCCGCCCGACTCCTGGAGTTTCCAGCTTGAATAATTTACTCGGCGGCTTCCGCTTCTGACTCGAGGAAAACAATAAATCGACGGGTCCCTGGCGGGATCATTAACTACACTAAGCCATTTTCTATTCCTTGTACCTTCTTTGTACTTCTATGATTGTCTTTACGTATGTAGACTATGTCTGTATGTAAGTATGTCTTTACGTATGTAGACTATGTCTGTATGTAAGTGTGTATGTCTTTCTAGGTCTTTTACTGTGTTGTATTTTTTTCCTCTGTGACATCCAGGCGCTTTCTTCTTTCGAACTTTCTGTTCCCCCCCCCCCCCCTCTCACTATCTGAACCTCTCTCTCTCTCTCTCTCTCTCTCTCTCTCCGTTTCCACAAAATTACTAATTCTCAGTAGCTTTCTCTCTTTCTCTCAATCCTTGTTTCTTCTTCTCTCTATATATATATTCGCTCTATCTGTCTTTCTCTCTCTTTCTCTCTATCTATCTTTCTCCCCCTCTGTATTTCTCTTCGGCTATCTTTATCTCTATCTGTTTTTATCTACACCTCTCTCTCTCTCTCTATCTATCTCTCTGTATTTCTCCATGTCTCTCCCTGTCTCTCTCTCTATCTATCTCTCGCCTCGTGTATCTGTCTCCGTCTCTCTCTGACAGTCTCTCTCTATATCTCGGTGTCAATGTTCCAAGTCAATAATATCCACGGGGACCAAACTAAATAGCCCAGAGTGGGCGATCTATGTTTGAAATATTTCTAAATATTACTAGCTCGAATCAATTTTAAGAAGAGAACTGTGTTGGTAGTTTATTGCAGAATTAAAACAATAACATTGCAAACCTATAAAACATATGTTATGTTGTTGTTTTTGTCTTGTTTCGTTGTTTTTTTTTAATTTTGGTTCTTCTTTTATCATTTCGCGACGACCCAATCGTACCAATAGCACACATTTTGATGGAACTCTCTTTGTCTTTTTTATGTTTTCTCGGATAATAAATCAAAACCGGTATCCGGGTCGCTAGGCAACGTCCGACAGCAGACAACTGATGCTCGAGTGGACTGTCGCGTTGAACCAGCTGACCCCCTGGTCTGACATTTACGTTTCTGATACAGCATATTTTTTGTTGTTTTTTTAAAATTCATTACTACGCTACATTCAGGGCTGCAGAATTCTGTATTTTTTCTTTGTTGTCTTGGTCTATGCAAAACAATAACATGGGACATCGTGGGTTTTATGGTTTAGCTTTGAATTAGCAAGCCACCAAAACGGGTCTTAGCTAAAAGCCAAGCCAAAATACCATATTATTAGCGTGCCTAAAAAAGAAACAACCGGACGAGCTTTCCGGCCCTTACGTCCTGGGCGTTACGATGTACAGTGGAGGACCATGGACGAAGGTGGGGGTGCACACCAAGGTCCTGTCTGGACACCAGTCACCCCACGACACGCGGATAGTCATACCCAATATCTTTCCGCGACTGCGGAATTCCCCTCGGATCATTATCGCATTATCGTGGTGGCTAGCCCGTACACCAGCAATGTCGCACCGGTAGCGCAAATGGCAAACTTATAAGTTTATGGCATCCAGGCACGAGGGCTGGGTTGAGGCGGGAACGCTGCGCACGTTAATTCCTCTCCACCGAGGCTCGGTGGCCTCTCGGCGATGCAGTGAGACCTAAGACGCGCAGCAAGTGCTGTTCCCCCCATGCTTTAGCCCACCGGTGTACTCTTGATGCAAGCGTACTGGAGGTTTCCACACTTCACCAACGATGAGGCCTATAGGTACAGAAGTGCGCCAAAATATCCCCCCCCCACACACACACACACACTCTTCCCTTTCACCACCGCACGGATTCTGCTTGACATATCTGTATTCAAGCATATCTTCAGAACTTCTAGTTCAAAACTTCATTGGTTCGCTCAATAATATTTAGGCCCTAATGCTAAAACGCCAGAACATGATATAATAAGTTGTAATTATGGTATCATTCATTTATACTTTAGACTAATTGAAATAAAGCCACAGCAAGAAAACATTTTGAAGAAAATTATATGTGAAATTCAATAAATAGGTTTAACAGACGGACAATATACAGTTAAATACGTTAAAAACTGACACTTTGTAAGCTTTCGTGTACTAAAAAATGAAGACTAACATTTGAAATTGGCGCCCGTTTCTGTCCGCAGCCCCAGGCCGCTCGAGGACTCTAGGCGCTACTTGCGCTAGTTACGCTTACGGAATACTTGTAATTCACAAGCGATATTACCAATTGACAAAAATACTCAGTGATTGCATTGTAGGCTACAATTAAATCATATTTATAAATACCTAACGGGTATTTCCGAAGTTTCAATCAACGTGGAAAGGGGGAAAACCCGAAACAAGTGTTATTGGAGATGACAATCTTTGAGATTTATGATTTTCCATGTGGCTTATAGTTAAATAGTTAGATAGTTATTTATAGAAATTGGCGTCAAAAGTTACGTACGGGTATTTACGTGTTGGGGTTAAATGTAAACTAGATTTCCCGATTCTGCGCACAATAATTGGAGCGAAAAAAAAATTGTACGTGTCATGTTGAATAAAAGGACAGAGCAACGTGCCACACCGACACGCTATTGAAAATAATTTAGAACCCTCAACAATCAAATATAAATGTGTGGAATTCCCGATTTCTTTTCACATGGTAGCCCCGCCAATCAACAGACGGTTGAATGTGGTTGTCAAAAAAAAATATTACTCTTTTGTTATTGCTTCCTGTTTCATGAGCGTGTAAGGTTATGTTCACGTTGTAGTATCGCTACTTGAAGGAGTGTGGGGGGGGGGGGGGAGTGGTTGTTTGTGGTAACATTGAATAGTCAATAGTCATTGTACTGGCCGCACGATCAGGCTTGCTAGCTTTTATTTTGAAGAGATTTAACAAAAAACGTCCATAACAAAGAAAAATCTTTAGCAATTTTGTCACATAAAATAATGAAAGTTATTCGGGAGGTCTAAATAGATGTGTCCATGTCACGTAATAGGATTGTGTGGCCCATAACAATCGCCTATCCTCCTCCATGTTTACGTCCGCCAAAGAAATCACCCGTACAATTGAAAATCAAACACTCTCACGCTAGAAAACACATCAGTCCCAAATATTTCTTCATAATTCTAAGATTTAAATATTGCTGAATATAAAAAAATCGTTATACAAAAAAATAAGGTGCGTGTGTCTCCATGGAAACAAAATACATTTCTGTTCAAATTCAATTATTTTTATATATTAGTGTGGAAATTAGAATTTTATTTTTTGTCTGGAAGTGTTTTGTTTTTTTCTAGCAATAATATGTTTAAGGAAATAGGGTTTTCCCGCAGTTGATAGTTATGTATAATGAGTTTTAATATTGCTTGAGTTTATGTTAGGTTTATATTTGTTTGAATATATATATATATATTTATTAACTTTAAGTGTGTGTATCTATGATCTATGATGCTACTTTTGATGTTAGACAGATATATTTGGAGGGATAGCAATAGAGATAGATAAATTAATAGATGCATATTGAACTATATAGAAAGATAGTCAAACATATATATAGGTATATATACACATATATACATAAATTAGGTGTTTAAATTAACAGGTAGATACACATTTAGCTAGATGGATTGCAGATAGTTAGAATAATTGATAGATACTTGAATAGATAGATGAAAAAAAGAAATGGTAAACAGATAAATCGTTAGAAAGATAGATGATAGTAAATATAAAATATAGATAGATAGACAGAACAAAAGATAAAAAGATAAATTAAAAGATAGATTGATTGATTGATTGATTGATTGATTGATATATAGATAATAGACACAAATGAGATACATATATAAATGGACAGATGGATGAAAACCAGTATCTTAACATCATTTGAAACATTAATAAAAATGCAAGACTAGACTCGGACCACGGATGAGCGTAGGGCGCAATAAACTTCTCTATAGAAGGAGTGTCTGTAATGTATAAGATAAGAAGATAAGATGAAAGAAGTTGTAAAAAAAAAGACATTTCTCAGACTAGTGGTGCAATCATAGACTATAATTAGATGGACCGCTTGCTCTATTTTTAGAGCTTATATCAACTTTTTTTCCGTGCGCAACCGAAAAGGTTGTCCTAAATTACTTCTACGCTCCTCGTTGTTTCTTAAATGTTTCCGCTTTATACAACTTTCGATTTTAATTTTAATTTTTCATTGATAAAATCGAAGCGATTTCAATAAAACGGAAGTGCAAAGGAAACAACGAATCCGAAATTCCGAAAATCAGTGTTTCGAGTCAACATTTAGCAGAAATACTAAAGCAAGCGGTCCATGTATATTATAGTCTATGGTGCAAACGATAAAACCATATTAGAATTGAACGTTGGCAACAAGAATATATGTCAGTGACTCTTACAACAGGAAGTGGACATGTTCTTTTAAACTAGTGACCAGTATAACAAATCAAACACAAACATGACACAGCTTCTACTGAAATTGTTTACACTGATTACTCCCTTTTTAAGCAGTTTACACACACACACACATACACAATTGTAAATGTACCCCCCCCCTCAACCCACACCCTCCCCCAAACCTGACCACTCGTACAAATGCTGCTTTGTTTTTGTATTATTATAAATTTGGGTTTGCTCATTAATTAAAAAACCAACAACACGAAACAAAGAAAAAATGCCCAAAAACAATTCGAATGTTTATCAATTGTTATTATAATATTACTGGAGACCCATTGTCAAAATAAGGGGAGGGAGAGAGATGGGGGGGGGGTAGAGCGGCCCCCGGGGGGGGGGGGCGGGGCGGGTTCTAAAGCTCAAGGAACAACAACTCGGTATTAACTTCCTGTTGAAAAAAATAATTTAAAAAGCAAACAAACATAAAGATGGGTGTAGGGAGATGCGAACTTTAATACAACAACAAAAATTAGTTTTTTTTTTTTAAAGATTGGGTATAATGGTCTTGGCAGATAAACGAAAGAGAGAATGATAGAGAGAAATAGAGAATAAAAAAACTTAGCGAGAGATAGAAAGAGACAGAGAGAAAAGAGGAAGATAGAAAGAAATAGAGAGGATAGAGAAGAAGCAGAAAGAGAGATAAAAAAACAAGAAAGCTAGAATTCGACAGAGAGAGAGAGATTGTGAGAGTGTCGCAAAGACAGGGAGATTGAGATGGAAACAGAAAGGGAGACATCAAGACAGAGAGAGACAGGGAGAGAGAGAGAGTGAGAAATAGAGGCAAACATCGCCAATGAAATATTCATACTAATTCCATTCGCAAACTAACAAACAAAAAAAATCGAAATTTAAACATGGGAAGCAACTCTGTTTAAGACACATTTGAATCGATAATATATTTTGCTTCGTAATCCTTCTATTGGAGCCTTGCAATTCTGGAATCTAGACTCTTATACATGCAGAGTCTTATACATGTATTTGCTTTACAAAGCCTGTCTAATGATTCTGTGTTTCAATCTTCAAACCTGGCCTTTGCGACGAGAATTCTATTATGCATGCATGATTTGATTCCAAGTCGTTTTTGTTTGAATATAATCCATGAGTGTAGGACTTGAAGTAGAGTCATCCAGCTCTATTGTACTTTAGTCTAATGTCTTAGTGAATGGGGTGGGGGTGTGGGGGTGGGCGGGGGGGGGGCGGCAGGAGGGATCAGAATTGACCTATTGACCTTTTGAAACGCTGGCCCACTGCCGCAAGCTGACCAGGTACACTTTGTGATTAGATGTATAAATGGATGGGTGGATAGATGGATGAATGGATAGATGGTTACATGGATAGATGGATGGATGGATAGAAGGATACATGGATAGTTGAAAAAAATCTATAGAAAGGAAGATGACTAGACAGATGGATAGGTAGATACTTCGATAAATTATATGAGGATTTAAAAGAAGGACAGGTGGATGAGCATGAGAGAAATAGATGGAGAGATTCCTGTGTAACTAGATGCATCTATAGATGAATGGATAATGGATATATAATTGGATAGATAAATGCATGAACAAACGATAGTTAAATAGAGAAATGGTTAATTAAATAAAGAAATAACTAGATAGTCAGAATTAGGAACAGATTGATAGATGGAATGACATGGATGAACTAGATTAACGGATGAATGGCCATATGCATGGATTTCAGAAAATAACTTATCCGCGGTCGGGGTTGATTTGTGTCTTCTTTCATCCCTGAAAGCGTATTGATTAAAACTACATCCAACTAATCAAGCGGTTTGACCTACCAGTTTTACACATATAGAAATGTATCGATCAGATTCCACTTTTTAATGCTTAAACGCACTGTTAGATATTGATCTGGTTTTCACTCTTCCCGTAGGTCCTAGGATAACTTACCTCAATCTAGGCAACATTTTAATTGCATTCCACTCGCGTTTTTTTTTATATGACATTCGACCCGCGGTTAGCGGAAACGCAAAAGGCAATAAACGAGAGCCAATGAATAAGCGGAATCGCTATATTTTGCTGTTTAAAAAGTTGCGCTCAAAAAGCGCGAGTAGAAGCAGTTTATGTTTATGTTCACTGGAGCAGTCGCTCACATTTGCGCATCGCTGCACGTGATCAACAAAAGCAGTAAGCACTATTTATAGTACGCAATAGAAAACAATGCATGGGCTATTTGAGTCCATTGAACATTCCAACTCAGTGCTATTTGGAACTTCTATGCATGTCCATTATACGATTAGCCTATTGAAACACGGCTTGCTTAGAAGCCTACAAATCCGTTGGCCGTTAGAGTCAGATTGAGACTGCTTTGCCTTTTGCATTAGATAATATATCTGTCAGTGAGTAGGAAAAATGATCTCGAATTTCTTTTCAATAGATATCCTCAAGAAATAAATGACCTGATGAAATTAGTGTCCTTATATTTAGGACAGAGAGAAAGATAGATATATAGATAGGTAAATGATAGATAGATAGATAGATAGATAGATAGATAGATAGATAGATAGAGGATAGATAGACTAAAGATAGATGATAAATAGATAGAAAGATAATAAATATATCGATCAACATATTCATAGATAGAAAGTTAGAATGATAGAAAGATAGATAAAATAAACATAAATATAGAGATTATAAATGATAAAATAGACAGATAGTAATTAGATAGAGAGATACTAGATAATAAATAGACACATAGAAAAATATAGAGAAGGTGGATGATAAATAGATATAAAATCTATATAAATTATATGCCGAGTGGCATTCGGGCATTAAATGAGTTGCCTGAACAAACAAGGAAAACCATTAACTTTACATCATTAAAAACATTAATAAAAATGCATGACTAGACTCGGACCACGGATGAGCGTAGGACGCAACAATCTTCTTTATAGAAAGAGCGTCTGTTATGTATAAGATAAAATATAATTATTAGATAGATAGATAGATAGATAGATAGATAGATAGATAGATAATATCATTACAAGGGAATTATGAAGGTAAATAAGGTCTTATACAGTGTCATTTTCTTGAAAGTGGTGAAAAACGGAAGAGATCTTAAAAAAAAAAGATCACCTTCAAGCCACCTAAGAAAAAAATCCTTTTATCATCGATCGTTCAGGAAGCTCATCAAAATCTCAAAATTTTTATAGGAGAGTGCAAATAGTTCGCAACTCTAAAATCCAATCAAAACTTTTTTTTTAAGCCTCAAGCAAAACTATGGAAGCTTTTCAACAAATATTTGTTAGTGTCTGTGAATTTAAATATGATTAAAAATCATTTAAGCCCTCAATGTAGGGCTCGGGTGATATTGGTTTAATCTCGACCTTCACATGGCGCTAGCTATATGGGAAATAGTCGTCATATAGGCAGCGTGGTTAACTCGTGGAACTGAAGGTCCTAGGTTTTTTAAACGCCAGTAAGCTTTTACGGATCTGGGAGAAGGGTTTTGTCTCCTTGAGTCTACCCAAATCTGACAGCTCTTCAATAGTGCTAACATTAATGTGGATATTGCCTTTTCTAGGTATAATAATCGAATTAGTTATTTAAAGGGATTGGGTATTCATATTCAAACGTTTGCCTTTGTTTCATTGTTATGGTTTTATATTCATTGCGAGTTTTTGCCAATTTTAAAACATATAATATGTCAGTGACTCAATTTTTTAATATCAAAAATAAAAATGTTTATAGAGCGTTTGCAGTGGGCAGAGCTTATGTTTTTCGTGACGTCATTTTGTAAATAGAAGCCACTTGATGTACAAATGTCGTGAACTTGTTCTTTATCATGCCAAGTTCACATCTGAATATTGGCTATCCTACGCACAAATCATTAGATAAATCGTCGTAGGTCATCTTATTAGTACAAGAGAAAGCCTGACATGGTATTTTTTCAACGAT
Organism: Anisus vortex; assembly: GCA_949126835.1. Taxonomy (NCBI): domain Eukaryota; kingdom Metazoa; phylum Mollusca; class Gastropoda; family Planorbidae; genus Anisus; species Anisus vortex. Next base: position 8,304,313 of record OX421509.1, read on the forward strand.
TTTTAACATTTTACGCTCAATATGTCATCTTAATATCCGACCGGTAAGTGTTGCATTTGAATTGATTTATTGAAGTATTGGAGTAATTCATTATTTTCATTGTAGGCCTTATCGTTCAAAAGTATTGTAACATTTTTAATGTAAGAATCTTGTTATATGCCTATTAATCTAATATATAATTAATAAAATACATATTAATACATTAATAATCATTTTAAACACAAAAGATCAATAAAAAAAAGCTCGAGCCTATATGAAACTATATTAATACAGCGGCCATTGTTTGTACATCAATACACAAAGTCAACAAAAATCACGTTCTTTTTTTCACGTGATTGCAAACGTCCTATAGGGCGTTTGCAATCACGTAACAAAAAGCACGTGATTTGTGTTTACTTTCTGTAATGGTGTACAAGTAATAATGGCCGCTGTATTAATAAAGTTTCATATAGGCTCGAGCTTTTTTTAAATGATGCGTTGTGTTTTAAGTCATATTAAGATTTAAGCTGTATTATGTATGTTAAATAAAATAGGCTATTTTATTATTATCATAGACATAGATCATAGACGATGTGAGCCTATTAGTGACTTGACTAGATAGCCTATTCACCAACACTATCACTTGACATCGTAGCCTAGCCTACGAAACATTAAAAGTGTAGGCCTATGAAGTGAAATTGAAAGTGTAAATAGGTCTAGCCGGCCCTAGCCTAATCACATTAATCAATAAATCTACAGTACTACTATTTACCTCCTTATTTTTTAGAAAGATAGCCAATATTCAGATTTGAATTTTGCATGATAAAGAACAACTTCACTTTCACCACGTTACATTTGTACCTCAAGTGGGTTCTTATATTTACACAAATACGTCACTAAAAACCTAAGCCACGCCCACTGGGAACGCTCTATTGGTCGTCTGAAGCTGTAACTTCCGCCCAAGAGATTGGAAGCATTCCTATCATTGATTATAGACTTTAATAAATTAAAATTAACTTTTTTCCTTAAATGTGAATTAAGTAAATACTCCTAAAATTCCTTCATCATCAAAATATGTCTAGATCTATGAGTTTGCATTGGTTCAATAAAATATTGATGAATGTAATCTAAAAGCAATATTATTACTTCATCATTTTGATTGCAAGGTAAACTGAACTGTAATGAATTAAATGAAATTAAAATGCTAGAAAAGCTTATAAGTAAGAACGCTACCAATACTTTAAAAAAATGAGCACTGACAATTAGATCTAAACTAACTACATGAAAGTTATGTTTAAGACAAAAACACTTTCCTTATCCATTAATAAAAAATGCAAAACTAGACTCGGACCACGCATGAGCGTAGGACGCAATAATCCTCTCTAAAGAAGGCGGGTCTGTAATGTATAAGATACGATATTTTGTTTAAATGATTTTTATAGCATTTGGATACTGAATACACTATTTACTATCAAGCATCAAAATCAACTGCTAACTCAATTTTGATAATAAAGCTCTTCGCTTGGTATTTATAAAGCCATCCTTTACAAGTCGTGGGCATTTTCTTTTTCCATGCTTTTCTCTATTCGCCTATAACCGCCATCTATCACTTCGCTTGTCCAGCTAACGTAACATTCATTACGTAATTTTGCCTCCATTTTTAGTGGGTCTTTTTCTCTATTGAATCTCTCGTGCCTAGCGGTGATTTTGCATAAAATCTGCGCACTACTTGCATGCCGGCTTGATATAGAATATTCAGGAGGGTCGGTAAAAACTTGCAAAAGGACATCACTCAATCAACACACAACACATCTGCATTACAAAAGAATTTGGAACAAAAAAAAAACAACTATGCTATAACCTTACCAGTGGGCACACCCCGTCGTATCGACGGTGAAAAAACGTGGAAAACACGAAAACACGTGGAATTCACGTTTTCCCCCGTCGTTACGACTTGTTGTGCCCGCTGAGAATTACGATATATATATTATGTAATATCAACCATTAATTTTTTGTTTTGTTTTGAAATAACCAACTATCAATATTTCGACATCTCTATGTTTTCAAAGATAGACCTACCACTCCTCTTCTCCTCGACCTAAAAGTCTATTTAATGGAAATAGATGGACGGTTGTTGTTTTTTTCTTTCCTCTTTAGTTAAAGCTAATGGATATTTCATCCACGGTAATGAATAATTCTTCTCGGGTAATGGATAGTTCATCCACGGTAATGAATAACTCACAGTCCGAAACCAAGAAGCTGGAAAAAGGATGTTGGGTGTTGTTTTTTTTTAACTTTAAAATGTCTTGAACAGTTTGTTGAATGACGAGTGTACACGATTTCTATGTGTTTTATCCAACACAAGATTAAATGATTTGATATCTTTTAAGTAAGTTTTTCAGTCTGTGCAGTATCTTGGGTGAATATCCAGGGTGTGGCAAAGTTTGAATAGTCACCAAACTGACAATATTCTTAAGCCTTAGAGTACTGATAAATCTCAACTAACGTTTGTTATAGGCGCTAGTTTCGACCTCACAGCCCCTGGTGCAATAGCCGCCATTTACTTGCATTATTACTCCACTTCAAGCTGTACATTTAAAATCTCTGCAGCTGTTTTTTTCAAATGTACCACACATTGTATCATTAGACGTTGTGGTCTAGCGGATAAGCTTTGGATTGACGATGCAGAGGGTCTCCGTTCATATGCATGGTCCTTAAAGGGTGGTTAATCAATCATTCAATCATTCAATCGTTTAATCGTACAGCCATTCAATCATTTAATCATTTAATCATTCAATCGTTCAATCGTTCAATCGTTCAACCATTCAATCATTCAATCGTTCAACCATTCAATCATTCAATCATTTAATCATTTAATCATTCAACCATTCAATCATTTAATCATTTAATCATTCAACCATTCAATCATTCAACCATTCAATCATTCAACTATTCAACCATTCAATCATTCAATCATTTAATCATTTAATCAGTCAATCATTCACTCTTTCAATCATTCAATCATTCAATCATTAAATCGTTCTCTAGTTTATGAAAATTCCTGATATGTACTTGTCATTCTTTTTAATGCAAGCCTAATATGTGGTTAATGTATTGTGCTGGCAACGCCGTTTCGTCTTAAGCTGTGGTTATCCACAATATTTACCCATAGAAATTAAAAGTTTAACAAGCGACACTAAACTTTAGTAACCCTCTTTCCATCGCGTGCTGCCCCAGACAGTACTAGCTGTCAAAGTACCTTGTTTAGTACAGGTATTTCCTAAGTCCATAGATTGTTGTCCAGAAGCAAGTTTTCTTAAGTCCCTTTAGTCTTTAAAGTAACTGCGTAAAAAAAATCTTGATCGCCAAAACACACGAAATAAAGCAATGTGCAATTATCACACATACTGGCTGTATGAGAAACATACAATCACACATACAATCACACATCGCTATGAAAATCGCTTTGCGTGCCAAGTCTGGCTCGTTATTTCGGTAGGGTTGCAGATCCTTATGCTAATGCATTGAGAACGAAATCATACTTTCTACTGTTACCCAGTTCATTTAATACGTTCTTTCCATTCGTGTATCTCTTCTCCCGTTATCCAGCCGTCCGTGTCTCTCACGTAAAATCAACAGGTATATCATTGTAGTACTCACTAACGAGACTTGAACTTCTCTTTCACTTAGACCAGGAGATTAATCCTTCCATCCTTCCATCCCCCCTCCCCCACCGGCCCACCTTAGAGCCCCGAGAATTTTAATCTGAGGGTGACTCCTGATGAGGCTGATTCCCCGTAGAGATCATTGTGAAGTGGAATCCTCGCTTGTTTTTTGTTTTTTTTACAATTAAATTTTGTTTTAGTTGGCAGTTAGTAGTATTAAAAGAAACAAATTCATTCGTTGAGTGGGGAAGGCAGGGCAGTTGATTGACCGGGTCACTTTGACCTCATCATGAGCCTGAAATGAAATACACAAAATATAAATCGTTATTGTTTTTAAACTTTGAAATGTGTGACATATCGGGAATAATTTAATTGAATATTAAATGACAGTAATAAAAAAAAGACTGTAGTATTCAAAGATACTTTGTAAACAGTGAGCTCTGTGAACTGGACAAGTCAAGGATCGAAAAAGATTAGGTAGAGGACTTCGGCCAGTTTCAGTCAAATGTGCAGGGCAATTATAGAATGTCAGTTGTCTAAGAACATGTGACTATGGGCAGTCGCCTAAGGGCAGTTGTCTGGTGACAGTTGCCTATGAACAGCTGCTTAATTGCAGTTGCATAAGAACAGTTATTTAAGGGCAGTTGCCTAGTTGCAGGTACCTAAATGCAGTTGCCCAAGTAGTTGAAGTAAGGCAGGCTAAGCTCTAAGGATTAGTTTCTACGAAAGGCTAACCATACGTACAAGTACTGGATTTCATCAACGAATATTCATACGTGGTGTTTTTTTATGACACAAGATATTCTATGTTGATACGGAATGTATCTTATCTGATCTTTTCTCTTCAAGGCGTCCTTTCTATACAAAAGAGTATTTGCTTCCTGCTCTCAGCAGTGGTTTGATTCTATCTTGTTTTTTTTAATGATGTCATGTTGTTGGTTTTCTTGTATTTCTATTCAGGCATTCAATGTCCGAATTCCTATAGAGAAGAAAGAGAACTTTTCATATGCGTTTGTTCTTGCATATGAACAATCGGAGAGGCCGTCAGCGGAAATGCTGGTTCGAGAACATAAAATATTGGACAGGGCTGCAGTTGACTCAACTATTGAAAACCGCTCAAGACTCAAGATAGGTAAAAAGTCCGGACCAAACTGATCATAGGCCAAACGGCATACTAGGGGATGTGTGGCCAGCACACTGCCCAGCCACCTTTACTATACCCAAACTAATGTCAGGTACCCATTAGATCTGGGTAGACTCAGGGACATCCTCAAGTCCGGGGAAAAAGCTTCCACCAGGATTCGAACCCCGAACCTTCGGATCGCCAGTCGAACGCGCTGCCTCTCGACCACCGTGCCCCATGCTCAAGATGACTAACCCTAACCCTAACCCTAACCCTTTTACCTCATCAGGCGGTAAAAATGGCGAAAGTTGACCGCTGAGATGTCCATTCGCTTCCCCCAACGACCACAATTGTCAAGGGAGTGATGATGAAAACAAATATTATTGTTTTAATTTCTATGTTTTGCGTGCATTCTAATGGATTGTTATTGTGATGTATTCCAAAGCTAGAATATAATGATTTCCCTATTGTTACTATTTTGCTCTCTATTCACGCGGTCCGTAAAACAAGTAACAGCTGAAGCTATTCAATAATTGAAATTCATATTATGTGGATCATATGGCCACAGTGCTTCTCAAATATGTTTCCACTTTCGGCATCCAAGACGCTCAAAGACCTATTTGTTTCTTTTTACCAAAGACTATACTAAGATGGAACGCTTGCGTTAATATTTCTGCTATTTGATGACTCAAGTGACTTCTTTTCGGAATTCCCGATTCCCTTTTACACTGTACACTTCCGTTTTATTTAATCGCTTTAATTTTCTCAATGAAAAATTAAAATCGAAAGTTGTATACAGCGGAAACATTTAGGCAAACGTCGGAGCGTGGAAGTCATTTAAGACAAGATTATTGGCTGTGCACGGTAAAAGTACATACAAGCTCTAAAATATTAGAGCAAACAATCCATCTAATTATAGTCTAGTCTTGCTTTTTACCACAATGACTTTTGTTTATTATTAGGCATACTAAAGCTTTTTTTTTTTTTTGCGATATTTCACGGCGCCCCTGTAAATAAAATTAAAAATCTCCGCGGTTACCTCCCCGACCACTAGGGGTCGCTGCATCGTATGACTTTGGGAACCGTTCGTCTGATATTTGAAACCCCGCGAAGTCATTACGATTGACGTATCAAATGAAAACTTCGTTCAGCAAAATGCCTATTGATGTTTTGTTGCATAATTAATTCATGACCCTTGTAGTCAACTCTTTTGTGTAGCAGACAATAATACTAGAATTAAAAATAATATGCTTAGCTGCCAACTTTTCATGTATTTTTTTATATGTATTCTTTTCAGTCAAAAAACGAAGTATTGTAGAACCAGCTCCTAACAAGGTAGGGAGATATTGTTGTTGTTTTTCTTGTGTTTGTGTATGATTGTTTTATATATGTGTAATATTTTTTTTAATATTGTAGTTTTATGAAACCATGGATTGCTGGTTGTTAGACTAGTTTAATTAATATTTGGTTGTTGTTTGTTGATTTGTGTGTGTCTGTGTGTGTTGGAGATTAATGTAGTGAACTTTCAACTCTGCAGGGTCAAGAACAGGAAGAAGATCTACGTGACCTTCTCAGTTTAGTCAGTGAGTAAAAATTTATGTCTCCATCTTTTTACATAGATAGGGAGAAAGAGAGAGAAAGAGAGAGAGAGAGAAAAGGAGGGAAAGGGAAAGAAAGATAGAGAGAAAAAGAGGGGAAGAGAGAGATAAAACGAAAGAGAGAGAGAAATAGAGAGAGAGAGAAAAAGAGAGAAACTGAGAGAGAAAGAGAGAGAAAGAGAGAGAGAGAAAGAAACAAGAGAAAAAGGGAGAGAAAGAGAGAGAAAAAGAGGGAAAGAGAGAGAGAAAACGAAAGAGAGAGAAAGAGAGAGAAAGAGAGAGAAAGAGAGAGAAAAAGAGAGAAGCTAAAGCGAAAGGGGGAGAGATCATAGGGGAAAAGTTGTTAGAATTTTAAAATGTTATGCTCATAGAGAGACAAGCAGATAGACGAATAGATTAATAGAAAGATAGACTGAATAATGAATAAGAAAATGAATTAGGTGGGTGGATGGATTAATGGATGACTGGATGGATTGCTAGACAGATAAATAGATAGATAGATAGATAGATAGATAAATAGATAGATTGACAGACAGATAGATATATATAGAGATAATTGATAGATAGCCAGATTCATAGATAGATAGACATAGATATATACATAGATAGATAGATAGATAGATAGATAGATAGTTAGATAGATAGATAGATATACATACAGACAGATAGATAAACAGATAGATGGATAGATAGATACATACATAGATACATAGATACATAGATACATAGATACATAGATACATAGATACATAGATACATAGATACATAGATACATAGATACATAGATACATAGATACATAGATACATAGATACATAGATACATAGATACATAGATACATAGATACATAGATACATAGATACATATGTAGCATTAAATCGGTTACCATTCTTATCACTGTAACTCAAATCGTAATACAGACACTGGTCAAGGCTACACATTCCCATAGTAACCGCACGATCAAGAAGAACAACAACTGGTTAATTTGACATTATGAAATTAGTCATTAGCCTTGTCACTGCCCGGCCCTACAGATGTCGTGCCCAATGGAGACAGAAATTAGAACACAGCCAAGACAAAATGTCACTTCAGACACTTCAAGATTTTGTTTAATTAAATTGAGCAAAATATTGCTCATATAACTTGCGAATCGACATAAATATAAAAGTCCTTGCACCCTCTCTCTATTTTAAAAACAGCAACAAACCGGCTTTTCGATTTACTCCAGGGGCAGATATAAGGTGGAGGTGCAAACTGAAAGTAAGCTTTAAAAAAAAAATGTGGAATTTTCGGAGAATGAAAACGACCACTGAAGAAGAGATTATACGGGCTATATTTTTGCAGCGTTCCGAATGACAGGGCCTTTCAGTTTTCTTTCTTTGGCGGCCCCCTTCACTGTGTCCGCTTCTGATCAAATCAAAATGAAATGTGAGTCACGACTTTATGTCACTATCGTGAGCAAAACAAATTTGTTTTGATGATCTTCTTGATGTTTTTGTTTTTTTTTAAGCTTTAAAAAAAGCTCTTCCGTTTTATTACAGTTGGAAACATGATTGCTTGCGGTATATCAAAGAAGGGGGGATGGAGGGTGTCTATACGGTGGCCTGCACTACATTCCTATGTGCACTGCGTGTTTAGATGGCACGCACCAGTTGTCCGATATCCAAGAGGAGAAAAAAAGTAAAAAAAAAGCTAAAATTATTGGCACAACTTTTGACCTTTGGGAAGGGGAATAAATTGATAGATACACAGAAAGACAGACGAATAGATACACAGAAAGACAGACGAATAGATACACAGGAAGACAGACGAATAGATACACAGGAAGACAGACGAATAGATACACAGAAAGACAGACGAATAGATACACAGGAAGACAGACGAATAGATACACAGAAAGACAGACGAATAAATACACAGAAAGACAGACGAATAGATACACAGGAAGACAGACGAATAGATACACAGAAAGACAGACGAATAGATACACAGAAAGACAGACGAATAGATACACAGGAAGACAGACGAATAGATACACAGAAAGACAGACGAATAGATACACAGGAAGACAGACGAATAGATACACAGGAAGACAGACGAATAGATACACAGGAAGACAGACGAATAGATACACAGAAAGACAGACGAATAGATACACAGGAAGACAGACGAATAGATACACAGGAAGACAGACGAATAGATACACAGGAAGACAGACGAATAGATACACAGAAAGACAGACGAATAGATACACAGGAAGACAGTTAGAAATGTGCTTGAGTGCCATGGGTGGTGATGGCATGGTGGTTTAGCGGATAACCAAAGCGAGTTTGATTGACATTTCAAAGCTTACGAGCTCGAATCCATTTATTTTTTCCCGGATCGAGAGATTGTTCCTGAGCCTATCCAGCTCTAAGGGATACCTGACACTGGTTTGGGAAAGTAACGCCGTTCTTGGCGTTCTTCTGGCGACACAATCCTCTAGTATTGCCGGTACTTAATGTGAACTCTGCTTCTCTAGACCTATGTATCCTCATCGTCTGGAAGGGATCTTCACTATTACTGTGTTGTTGTTTTTTTTTTTGCGGGAAGAAAGGGGGGTCCACAAATCTCTAAATCAAGACAGATTGAGAACTGTTGCGTTAGATCTATTTCAAGTCTGATAAAAAATTAAATACTTTGATCACTCATTCCCAGCCACAGTCTGGACTCAGAACATAAACTCAATCTGACGGCCCCGTTTTTGTATAGCCTACTCCTTTTGGGGCGTTGGAGAAGGGAGCGAATGAGTGTGGGGGAATTAGGGGCGTGGGATGGGCCGTGCGTGCGGTCTGTAGAAAGAAAACGTCGTTTGGCTGTAAACAGTATCATTGAGAGCGTTGTTGTCCCCCTTGGGAGGACTTGTCAGTGGGGAAGAAATTTAGAGGGACGTTTCGGAATTGAAAGTAGAAAGGACTTTGGCTCAGAGATCGAACGCAAGCGCACCTTTAAAAGAAAAACGTGGGGATTGACAAATTAGGTTGTTAGTGAGTCCCTTAAGGGTGATGGTTTTTCCTTAATTCCCATTTTTGTTTTGCAAATGATTTATTTTGTAACGTTTCTTCTACGTCTTCATCTTACCAGGTTGCAGAAATGTTGGCTCTCCTGAAGCCAATGACAGACTAATGTATATGTCTTCTTTTAGCTTATGTTGTGTTGTTATAGACTGTGTGTTGGCAAGGGTAGGTTGAAGAGGAGGGGCAGCAATAATGTATGTCTGAGATTGATTACCCCTTGGGGGTATTCCAGATGGGTGTGGTATACCGTTTCACGTTTATGTGGGCAATGTCTGCGATTGGGTTAAAAGTTTTGGGTTTATTCTAATTAGATGTGAAATGAGTGCTATATGTGGGGGAGCGCGTTCGGCTGGCGTACTGGAGGTCTTGGGTTCGAATCCTGGTGCAGGCTAGAATTTTTTTCCCGGAAATTTATATGTATATGCATGCAAGTACTCTTCATCCCGAGTGGCATCCTGTTATGCCACGGGTTGCCTGAATAAATTAGAAAAATCACAGCCTTCACCAGAATTAGAACCCAGAACCTTCGGTACGCCAGTCGAACGCGCTGCTTCTCGGCCACCATGCCCCAATATGTTCCAGACGCTCCTTCAATACAGAAGATTATTGCGTCCTACGCTTATCCGCGGTCTGAGTCTAGTCCTACATTTTGAGTAGTGTTTTAAATAATGTTTAGTTACTGGTTTTTCTATATTGTTCAGGCAACGCAGTCTTAATATTTATTATATTCTATAAACAAAACACTATAGCACATATATCAACATTTTGTTAGCATTCTACGTAGGCCTATGCGTGTCTAAAATTTCAATGGACTTTTTATGGATATTCTTTTTTAAACAATCATTTGTGTTAAATTTAATTTAGCGAACCAATAAATCTAAGCATTTGGGACAAAAGAAATCTGCAACATTATCGCTGACATATACAACAAAAAACTCACAATAATTAATAATTAAATATACATTTGACTGGTGGTTCCCTTTTTTCTTTTGAACGGTTCCAGACTGCATTAGGACATGTCTGTGTGTTTGTCTGTGTTTGTGTCTGTCTGTCTGTGCGCGATCGTGTTGCAGGAACCTCTCAGAAGACATTGTCGCAGAACAAATCAATGAGATCTTTCGAAATAATACGTTGTTTTATTTTTCTTCTTTTTGTTGAAATTTTCCCTTTTCTTTTTTTTTTATAGGTTTACAAGAGTTGTTTTGTGTGTGTGAGAGTGTGTGTGTGTGTGTGTGTGTGTGAGAAAGGGTGTGTGTTTTTCATGCAAGAAGTAATGTGGATAGGAATTGTGTTATTTCACAATTTTAATGGGTTTTTTTGGAATTGGGGAAGCGGGGGGCAGAGAGAAGAGAAAGAATTTCTTGCTTTGTTTCAAAGAAAGATTCTAATGGCCTTTGGGTTTTCATCTCTTTGTTAAATTTTGGTTTGCATATTTTTTTTCAATGTATTTTACAAACACCAAAATCTAGAAACAGAACAGTCGTGTCAAACAAGTATATATAGTTACTGTATCCACAAAACGGCTGTTTTTTTTGTCTACTATCAATATCCACGGACAGTATTCACTTAGTGTAACCACTTATTACAACAACAGAAAAACAGATTGAAGCGTCGCTTGAACGAAATTGGTGTATGAGCTTCCGGTTAAGTGCAGGATGAATATCCAGAGTAATTATTCTGGAAGCGGAGAGCACCTGAGCAGGCTAAGACGTGGAGAGTGCCAAGGATGGTGATGGCATGGAGAGTGCCAATGATGGTTATGGCACGGAGAGTGCCAAGGATGGTGATGGCATGGAGAGTGCCAAGGATGGTGATGGCATGGAGAGTGCCAAGTAGGGTGATGGCATGGAGAGTGCCATGGATGGTGATGGCATGGAGAGTGCCAAGGATAGTGATGGCATGGAGAGTGCTTAGATGGTAATGGCATGGAGAGTGCCAAGTATGGTGATGGCATGGAGAGTGCCAAGGATGGTGATGGCATGGAGAGTGTCAAGTAGGGTGATGGCATGGAGAGTGCCAAGGATGGTGATGGCATGGAGAGTGCCTAGGATGGTGATGGCATGGAGAGTGCCAAGGATGGTAATCGCATGGAGAGTGCTATGGATGGTAAAAAAAATAGTATCCACAAACAGTACTCACAAATATGAACCACTAAACAAGCTCACCGTTAAGTTTCACATCCATCTTATATATATATAGACAGTATCCACAGGCATTATCAACAGACAGTATTCAAAGGAACCAACCATAAATATATCCACATACTGTATCCACAAAAATAACTCATAGCATTGTTTAGGTTTTCACAACCGTTATCCGTAGAAAATATCCATAAACAGTAACAATAGACATTATCCACGAACATTAAACACAAACAATATACACATACAGTATCTACGGCCAGTATCCACAGCCAGTATCTACAAACAGTATTCATTGTCAGTATAAAGACAAAAAAGTAATCATCTAACTTTGATAACCATCATCTTTCACATCCTGTATCCAAAACATTATCCATAAACAGTATCCGCAGACAGTATCCACAAAAGGCATCCACAAACATTATCCACAGACGGTATCCAAACAAAAAGTAACCCTCAACCTTTGTTCACAATCAGTTTTCACAACCAGTATCGACACAGACAGTTATCCACATACAGTATCCACATTTAGTATCCACTCACACTATCCACATTAATAGTATCCACACCGGCATTATTAGCAGACAGTACTGCCCAACAGACAGCATCCCATAAAAAAAAGTCAACTGCAAAGAGTCAACAGACTTTCTACAACAACAAAAAATTCATATTGGCAAATCTTAACATGTTCTTTTATATTACAAAAAAAAAACAACAGCAAACACGAGACCAATTGTACCGAGGTCATTATCGACAAGCTGTGAAGTCAAGAAGTGCTCAACACTTAAAGCGTCTTTCATACAAGTCTGACTCTTCAAGTATTTGTCGATTTTTTAAGTCTTCTTTAATGTGTGAGTTGAGGAGGGGGCTGACAAGAGTGGGGTGGGGGAGGGGAGGGTTGCAGCCGGAACATTTCTCTGGGGCTCACGATGTTCAAAGGCAATAAATAAAACAGTACATTGAACAATATCTTAGGCCAGGGGTTGGCGACCTTTGGATAATAATAGTGTGCCGAAATAGGATTTCTAATTCCATCTGCGTGCCAACAGACTAAAAATCATCCTGCTTTGGCACTCACTTTTTTTTTTAAAGATACTTGAATAGCTGGGATTCAACCGCGGGCCATTGAAAATCTCTCTGCGTGCCTATTATGGCATGCACATCGTAGGTTGCCGATCACTGTCTTATGCCACATATTTTATCTTTAAATGGGGCCCTATGTCAGTCTTGTGCCGGGGTAGCTTCGCCCCTGGTGTATGTATTGACATTCGACACCCCCCTCCCCGGCACAGCCGGTAATGTTTCAGTCTCAGAATGTAATGAACTGCGATCTTTTTTTTTTCTTTTTTGTTTGTTGGGGGGGGGGGGGGGTCGCTTGTGTTTCTGGCGAATTCCGTTCCTGGTTGACGTCTATGACGTCAAGGGCTCATCGTGATGGCGTGGCGTCCATAATGGTACTCAGCGAATGGGTCAAACGGACGTTCCGTACTGGTGATGGTCAAATGGTGTGGGGGTTGTGGTGGATGGAAGGGGTCAGTCTCGGCATTAGTACCACAGTGACTTACACTTGTCATTCGGTGGGCAACGGTACTAAAATCAACATAATTCAAACGTGACTCGGGAGTCCGTGGTTGGATCATGACTGAGTCAGTATGTGAGTCAATGGAGAGTAAGTAGTGATTCGGAGCGAGAATCAGTAGAGAGTCAATAATAAAATGTAGATAGTCATTGGCGAGTCAGTAGATAGTGAGTAATAAGTCAAAAGAGATGCAGAAGTGAGTCGGTATGATAGTAAATATGGAACTAGCTCTGAGTCAGTTTCTGAGTCAGACTTGAATATATATGCGAGTCAGTAAGAGCTAGTAGTATGTCACTGTGTGATACAGTACTCAGTCAGTGGTGTGTCACACTCACAAACACGCCCAATCACACTGACGAACACGCCCAATCACACTGACAAACACGCCAAATCACAGTGACAAACACGCCCAATCACACTGACAAACACGCCCAATCACACTGACAAACACGCCAAATCACACTGACAAACACGCCAAATCACACTCACAAACACGCCCAATCACACTGACAAACACGCCCAATCACAATAACAAACACGCCCAATCACACTGACAAACACGCCAAATCACACTGACAAACACGCCCAATCACACTGACAAACACGCCCAATCAGACTTACAAACACGCCCAATCACACTGACAAACACGCCCAATTACACTGACAAACACGCCAAATCACACTGACAAACACGCCCAAACACACTTACAAACACGCCAAATCACACTGACAAACACGCCAAATCACACTCACAACACGACCAATCACACTGACAAACACGACCAATCACACTTACAAACACGCCAAATCACACTGACAAACACGCCAAATCACACTCACAAACACGCCCAATCACACTCACAAACACGCCCAATCACAATAACAAACACGCCCAATCACACTGACAAACACGCCAAATCACACTGACAAACACGCCCAATCACACTGACAAACACGCCGAATCAGACTTACAAACACGCCCAATCACACTGACAAACACGCCCAATCACACTGACAAACACGCAAAATCACACTGAAAAACACGCCCAATCACACTGACAAACACGCCCAATTACACTGATAAACACGCCCAATCACACTGACGAACACACCCAATCACACTGACAAACACGCCTAATCACACTGACAAACACGACCAATCACACTGACAAACACGCCAAATCACACTTACAAACATGACCAATCACACTCACAAACACGACCATTCACACTGACAAACACGACCAATCACACTTACAAACACGCCCAATCACACTGACAAACACGCCCAATCACACTGACAAACACGCCCAATCACACTGACAAACACGCCCAATCACACTCACAAACACGACCAATCACACTGACAAACACGACCAATCACACTTACAAACACGCCCAATCACACTGACAAACACGCCCAATCACAATGACAAACACGCCAAATCACACTGACAAACACGCCCAATCACACTGACAAACACGCCCAATCACACTGACAAACACGCCCAATCACACTGACGAACACGCCCAATCACACTGACAAACACGCCAAATCACACTGACAAACACTCCAAATAACACTGACAAACACGCCCAATCACACTGACAAACACGCCCTATCACACTCACAAACACGCCCAATCACACTGACAAACACGCCAAATCACACTCACAAACACGCCCAATCACACTGACAAACACGCCCAATCACAATAACAAACACGCCCAACCACACTGACAAACACGCCAAATCACACTGACAAACACGCCCAATCACACTGACAAACACGCCCAATCAGACTTACAAACACGCCCAATCACACTGACAAACACGCCCAATCACACTGACAAACACGCCAAATCACACTGACAAACACGCCCAATCACACTGACAAACACGCCCAATTACACTGACAAACACGCCCAATCACACTCACAAACACGACCAATCACACTGACAAACACGACCAATCACACTTACAAACACGCCAAATCACACTGACAAACACGCCAAATCACACTCACAACACGCCCAATCACACTCACAAACACGCCCAATCACAATAACAAACACGCCCAATCACACTGACAAACACGCCAAATCACACTGACAAACACGCCCAATCACACTGACAAACACGCCCAATTACACTGATAAACACGCCCAATCACACTGACGAACACACCCAATCACACTGACAAACACGCCAAATCACACTGACAAACACGCCTAATCACACTGACAAACACGCCCAATCACACTGACAAACACGCCCAATCACACTCACAAACACGACCAATCACACTCACAAACACGACCAATCACACTGACAAACACGACCAATCACACTGACAAACACGCCAAATCACACTTACAAACATGACCAATCACACTCACAAACACGACCAATCACACTGACAAACACGACCAATCACACTTACAAACACGCCCAATCACACTGACAAACACGCCCAATCACACTGACAAACACGCCCAATCACACTGACAAACACGCCCAATCACACTCACAAACACGACCAATCACACTGACAAACACGACCAATCACACTTACAAACACGCCCAATCACACTGACAAACACGCCCAATCACACTGACAAACACGCCAAATCACACTGACAAACACGCCTAATCACACTGACAAACACGCCCAATCACACTGATAAACACGCCCAATCACACTGACGAACACGCCCAATCACACTGACAAACACGCCAAATCACACTGACAAACACTCCAAATCACACTGACAAACACGCCCAATCACACTGACAAACACGCCCTATCACACTCACAAACACGCCCAATCACACTGACAAACACGCCAAATCACACTGACAAACACGACCAATCACACTGACAAACACGCCCAATCACACTCACAAACACGACCAATCACATTGACAAACACGACCAATCACACTTACAATCACGCCAAATCACACTTACAAACACGACCAATCACACTGACAAACACGCCCAATCATACTGACAAACACGCCGAATCACACCGACAAACACGCACAATCTTACGCATAAACACGCCCACTCACAATCACGTGCACTCACAAACATGCCCTTATCACTAACCAGCCCACTCACTAACACGCTCACTCATGAACTCGCCCAATCACAAACACGCAAATTCACACTCGCAAATCAAGCCATATCCTACTGGTTGATTTTGTTTTTTTGGGGGCAAGGGGTGGTTAACTTTTAGTTAGTGCGGCTAAGTTATCGTTGTGATCAACGGAAAGTTGGTTTTCTCAACTACTACCTTCTGCAAATGGCAAGACTTGTTGAAACCTTTAATATATGATCCAACGTTTCCATTTTGGCCTCCACTACTGAATCTCCCCAGCTACACTATTGTGCTATAAAGATGAAATAAATAAATAAAATTCTATGTTTTCTATACAGTATGTATTATAGTGAATAATAATTTGAAAAACACTGCCACCATTTCTAAAACTATTATTATTTGTATTGTAAGCTAAACATAATACAATCATAACATTTTATGATTTTTCCAAAGAATATAGTTAGGTGGACCGATTGCTTTAATATTTTTGCTATTTGATGAATCGAATTCCCGATTCCCTTTTGTACTGTAAACTTCCGTCTTATTTAATCGCTATGATTTACTTAAATTTACTTAAATTAAAATTTAAATCGAAAGTTGTATACAGCGGAAACATTTAGGCAAACGTAGGAGCGTAGAAGTCATTTAAGACTGCGTTATTGGATGCGCACGGAAAAAAAGATAAAAGCTCTAAAAATAGAGCAAGCAGTCCATCTTATTATAGTCTTTGGTTTCTCTGAAGCCGTTAAAAGAAATTTTAGAGTGCAAAAAATAGAGATAATGAACCAAACAACATTAATACCAAATCTGGGCAGCTAATTTCGGAATATAAAAAAATTACATTA
Source organism: Anisus vortex (assembly GCA_949126835.1). Taxonomy (NCBI): domain Eukaryota; kingdom Metazoa; phylum Mollusca; class Gastropoda; family Planorbidae; genus Anisus; species Anisus vortex. Next base: position 8,321,403 of record OX421509.1, read on the forward strand.
TCTTGTTACTATTTCTGTGTCCACTTGGTTGATAGCATTCTAAAAATACGATTTCTGAAACCAGAATTTGTATCATAAAATTATCACGTAATAACATTTCAAAAACATCTGTGTTCGTAAGGATATAGGCCTATTACTTTTTTTTTAATGATACACTTTTATGAATCTCTTTACGGATTTGTAAGAATTGATTTGTAGAAGACAACAATATAATTGAATACAACATAATAGAAACGTGAGGATTAGTAACAATGACAACATTTGAAACATTAATTTTAAGAATGTATTATTTGAAGTATGTATGTATTGAAGTTTGGATGCAATATGTGTGTTGACTTTTTTTTAATCATCTTCATCATCATTTTTTCATCGTCCCAAAGACGGGGAGTAAAAAACACATGGGGCTTAATTGCAGATACATAGATAGCTTGATTTACTTATAGCATTTTATCTATGGAGAGAGAGGGGAATCTTTATGTACATGTATGTATAGGTAATAGATAGACTAATGGGTGGATGGATAGATAAATAAAAAGATAGATCGATAAATATAGATAGATATTTGATAGATAGATAGATAGATAGAGAGATAGATAGATAGATAGACAGACAGACTGATAGATAGATAGATAGATAGATAGATAGATAGATAGATAGATAGTCGATCCGATAACTGGATAGGTTGATAAATAAAGGAAAGTTCATTCTAATGTAGTTTTTTTCCTTAACTCTGACCAACATATATAAGCATATATATATATATAAAATGAGACTGTTTGTCCCCATACAAATCCCCATCGGTCAATTTGAAATCACGTGAGTTTGTGTCACTGACCTATTTAGGCCTAGGCCTATATACTGTCGAATAATTTTTCACATCGCGCATGTGTCTTCGTTGGCTCAGTGGTAAACGTAGCGGACTGCTATGCGGGCGACCCGGATTCGATTCTCCAATTAGACCATCCCTTTTTTTTCGAAAAAAAAATTTTCAAACTTTAAAAAAAAAAGACATTGTAAATCAACGGGCAATTTAGATTTTTGTGAAATAAAAATACTTGCCTATTTTTTTACCCGATTACAATATTTATTTTAAATTACTTTCCCTAAAGTCTTCAGTAAAAAAAAATAATTAAATATTAGATTTAGAGTCTATAGCTTTCTTTTAAGTGTAGCTTATACATTTTTTAGCTGCACCATATACAGTCCTGTTGTTTGTTTTTTCACCCGGGCAACGCCGGGCAATGTAGCTTGTATATATATATATATATATATATATATATATATATATATATATATATATATATATATATATATATATTAAATATATACTTATGATGGTTAGCCAACAAAATACGAGAATAATAAGTTAACATTTAGTCTAGCCTACTTTCACGTTAACGATACGAGTCTCTCACGCCATTAAATGTCAACCTTGTGTCTGAACTAAATTATACCTAAAAAAAACATAATTTTGTTTATAAATGTCACTCACATATAATAATAGAATATTTCTCTTTTAACAAAACACACTGTAATCATTGTTTCTCCGTCATTTTGACGGGCATAACCACTAGTACAATATATTTAACGACGGAAAAGAAAAAAAATAGTTTTATCACAACACCTTTTCATGGCATTGCTGTTCAAAAACATCAATTTTATCCTTGTATCGGTTTCGATCCACATCATCTCCCCTCCCCATCCTCCATCCTCGTTCCTCTTTTAGTTTATATAAATTCTCTCTCTTACGTTCTAACATTTTTCTGTTGTTGTTTTTTTTGTTTTTTTTCTAATTCTCCCAGATACTGAGAAGTTAATTGACCCCCTCCTCTCTTTTTATAACACGTATGGCGTCACGGTTACCTAGCAACAATGAGGAGAGAGAAAATATCCTCTAAGCCCAGCGCGGATGGTGGCTTCGCGGAAATCTTTGCAGCTTCTCTCCGGTGTTAGATGATGTACTATTTTTTAAAAAGCCGATACTGGTCGATATTCTTGAGACAAATGAGTGTCTTGGTGACAAAACTTCTGGGATTATATTTTTATACTTTATCTTGTCTTATATATTACAGACGCTCCTTCTATAAAGAAGTTGAATGCGTCCTACGCACATCCGTGGTTCGAGTCTAGTCTTGTATCTTTATTAATGTTTTAAATGATGTTTAGTTACTAGTTTTCCCGGTTCGTTCAGGCAACCCATTCCATGCCAGAAAGCCACTCCGGAAGAAATGCATCGATTTCTTATTTAGATATATTCTTTGGGTTCATCTCTTCGCCTAAATATATTTACGAGGGTAAGGATATTCTGTTTCGATTATGTTATTTATTTATTAATTTACTTTGTTGGGGGGGGGGGGGGAGGGGAGGGGGCAATACGATTTAGTCTGTTTTGTACCTCACCGTTGTGTTTATATTTAGTGTCAAAATTTAGTTAGACGAATCAACAGAGAATTTATGGATTGTATGACGATCAGACTAGTGGGTGGGTGATGGGATGGAGGGACTGTAGGATTGGTAAATAGATAGATAGATATTAAAATATAAAAAAGTTTAGTTATCTAGATAGATAGATGTATAGACAGTTAGAAAGATAAATGGATGGATAGATAAATAAAGAATAGATAAAAAGATAAATAGAGATAATTAGAAAGATAATTAGATAGCTCGAATTTTCGATAGATAAATAGATATATAGATGGTTTGATAGATAAATAGATAGAACGATAAATAGATGAATAAAAAAAAAGAGATAAATAGATAATAAATACATAGACCGATAGTTAGATAAATAGATAGATTATTAGATAGATAAATAGATGGATATAGATTGTTAAATAGATAAATAAATATATAAGACTGATTGATTGATTAATTGATTAGGTGATAATAGTTGACTTACTAATTAACGCGTTGATTAATTGATTTATTAATATTTTTTTTAAATATTGATCGATTGAGTGATTGATTGAGGATGGGTGCATGGACTTGCTAAGTGGATTCATAATATGAATAGATAGAATAATGATTGGATGGACTGATAGCAGGGCAGTTGGGTGGACAGGTGCAAATATAGCAAAAAAGCTACAGCTGTAAAAATAGACTTTTTTATAAAAAGCCAAACAAGGACTCTAGAATTGTGAATTTATGTATCAATAACTCTGACATACGCTTAATTCCCAGACTGTCAGCGTTTATCTCCCATCTTCTCCTTCTGCTTATCCCAGGGGGCGATACTGTGAATGTCCGAAAATCCCATGCACTCTCGGATGCAGAGAAATGTTTCTGACAGAGCTTTTTTGGGCTTGAGACTATAAACAGCAGTGACATCTTCTCTTTTCTTTTTTTTTCTTTTTTTTTTTTTGGTAAATTCACCAATCGGCTTCGCGGGAATCCTCGAACGTCCTCGACCTTGTACGATTTTCGACAAAGTACATTATTATTGTTGTTATTTCCCCCCCATCCATTAGGGAATTGTAGGCGGAGTGTTGTTTACGCATTTACAGAAGCAGTTGTGTTCGTATGTGTGCATATTTCACTGCTTTTGTTGTCCGCTGAAGACAGGTTTACACAGCTTTCGAGATATCGGAAAATGATTGATATCAGTCTGGTTTATTTATATTTTACACCTGAATACCACGGGATTGTGTGGTTATTCTTCGTTTGAGCTTTATTTTTTTTTATGTTCACTTGTTTTCATGACAATTCTAAAAATTTAGTTAACAATCTAGCTAAGCATAAACTAAACATAAAGACAAAAACACTTTCCTTATCCCTTATACAAGAACAAAATGCATGTAATTACTCTTTCTTCCCGAGCGGCACTCGGGCATGGAATGGGTTGCCTGAACAAACCAGGAAAACCAGTAACTTAACATCATATAAAACATTAATAAACATGCAAGACTTAACGGATGAGCGTAGGACGCCAATAATCTTCTTAATAGAAGGAGCGTCTGTAATATATAAGATAAGCATATGTGAAACCAACCAGGGGTAAAGACGTAACGGGCCTCCACAAATCAACACTATAGATACGCCACTGCCAGAGAAATCACGTGACGTTGGTGGAAAAAAAAGTATTTTTAAACAAAGCAATCCCGTAGGACCAATTCGATTCCGTTGAGGCAGCGTTCACCGGTTTTCTGTGGCCCCGGCATGCTAGGGGATTGTGTGGCCAGCACCATGCCCAGCCGAGTTTACTTTACCCCCAACTGAAGTCAGGTAATCTACCCATCAGAGCTGGAGTAGACTCAGGAATACCCTCAGGTCCCGGTAAACAAATCCTAGCCAGGATGCACCAGGATTCGAACCCAGGAGCTTTAGCAGGCCTGAACGCACTGCCGCTCGGGCCACCGTGCCCATGTTACGGCTTTAGATGAATGTGGAGATGAATTTGAAGTGAATGTGAAGATGAATGTGGAGATGAATTTGAAGTGAATGTGAAGATGAATGTAGAGATGAATTTGAAGTGAATGTGAAGATGAATGTGGAGATGAATTTGAAGTGAATGTGAAGATGAATGTAGAGATGAATATGGAGTGAATATGGAGTGAATGTGGGTATGAATGTACAGATGAATGTGGAGTAAATGTGAAGTTCTATCAATGGACTGAATCTTCTTAGAAATTGACCGTGTCGCCATACTGCAATTTACAGTAGTATCTTTCTTTCTCCTGAAACCAATTGGGCTCATAGATACACCGACTAGAAATGCAACGTTTAACTAAATAAGGCTACGATATAGGCAAGCCAACTAGACAATGAATCCCTGCAAAACATATTAGCCTTGTAGACAAGGTCATCAGACGCTAAAGTAATGTTAACTAATTTAGCTAATAAACAAGCCAACTAGATCCATAAGACATGTTAACCGATTTGGCTTATAACCAAGCTAAATAGACCCATAAGCTATGTTAACCGATTTGACTTATAAACAAGCAAACTAGACCAATATTCTATGTTAACGAATTTGAATTATAAACAAGCTAAATAGACCCATATGCCATGTTAACCGATTTAGTTTATAATCAAGCAAACTAGACCAATTAGCCATGTGAACCGATTTGTCTTTTTTTAAAAAACGACAACAAGCAACTAGACCTTTTAGCCACATTAACCAACTAGTCTAGACTTTAGACGTGAAGACATGCTAACCTAATCAGCCAACCAGACCCAGTAGACACGTTAAATAACGTCAAAGCCCCTGGACACGTCAACTAGACACCCCCCCCTTCCCCTCCAGGACTGCCAACCTATTCAGCTCATAAACTTTTTAAAAAAAACATTTTTATCGTCTGGCAAAATGGAAGGGGGAAAAGAAATGTCCGTCTGGACAGTTTGGGGTGTGGGTGGGGGAGGATGATCCTGTAGGACAAAGTGATCTAGTCTGTGGCTTAACTCCCCCCACCCCCAACCCCCTTTTAAATTATCCCCAATCCTACGGACGTGACTGTCAAAGAGTTCAAGAGTTCAGAACTTCAGAGGCGTCAACTTTAATTATTATAAGTTCAAATTTCAAACATCAAGGATTATTATCTTCAGATTAACGAGAAAAGGACTTGCCGCCTGTTTCCAATTCGTCCCCCCCCCCCCCCCCCCCAGTGCCTCAGCAAGCTTCCGGGTCACGAAACGTGGAATTGTGTAAGAATTATGTTGACAATTCAATTTCCAGTGTCTTTATTATTGACCTTTGGTTTCAAAAGAACAGGACAGGAAAGTCAGTGGCTCAATCGATTTTTACATTAAGACAGTAGCAGTTAAATTTGAATACCAAGAAAAGGTCATCAAATTTGGCTAACATTTTGTCAGAGGTCAGCTGGTCCTGCGGTTAGTACACCGGACTGTCAACTTTACGGCCCCCGGGTTCTAAGCCCGCTCGCCGTCAAATCCCTGTCGCCCTGATGGAGTTTTGGGTCTAGGACGTAATAATGTTATATCTAGAATCAAAGACTATAATACACATGGACCGCTTGCTTTAATGTTTCTGCTATTTGATTACTCGAATGACTTCTTTTCGGGATTCTTTATTCCCTTTTGCACTGTACACTTCAGTTTTATTTATTCGTTATGATTTTCTCAATGAAAAAATACGATTAAAATTGAAAGTTGTTTTGCAGCGGATAAATGTGCCCATAAAGAACAAAAAAAGGACTACATTGCCAAAAAAATAGATGGGCTCTGCATGAAAAGATAGGTGGGCAATAATATATCAAACGAAGGGTAAGCCTTATAGCAAAAGATAGATAAGCCCGATAGCAAACACTAGATGGGCAAGATAGCAAAATATAAATGGACAATATTGAAAACGATGGACATCATAGCAAATGATAGATGGATCTATGTATCAAGTGATATGTGAGCATGGCGAGTTTTAGCTTAATGAACAATTATTGAACATTATATAAATCAATCTCTTGTAAGATATAATATGTGTATCTGGACAGTTACATATACGATATCAATAAAACGTATAAAGAAGTCTGGTTTATAGTTTTCAGCAATAAACAAAACCGTGCAGTATATATTTATATCTAGAATAAATGTCAATAATGATGAAATTGAAGAGCAAGATAAGAATGGGCCGTGTCGGTTTTCTCGGGAGGGGGGGGGGGGGGAGGTAGGGTTTATTTATTGTAAGACCCTGTGAGCCATTGAGCCATAAAGATATAATAAACATTTTTTTTCGTAAACACCGACCTGTAAATACAGTTCTAGTGACATAGACTTACTTTTTATCGTATAGATTTCTTCTAATTATAGCTGGTTTACTCCTATTATAAAGCCCTCGAATGGATAGGTGAATAGAGTAGATAGTGTAGTCTATTCTATCCTCGATTCGCATATACAAATGTATTATGGAGAAGTTATCCATTCCTTTTTTTATAGACCAGTGTTCACTCCTCATCACGCAACCATATACCCATCACATAGCCATGTACACAAGCATACATCACACAGCCATATACACAAGCATACATCACATAGCCATATACACAAACATACATCACATAGCCCATATACACAAGCATACATCACATAGCCATATACACAAGCGTACATCACACAGCCATATACACAAGCATACATCACATAGCCATGTAGACAAGCATACATCACATAGCCATGTACACAAGCATACATCACATAGCCATATACACAAGCATACATCACACAGCCATATAAACAAACATACATCACATAGCCATATACACAAACATACTTCACACAGCCATATACACAAACATACATCACACAGCTATATACACAAACATACTTCACACAGCCATATACACAAACATACTTCACACAGCCATATACACAAACATACTTCACACAGCTATATACACAAACATTCATCACAAATACAATTACACGCGTACTGATGTTTTTTTCCTGTCTTTCTGTTGCTCACTCACAAAAAAAACTTAGAACTTGTTGGCGGTCAGAATGGCACATCGTCAAATTGTTTATACATTTCTATGTACTTGTTTGACTGTCTAGTCACGGCAGGACATACGAAATGTCAACTCCAAAGAACACCAAATCTCTCTAACACTCTGTATGCCAACTATAAACAGCTACAAAAAATATGCAATTTCTTCACCATGGTCTCAGGCCGAAGGACAAGTTCCCAAGAAGGCCGCTGGATCAGAATGATGACGAAGATAAATTGCGGTTGTCTATTTATTATATTTCTGCAAAATTAACTGGCTTTATTTAAAATATTTATTGTTTTAACAAATGGCAACAAAAATAATACATATGCTTTCCAATCTTTTGATCTGAATATAAATTGTGGGTTTTGGCAATGCTGATTTGAGAGTAGATAGGCTTTTCTAGAACCTAACCCTTAAACCTGTGGACGGTGGGGGGGGGGGGGGGGGGGGGGGGGGGGGGGGGTAACAACCAATCTTTGTACAGCTTCTTGTTCTTTCTTTACGATCATGCAGAGTTATGTTATTGCTAATGCGTACTATGGGATTGTGTGGCCTGCAACTTTTACAACTCAGCAATATACAATTGATACGTGGAAAAAAAAAGGGGGGGGGGTTGTTGTAGACACACACACACACGATTTACATTATATGCCACATACAAACATGTCACATACACACACCACACACACGCACCACATACATCACATACATACTTACCACATACAATGAACGCCCAATAAATTACTGTGCATTTTTCTGATTTCCAGTAATGTCAGCCACACACACACAAACAAACATAAACACTCACACACGCTATCCGAGGACAGTACGAGGGCATAAAAAAAACATCTCTTAATGTTGACACATTAAGTCTAAGACGCTCCTGGCGATGTGAAAATGTCAGGACAATATTGACCTCAAACGCCCCAATAACACCCCCCTTCCCACCGCCCCCACCCCCAATACAGCCAGCTCACGTGTCAGGGCAAGAAGTCGGCAGCCACACGGAGGGGGGGGGGGGGGGGAGTGACAAGAATACTTTTGGAAAAAACTCCTCTCCCTCCCCCAACCCATAAGACCCACCAGCCTTTTTGTATATTTCTGGATGTCATGTGTCATTGCCAGCATTGTTAGTCAGTATGTCATCGATCACGGCACCATTGATTATCCCTCCTCCCGGGGGGCGGTTCACCGTTGGGCTTGGTATTATCTTTCTGGAATAAATCAAAGCGTATGATTGTCCCTCTTGGCATACAAACATCATGAACATGTATTGTAAAACTGAAAAGTGTATACACACTTTGTATACAAACATCATGAACATGTATTGTAAAAACTGAAAGTGTATACACACTTTGTATACAAACATCATGAACATGTATTTAAAACTGAAAGTGTATACACACTTTGTATACAAACATCATGAACCATCATCCTGGTTTGTTTCAGGCAACCCATTCCATGTCCCTGATGCCACCCGGATGTCCCAAAACAGTCTAGAATCAAGTAATTCTGATACATTTCAACTTTAAATCTGTTTTTTTGTTGAATCGTTTTGCCGACGAGTTCTATTTGTTTATAGAAATATTTTCTGGTTATTCCCGATGAGATTGTTAAAATGTGTCAATTTGTTAAAGATATAGCTAGAATTATCTATATGATAACAGCTAATATAAAAAAGCAAAACAAAAAACAAACATTAAGTTTAACCTTTTATTTTTTTATCAGAGAATTAATATCTAAAATATAGCCAGCCGCCTAGAACAAATTTATATCAATTAGAATCTCGTTTTGTTTTCTTTTTCTTTTTTCAATAAACTTAAATCAGATTTAACTGCACTTGCCAACTCCCAACCAGTCCCACGCCCCCCCCCCCCTCCCACCCTAAACACTTTCTTCCTCCGCCCCTCCATCTTTCCTACTCCCCTTTCTCCCCCGTTCTAACGCCATTCTCAGCACCCAAAAGGGCTCGTATCTCCTTCAGCAATTTCAATAAACTGGAATGGAATTTAAATAAAAATAACACGGCAAGAAAAGTAAGAAAGAAAAAAGAAAGAAAGAAAAAAAAAAACGGAAAGAAATTCTATTTTCAGAAGCGTTCCATAAGCTCTGGGCATCACTGGACTTTTCTTCCTGTTTTTTTTTTTTTTTTCATTATTATTCACTCGATGATCAATGACCTGGCCTTGGACATGACGTCACTTTGACGTCACCGGTTTCCAATAATTCTGATCAGACGATCGGATCCCAGCCTCCACCCACCCCCGCCCCGTTCTTTTCCTCTACACCCCACTATGTTTGCACTCTCCCCGCTCACCCCTCGCCCCCCCCCCCTTGTTTCAATTTCTCCCACCACCCCCAACTCCTTCCGGTCCACCCCCACCCCCCCACCCCCCCGCACCATCCACTCCAAAAAAAACTCCGTGCCATTCCCTCCCCCCTTTTCTGTCCCAGCCGTGTTTGTGGCCAGGTTTCTCTCAAACTTCAGGCCTCATCAATGTCACACCTTTTTAATGGTTGCCAGACTGGACACTTGTTGTTGCTGTTTTATTGTGTATGGTTTTTCTTTGGTTTCTTTTTTTTTTTTTTTGGCTTTAAGTTGTTTTTATTTCAGCTTATAGTTTTATGCTACACATATTCAGAAGAAAAATCAATATATTCATTGCAACATATCTACACTAAAAAAAAAAAAAGTTTGATATTTAAAAATTGTAACGGAAAATGTTTACTTACGAAATAATCGTCTTCATGCCGACTCTGTTAAAGTAAAATTGAGCCTTAGCAGCGTACGCCATGTTAATTTTGCCACTAGGGGATTGCGTGACAAGCACAATGTTCTGCCACTTTTACTTTACCCCAGCGAAAGTCAAAAAGCCATCAGGGCTGGGTAGACTCAGGGACACCCTCGAGTCCCCGGAAAAAAAACAATACCAACCGCCAAAAGCATTCGTACCCAGGACCTTTGAGTTCGCCAGGATAACGCGCTGATGGCTCAGGTCACCGTGCCCCATATAGTCTGTTATAACGCAGATATGTAAACATGATTAATGCCACATAGAGTCTGTTATAACGCAGATATATAAACATGATTAATGCCACATAGAGTCTGTTATAACGCAGATATATAAACATGTTTAATGCCCCATAGAGTCTGTTATAACGCAGATATATAAACATGTTTAATGCCCCATAGAGTCTGTTATAACGCAGATATATAAGCATGATTAATGCCACATAGAGTCTGTTATAACGCATATATAAACATGTTTAATGCCCCATAGAGTCTGTTATAACGCAGATATATAAACATGTTTAATGCCCCATAGAGTCTGTTATAACGCAGATATATAAACATGTTTAATGCCCCATAGAGTCTGTTATAACGCAGATATATAAACATGTTTAATGTCTAAGTAAAGTCGTTTAGAACTATCTTCAACGTCACGACAAGTATTGAACATGGAAGTAACAAAACGACCATAATACCAATAAAACCAAACATCATAAAAATATATTGTTATTGTAAATTTTGCTTGTGAAGGCAATAAAGCGAAATGTCTAATGCTGAAATTATGGGATAGGAAAGGGGAGGGGGTAAATAGTGGTTACTTTCGCTACAAACCAATAATTTAAAGAAAAGCGAAAAAAAAAGTGCCAATCTTTTTTTTCTTGCAACCAAGATGTTGAAACATTTCCAGTTCCAACGAGGAAGATCATAAATCTAGAGTTGGATGAATGTGAGAACTCATGGTGTTGCTGGCTGCTGTTGGAACTAACTAACAAGAGCTGAAAGATAACAAGATAACTAATAGACGATATCTCGTGAAGAATTTTTTTTTTGTCTGTTATCATTTCGCCATAAGGAGCTGATACTGAGGTCATATAGAAATGAATAGGAAAGAAAAATAACCCATGGACACTTTGAACCGGAAACGGATTGAGTTAGTATCAGAATGTTGCGAAATCGGGTCACACTGGCGGCCATTAATTATTAACCACAATGATCAATATGTTCCCAGGGATGATGGAGCCAGTGTGTTTTATTTTTTGTATAGTGTTTCATGTGAAAAGAGCTTTATAGTTGAACATTTACTCGAAAATGAAGAAGAAGTTTAGGAATAAAAGAATTTTTTTTTTCATTTTGTGACTAGCTCTTTTATGTTATCTGATCTTATATATTACAGACGCTCCTTCAATAAAGAAGATTATTGCGTCCTGCGCTCATCCGTGGACCGAGTCTAGTCTGGCATTTTTATGAGTGTTTTAAATTATGTTAAGTTACTGGTTTTCCTGGTTGGTTCAGGCAACTGATTCCATGCCCCTGATGCTACTCGGGAAGAAAGAGTACTTAAATGCATTTGTCGTCGCATAGGGGATAAGGAAAGTGTTTTTGTCCTTATGTTTATCGGATAATTGTTTATTAATGGTTCTCGATTTTGGTTGGTTTAACCAATAGGTTCTCAACGGGGGCATTACGGGGGCATTATCGCCTTCCCCCTTCCCAGGCGACGGTGAGAAGCTTTAGAGGGCGGTGACGTTCCTGGGGGCGATTGGGGGTAGGTGAAGGACAAGTGGGCGGTACAAATGTACCTGCTACAATTTCAACACCAAAGCTATTTGAATCAATTAGTTTCTTTTAATGAAATGTGATGTAAACTCTGCTAAATATCTAGATCTAATCTGCTATTAGGCAGTACGCTTTCTGCTCGTCACGTAGCATACTGTCAACTCCTGCGACGCAAATGATGCCAAGATGTATTGGCTACGCCTTTCCCTTGTCTACATCTGATGCGTAGAGAGAGAGGACTGATGCATGGGCAACATCAGCCTCTCCTTAACACAATGCCTAGGCTTGCGCCCTGGAGATAGCACTCCAGCTTTGCTATTTAGCGTCGACAAAACACGGAAAGCGGCAGTTACCGGCTATAAGCCATCTGCTGCAGAGGGCAGACTTCGTCCTATCGAAGAGGCTGGAAGAGCAGCGAAGAAAATTAAAGAACATATTCTGCCCCTGACCAGCTCCAACGGTTCGCTTTCAAGTGCCAGAGATGCGACAGAACCCAATGAGAGGTCCTCACTGACAACAGTTAATGCTGCGGGGCTAGCGATGTCACACGAGCGCATATCAAATTGTCTTCCGAGACTAAGGCGCCAAAGAAGAAGAATATTTTGATCTCAGTTTTACTGAGATGTTATTTAAAACATTTAACCGGTTTTTGATAGCCTAATAGTATCTAGCAGCGGAAGGGATACATGGTAATCATACAAACTGGGTAGTTAATGTAATGTTTGAAAAGATACATGGACCTATAAATTCTATAGTAATATAATATTTAGATAATTTTCTAATAATTTTTACAGTTTGATCAGTTATAAATTTTAAGCCATATATTTTTTTTTAAAGAAAAAAAACACATTAAAAATATTAGCTCAAATGAAACGGGTTAATTATCTCCCTTTAATATACAAAAACTATTATTGTCTCGATATAATTTTTTTATTGTTTGCCAATTTTATAATTTTCTTGTTATGTCTTTATGTATGCCTCTATTGCCTATTTATTGTTCTTTTTGTTTGTACAAAATAAATATTGCTAATTGTTCATTGACGAGGATTATAAGCGATGGCTACTGCACACAGAGGCGCGTTGGTTAGCAAAAGATGACCGTTTAAATATGATGTATGAGACTTGGATTCGGTGCTCGAGTTTTTGAAAAGCAAATGCGGTTCTTAGTTCTTTGGGAGAAAATCAATCAGTTTCTCTAGGTCTGTGAGTTTCGGCAACAATTTTAGTATTGCATTCTTATCAACCTCTTTTGCGATTCTTTGGGAGAAAATTAAACAGTTTCTCTAAGTGTGAGTTTGGGCAACAAATTTATATTGGATTCTTTTCAACCTCTTTTGTGGAAAGTGGATTTTATGCTCGTACCAATTGGTTGTTAAAAAAGTAAAACAAGACAAGCTGCAAAAAGTGAAGCGTGGAGACCTAAGGCTATAACAAAATTGAAACAAATTTAGACAAACTACTAGCAATACACCAGGCAAACGATTCACAGTAATATTGATTTTTTGTTAAGCCTCTTGTTTAGGTACTTTTTTTTATCTATTAATTCTTACAATATGTTTCCTTTTCAGTTTTTTTTTAAAGACAATAAATAAGCACACAAATCTAGTCAGCCCAAAAAATATTGCTGCAACTATATTGACCCTTTAATTTCCAGACGGGTGGGCGGAGTGGGCGCACAAAAAGTTGGGGGAAGGGGTGGTGAACGGAAAAAAAATTTAAAAGGGGGCGGTGAGCCGAAAAAGTTTGAGGACCTATGGTTTAACGGGCTAGTTTAATTTCAGGGCATGCTGCACATTTATGTTGGGATGCCTGGGATATTGGACTTAGACCGTAAAGTCGAATTCTCATATTTGACCTAAACTAACGTTGTTTGTTTTTGGTCTGAAAAGTTGGATAAGAAAAATTTATCCGTTTCAGGAGCCGACGATTAATGATGGGATTGTGTTGCCAAAAGATCAATTCCCCCCCCCCTCCCTTCCTTTCTTTAAAAGGAGGACAAGTTTCCCAAGAGCACTTATCCTATATGCGAAAACAAATGCATGTAAGTAATCTCTCTCCCCGAGTTGCGGCATCCGGGGCATTGTATGGGTTACCTGAACAAATCAGGAAAACCAGTAGCTTAACATAATTTAAAACACTAATCAAAATACAAAACTAAGACTCAAAGCACGGATAATCGTAGGACGCATATTCCGTATAGAAGGAGCGTCTGTAACATTTAAGATAAGAACGAGTGATAAAGGCAACTCAAAAGTTGAACTAGGACTGGTGCTCAGGAATTCAGAAGTAGGTCAAACGTATGGGGAATGTGCACGCCCGAAGATTGCCGGACTACCAAGATGCGCCAGCAGTTTACGGTGCCCAGCGACCAGCGACGCTTTCATAAATTATCACGTTTACTGCTACCAAAGGCGTGAATAATTCTGACCCGGAAGGCTTGGGGACGCTTTTGAAAGCTTTGTCTAACAGAAAAACCAATTTTTACCATGTCGGAACGTGGTGGATTGGCGTAAGTGTGGGTGGGGGAGGGGGGGCGTAACGCCACACTATCGCGCCACCCGGGCGCTGCTAATAAAACCCATAAAGATTTCATGATAATGATGCTGTTCCAGCCTCACCTTTCTGTCTCCAGAGACAATGGCTCTCAAACTGGGTTGTAGAAACTGTGGCATTTTTTTGTGTTTAGTGTCCGTATCACTGTACCTTGAATATTTCATGCGTGCTAAGTCATAGATCAGCTTTAGTTGTTTTGTTTGTCTATTATCCTAAGTGGTTGTTGTTTTGTTTTTTTCATTCAGTGGCTTTTTCCCATAGGAGCTATAAAGTCTATAAATAGAAGTTAATTCCTAGACGATGTTTTGCCGTATGAGGAATTTATGTGGGTGCTTCTTTGTACCAAAATACCGTGGCTTTTTGTTGTTGTTGTTGTTGTTTGTTTAAGCTGGTCTCTATCGATGTTTGTTTATAATTATTTTAATCTCCAAATTAAATCTCCAAATTAAATCCCGTTAGATTAGTGATTTTAGCATGATGGGTGATCATCTCTAGTTTCACAGTTGCGGGCTTGATTCCGAAAGTTTAAATGGAATTCATGCACGGGTTTCCCCTTCCTCCCCCCCCCCCCCCCTCCCAAAAAAGTGTCTTTTAACTCAGCGCCATCTTGCTTCCGGAAATAAATGAAGAGCTGCTGTTGCTTTATCCTTTTATGCGTGCGTCCACTTTTAACCCTTACAGTCCCGGGCGCGTATATAGCGGAACTGAAGGCAGCATAGATAGAAGTAGGTCGGTACGGGAAGGGTTAAGTCTATCAAAAAAGATCAACTTTGTTGGTGATTTTGGTTTCATCACTGGAAGGACTGTGTGGGGAAAGGGCTGGGGGTGGGGGGGGGATTTTTAAGGGCATCTCTTAGAGAGTTTGTCATTTCTTGCGAAGTAAAAAAAACAACAACCCGAAATTGTATTATAATTAATGAAAAAAGTAAAAACAAATGGATGGTGTGTTGGCCACACAGTGTACTTTGGGTCACTATAACCTCATGACATAAGGTGTCCATCATTTATTATCGTTGAGCCATATAATATAAGATATTTTATACAACTTACCGGGACATACATTCTGTAATATTATTTACATTATGTATATAATGAATTTAAAAAAACACTTAGATTCTTTTTAGGGAACAGTAAAAGGCTTGATACACGCCCCTGCTATTGACTGATAGGTATTATGTGAATGGAACTTATTGTGTATGTAAACATTATTAATCGATTACCTTATTTTACTTTGTCGTATTGTGGCCCGTGGGCCGCCTGTTGCAAGCCCCTGATATAGACTAATATATTTTATAACATATTTTATATGAATGGAACTTATCATGTATATAAACACTACTAATCAATTACCTTATCTTACGTCATATTTTTTTCTCAAAATGTCCTTCCAGCCGAAGAATGTTTTTGTCAATCTTGCTTTCTGGAAAATTATATATGTATGACGTGTTTTTTCTTAGTCCAATTGCTTCTAAATCATTTATCATGCGTTAGTTTGAATTCATTTCGCCAGTTCCCTGAACAATATAACAACAAGAGTCTAATCATTCAAAGTCCAATGAAATGTATCGATATACTATTTAGTTCTGTCCACTTAAAGTTATTTCCCCTTAGAAAAATTTGTACAGTTCTGTAAATTGATGGTAAACACAAAAGAAAACGTTGTACGATTGTGATAGATAGATAGACCAACTCCCATAGATAGATAGACCGACTCCCATAGATAGATAGACCGACTCCCATAGATAGATAGACCAACCTCCATAGATAGATAGACCGACTCCCATAGAAAGATAGACCAACCTCCATAGATAGATAGACCGACTCCCATAGATAGATAGACCAACTCCCATAGATAGATAGACCAACTCCCATAGATAGATAGACCAACCTCCATAGATAGATAGACCAACTCCCATAGATAGATAGACCAACCTCCATAGATAGATAGACCGACTCCCATATATAGATAGACCGACTCCCATAGATAGATAGACCGACTCCCATAGATAGATAGACCGACTCCCATAGATAGATAGACCGACTCCCATAGATAGATAGACCAACCTCCATAGATAGATAGACCGACTCCCATAGATAGATAGACCGACTCCCATAGATAGATAGACCGACTCCCATAGATAGATAGACCAACCTCCATAGATAGATAGACCGACTCCCATAGATAGATAGACCGACTCCCATATATAGATAGACCGACTCCCATAGATAGATAGACCGACTCCCATAGATAGATAGACCGACTCCCATAGATAGATAGACCGACTCCCATAGATAGATAGACCGACTCCCATAGATAGATAGACCGACTCCCATAGATAGATAGACCGACTCCCATAGATAGATAGACCGACTCCCATAGATAGATAGACCGACTCCCATAGATAGATAGACCAACCTCCATAGATAGATAGACCGACTCCCATAGATAGATAGACCGACTCCCATAGATAGATAGACCGACTCCCATATATAGATAGACCGACTCCCATAGATAGATAGACCGACTCCCATAGATAGATAGACCAACCTCCATAGATAGATAGACCGACTCCCATAGATAGATAGACCGACTCCCATATATAGATAGACCGACTCCCATAGATAGATAGACCGACTCCCATAGATAGATAGACCGACTCCAAAGAAGTGAAAAAAAATAAAGAAAACCTTTATAATAGACTGCTGGAAAGACAGATGGGCGCAATTATTGGCACACATAAAAAGTACGATGTGTGGTTTACAATGTGGGGTGGGTAAATTATAGCTTAGAAATTGGGGCAGGGGGCGGGGGGCAAGCGATTATGATCGATGGATTGACAAAGGTGTAGTTGAACGAGTAACTGTTGAGTTAATCGGTGGAATGGAAAGATTGGATACATTTATGGATGCTCGTGTAGATTGCAGAATATTGCTTTGTCAACCGTAAAGGATATTTTCTATGAGTTTTGTTGTTGGTTTCTATGTTTTTGTTTTTGTGGTATATTTTTTGCGTTTGGTTGGCTAATGTATGCCATTGTAATCAATGCATACGTTTGCTGTGCAACCGCGTGCATTTTTAGAAGATATAGGAGAAAATACGATTGTAGCTGCCGTTATTCGGTTGGTCAATATCGACGGTCCAATCATTTCTACAAAGACACAGAAAGACCAAATTCTTTGTGGGGGCACGTTGGCTAGAGCGGCAGCGCGTTCGACTGGCGTACCAAAAGTCCTCAGTTCGAATCCTGGTGAAGGCTAGGATTTGTTCCCTGGATTAAAAGAAGTCCCTAAATTAAGCCAGTTCTGAGTCTACCCAGCTCTGATGGGTACCTGACATTAGTTGGGGTAAAGTAAAGGAGGCTGTGCATTGTGCTGACCACACACACCCTAGTATGCTGCTTCACCGGCCCTATAATAAATTCGGCCCTACGTGTACTTTACTTGTCTGCTAATCCTAACGATGATCTTATTCACCTGAACATATATACATTTTCGTTTGTTCTTCGTTGTCTGTTCTCTGTCTGTAACGGTTTGCAGCGCATAAAACTGTCCTCAACGGGATATGCGCTATACAAGAATAATTTATTTATTATTAATATTATTGTTATTTCATTCCAACATTGACCCCATGCACAGGTAACTGTCGAACACATTCTTTCTAGAATGTTCCAAAAAGGATGTCAACCTCAGACATGCATTATCGCCCCTTCAATCTACCATAACATTCTCTATAACTAAAACAGAACTGTTTTCTAGAAGACATTTTAATATCTTTTTATTTTCTGGCGTTACCTGCTAAATAGCTTAGATCTGTGTATCCTGGTTGGTGCGCCATCTATAAGTAACGTCCTCTTCATTCCCTCATCGTTACTTGCTCAGCAGAAATCGTCACATCCCCCTTCCAGTATGACGTAACAAAACTCTGTAAGTTCATTACAATAAACTGACCTAGATATTGCAACACGGCAAACTCGCTTTCGATCCCCTTTACTGGGTCGTGTTTCGGCTTTTTTCGGAAACTTCATGTCTATTTTTAACTACTGTATAGTGTTTGTTTTTTCCGCAGACAAAGAAAGCCAGCAGAAGAATGTCATGGTCCACAAGGAGAAAGTGTCGCATTTTGAGAACAAGGATGGAGAGAAGGTCAAAGTTGAACAAAAAGAAGAGAAAGGTCAGTAGATGACCACTGGGAGATCTTGAAAAACACGGGGTGGGGGTGTGAATGGGGGGGTAGGTGGGTGGATGGAGGGGAGGGTGGGCAGGGGTGAGTAAGTGTAAAGGCACTTAATCGGTTTTAGTTGTCCAGTAAAATATGAAAAGGTCATCGATGGAGTGACGATAACGTACTAATGATTGTGTTTGTGTATGGTGTGTGTGTGTGTGTGTGTGTGTGTGTGTGTGTATTGTTTGATAGCATTTACGTATGTGAATATTGTATCCCGTAGTATGCCGTTGTCATGGAAACTTGTGAACGCCGCTTCACGTGACCAATAGATCTAATTGGTCTGACGAAAATACTTTACTTACTTATACAATGACGAAAATACTTTACTTACTTATACAATGACGAAAATACTTTACTTACTTATACCATAATATCATGTATAATGCATAGATGTTAGTCCCATCTTTCTGAAGAATGCTACTTATACAATGATATCATGTATATGTATAGATGTGTGTAGTCCCATCTTTCTGAACAATGCTTTTAACTTTTTCTCCCTCTCTATCCCCCCCTCCCAACCCTCCTTCCCTTCATTTTCGCTAACCTCCAGTTGTAGACGCTAAGACTGGTCAGGTGATTGCTGACGTCAAGCAGGAAGTTAAACAAGAGGCTTCCGGCAGCTCCAAACCGGAAACGATCGTGAAAACTAAAATCGACATCCCAGCCGAAGACGTCCACGAGACATTCGTTCAGGAGGGCACAGTGAGTTCTAAAACCTCGTTGTCGTTTGTATTGACCATTGATAATTTGCTCTGTCATGTGTCGGGAGAAAAAAAGAGAGAGAGAATACGGTAGATAATATGAGAGAAAATACTAGAGAGAATTGGAGAGAATATGCGAGAGAGAATAATAGAGAGAGAATACTAGAGAGAATAATAGAGAGAATACGAGGGAGAATACGAGAGAGAAGGAGAGAAAACAAGGGTGGATGACTCTGCTGTTAGCTTTAAGATTCAATGGCCAGTTCAGACTGAGAAGGATCTCTGCAATAACATTAACAATGTAATCCTTCATACGGGTTTCCTTATTAACCAAGATGTTGAGAAGGCCTGCAGGTAAACAAAAAACAACAACACAACAACTTACGTTCTGTTGCTTTTCCAAAACAATAACACACATAGGCGAATGTCAAAACAGCGCAGGGCTAGAAGTAGTCGGGGTTCTTAGATGGAGCAAAGTGAGAACCGTTATGTCTTCACTGATTCTCAAAATTATAATTTTTTTTTTCAAATGAAATCCCTCCCACCAAAGATCCCCCCCCCCCCCCCCAATCCATTTTTGGAATTAACTTCGCCACACAGTTAGTTGATTATTCTTTGTTGTTTGTCGTGAATTACATCAAGTTTGAATCATAAAGAACTAATGGTTTTGCTTTGAATTACCAAAGACTATAATAAGATGGACCGCTTGCTCTATTGTTATAGCTTTGATGTTCATTTTTTTTCGTGCACATCCAATAACGCTGTCTTAAAAGACTTCTACGCTCCTACTTTTGCCTAAATTTTTCCGCTGTATACAACTTTTGATGTTAATTATAATTTTTCCATTGAGAAAATCATAGCAATGGAATAAAACGAAAGTGTACAATACAAAAGGGAATCGGGAATTCCGTAAAGAAGTCATTCGAGTCATCCACTGATCTCTAAAAGGAATGGATTAGGCTCGGAAGTAACATTCTTGAGGAAATTTCCGCCATTTTGTTTATACTGTCACTGATCAATATATATAATTACCGTGAGTTTGTTTATTTATTTAAATGTTTGTTTCTGTTCTATATTCTCCAAAGCCGTTTGACTAATCGGGTTAAAAGTTAAATGTATAAATTGGAAACGTCCTCCAAAATAAAGTTTTAATTTTTTAACAATATTGCTTAATTCGTTAATTTGTTTTTAAAATAAACTTAGACCTATTACTAATCACCGTATGTTAAGGTTATACAATGGGCGCAGTTTCCAAATGATGTCTCTTTGAAATGCTTTCAAATTTAGTGTGTGTTCGGGACCGGGTTTTTCCGTACTGCGAAATATTGCTGTCTACTTTTTTTATTATTAACTTTTTTTTATTGTTTTGTATTTGTTTTATTTTGATCGTATTATTGTTAGTTTTATATTATTAATAAGAAGTCAGAAGCTTGACAGCAACAATCCATTTGCATATTGTGTAAAATGGCAGCAACATAGATTCCGTTCCGATCTATTTATAGATCAGTGGCACAGTAAGTTTTAGACACAATTTTGTTTATATCGGTAAGTGCAGTGGAAATTTTTAGTTTTTCCTTTCTTCTATAGATCAGTGCTTTTCTTCACTTTGCTCAAACCAATTTATTAAGAAGGTGCAATCCATTCTTTTTTATAGATCAGGGAGTCATCAGATAGCAGAAATATTAAAAGCAAGTGATCCCTCTTGTTATAGTCTTTGAAATTACATAACAACGGAGAAGAAAAATTGCTTGTTCAGCGTTAATGGTATAACAGAAAGTCAGACGTAGAAAATTGCTTTCACAATCTTGTCATTTCAAAATAAACAAGACGTAATACCGACACCATCACCAGAGTCTTACACATACCCTAAGACTTCCTTCCTGGTCATCACCGTTGCCTCCCAAGCGCGGTAATCTAGAGGGGAGATTACATTAAGCCTACAAAATAATGGCGTGGTCCTGGGGGAGGGTGGTTGGGGTGGGACTGGGCAGCGTGGTTAAGCGGTATGAGTAACCGTCTGTCGTCGAAGAGTTAAGGTTAGAGGTCACAACATTGTGTGTAAGCCACTCTTGGTTGGATTTGTTTGAGATGGTCTCCGGGATGATGGTTGAAAATACAGCCCGGTGGATGGATGGATGGATGGATGGATAGATGGGTGAATAGATCAGTGGGTGGAATTTTAGATGGATAAATGGATAAGCCTTCGGATAGACAAATGTAAGTATCGATGGTCAGATGGCTGCGTTAGAAAGTGGGGGGGGGGGGGTGAATGTAGTATTGTTTAATAGGTGGATGGAAACTGAATGACATATTAAATAAGATGAATAGATTGAAAGATGAATCTATAAATGGATTGATAAATGGTTGAGTGGAACTGTAAACGAAGGAGTGAATAGACAATCAAAAAAAAGATTAGCAGATTGAATGTAGAGATGGGTGGTTGGACGGATGAGTAGATAGATGGAAAGATTATTTATTGCAGGGGTCGGCAACCTTTGTCCCAATTTCTTGTAGAAGAAACTTCAATCGCCTTTTTTGGATGTCTTCCGCGTGCCATCAAAAATCGCCAAGACTGGCACGCGTGCCATAGGTAGCCGATCCCTGGTTTAGTGGATTGATTGTGAGGTCAGTAATAATAGACGTTTTAGATTTGCCGGTTGATTAATACACGTAGCCCTTCTTTGAGGGTTCTTAATTTGACTTGTTTCACTACATGTCAGTCAAGTAACGATCCCTCCTCCACCCACCCACCCCCACCCACACACACACACTCCATGTTTCACCATTCTTCTTTCCCTGCGACGCTCGATGGTGCAAAGAAGTTTGAATGCTTCGAAGAGGTACACGACTGAAATCTAAATTGTCAAGGGCACACTTCTCCAAAACTTTGACACACACACAAAAAGGGCGACAAAAAAATATCATTTCAGCTGTTGCTGGAAAAAAAATATATATTTTTAGCTTTACTCCTCAACATCCACTTTGACGCCCACAAGTGTGGCCGCTCGACGGTAATGAAAACAGAAAGGCCATAAAAATGCACGAGGAATATGTCCCAATAGGGCTGTGCACACACCAGAGAGCATTTCCGGTATTAGAAACTGTCTTTCATGGGGCAGGAGACAAGACTTGGAGCACTTGACAGACTTGACGAACTTGTGAAAGCTGCTAACGTCCACATACACACAATAGAGTTAGATTGGGTCTTATCAATATATAGGCCTATATATATATATATCTTATCTTATCTTATACATTACAGACGCTCCTTCTATAAAGAAGATTATTGCGTCCTACGCTCATCCGTGGTCCGAGTCTATACAGTATTGGGCATGATTGCAGAGCGGAAGCGTTCGACTGGCGTTCCGAAGGTTGTGGGTTCAAATTCTTGTGAAGGTTACGATTTGTTCCCGGGACTGGAGGATCTCCCTGAGTCTACCCAGCTCTGATGGGTACCTGACCTTAGTTGGGGTAAAGTAAAGGCCGATGTGCATTGTGCTGGCCACACAACCCCTTAGTATGCCGTGGCCACAGAAACAGGTAAACGCCGCTTCACCGGCCCTCAGGGTCAATTTCCTCCGAAGGGTACTTTACCTCTATGTACTTATATGTATAAAGTACATAGAGAATAAGATACAAAGAGCATTTACAATAAAGAAAAAAAATGGAATAAATGCCCTATTACATAGATAATATCTTATCTTATATATTACAGGCGCTCCTTCTATAAAGAAGATAATTGCGTCCTACGCTCATCTGGTCTGAGTCTAGTCTTGCATTTTGATCATTTTTTTTTTTTTAGATATGATGTTAAGTTAAGGGATTTCCTTGTTTGTTCAGGCAACGCAATCCATTCCGGAATGCCTCTCAGGAAGAAATATAACTTTTATACATTTGTTCTCGGATAAGGAATAAAAAAACAACACGTGTTTTTGTTTCTAATGTTTATCTAAACATTGTAACAGATTGTTATTGTGTTGTACTTACAATATAGAACAAACAGAATATAAGCCAAGCAGAACTATAGAACATATTATAATTAGAATGAAAAAAAAAACTTTTAGATTATAGAACACATAAACAACTACGAACGTGCTAAATTAATTTGGAACATATAGAACTCGTATGGAAAGAATAACAGTTGTAATTATTGTAGGATATGTTTTATAAGTGGGTTCTATATTGTGGACGTTTATGCTAAATGTTCTATATTGTGGACGTTTATGCTAAATGTTCTATATTGTGGACGTTTATGCTAAATGTTCTATATTGTGGACGTTTATGCTAAATGTTCTATATTGTGGACGTTTATGCTAAATGTTCTATATTGTGGACGTTTATGCTAAATGTTCTATATTGTGGACGTTTATGCTAAATGTTCTATATTGTGGACGTTTATGCTAAATGTTCTATATTGTGGACGTTTATGCTAAATGTTCTATATTGTGGACGTTTATGCTAAATGTTCTATATTGTGGACGTTTATGCTAAATGTTCTATATTGTGGACGTTTATGCTAAATGTTCTATATTGTGGACGTTTATGCTAAATGTTCTATATTGTGGACGTTTATGCTAAATGTTCTATATTGTGGACGTTTATGCTAAATGTTCTATATTGTGGACGTTTATGCTAAATGTTCTATATTGTGGACGTTTATGCTAAATGTTCTATATTGTGGACGTTTATGCTAAATGTTCTATATTGTGGACGTTTATGCTAAATGTTCTATATTGTGGACGTTTATGCTAAATGTTCTATATTGTGGACGTTTATGCTAAATGTTCTATATTGTGGACGTTTATGCTAAATGTTCTATATTGTGGACGTTTATGCTAAATGTTCTATATTGTGGACGTTTATGCTAAATGTTCTATATTGTGGACGTTTATGCTAAATGTTCTATATTGTGGACGTTTATGCTAAATGTTCTATATTGTGGACGTTTATGCTAAATGTTCTATATTGTGGACGTTTATGCTAAATGTTCTATATTGTGGACGTTTATGCTAAATGTTCTATATTGTGGACGTTTATGCTAAATGTTCTATATTGTGGACGTTTATGCTAAATGTTCTATATTGTGGACGTTTATGCTAAATGTTCTATATTGTGGACGTTTATGCTAAATGTTCTATATTGTGGACGTTTATGCTAAATGTTCTATATTGTGGACGTTTATGCTAAATGTTCTATATTGTGGACGTTTATGCTAAATGTTCTATATTGTGGACGTTTATGCTAAATGTTCTATATTGTGGACGTTTATGCTAAATGTTCTATATTGTGGACGTTTATGCTAAATGTTCTATATTGTGGACGTTTATGCTAAATGTTCTATATTGTGGACGTTTATGCTAAATGTTCTATATTGTGGACGTTTATGCTAAATGTTCTATATTGTGGACGTTTATGCTAAATGTTCTATATTGTGGACGTTTATGCTAAATGTTCTATATTGTGGACGTTTATGCTAAATGTTCTATATTGTGGACGTTTATGCTAAATGTTCTATATTGTGGACGTTTATGCTAAATGTTCTATATTGTGGACGTTTATGCTAAATGTTCTATATTGTGGACGTTTATGCTAAATGTTCTATATTGTGGACGTTTATGCTAAATGTTCTATATTGTGGACGTTTATGCTAAATGTTCTATATTGTGGACGTTTATGCTAAATGTTCTATATTGTGGACGTTTATGCTAAATGTTCTATATTGTGGACGTTTATGCTAAATGTTCTATATTGTGGACGTTTATGCTAAATGTTCTATATTGTGGACGTTTATGCTAAATGTTCTATATTGTGGACGTTTATGCTAAATGTTCTATATTGTGGACGTTTATGCTAAATGTTCTATATTGTGGACGTTTATGCTAAATGTTCTATATTGTGGACGTTTATGCTAAATGTTCTATATTGTGGACGTTTATGCTAAATGTTCTATATTGTGGACGTTTATGCTAAATGTTCTATATTGTGGACGTTTATGCTAAATGTTCTATATTGTGGACGTTTATGCTAAATGTTCTATATTGTGGACGTTTATGCTAAATGTTCTATATTGTGGACGTTTATGCTAAATGTTCTATATTGTGGACGTTTATGCTAAATGTTCTATATTGTGGACGTTTATGCTAAATGTTCTATATTGTGGACGTTTATGCTAAATGTTCTATATTGTGGACGTTTATGCTAAATGTTCTATATTGTGGACGTTTATGCTAAATGTTCTATATTGTGGACGTTTATGCTAAATGTTCTATATTGTGGACGTTTATGCTAAATGTTCTATATTGTGGACGTTTATGCTAAATGTTCTATATTGTGGACGTTTATGCTAAATGTTCTATATTGTGGACGTTTATGCTAAATGTTCTATATTGTGGACGTTTATGCTAAATGTTCTATATTGTGGACGTTTATGCTAAATGTTCTATATTGTGGACGTTTATGCTAAATGTTCTATATTGTGGACGTTTATGCTAAATGTTCTATATTGTGGACGTTTATGCTAAATGTTCTATATTGTGGACGTTTATGCTAAATGTTCTATATTGTGGACGTTTATGCTAAATGTTCTATATTGTGGACGTTTATGCTAAATGTTCTATATTGTGGACGTTTCTGCTAAATGTTCTATATTGTGGACGTTTATGCTAAATGTTCTATATTGTGGACGTTTATGCTAAATGTTCTATATTGTGGACGTTTATGCTAAATGTTCTATATTGTGGACGTTTATGCTAAATGTTCTATATTGTGGACGTTTATGCTAAATGTTCTATATTGTGGACGTTTATGCTAAATGTTCTATATTGTGGACGTTTATGCTAAATGTTCTATATTGTGGACGTTTATGCTAAATGTTCTATATTGTGGACGTTTATGCTAAATGTTCTATATTGTGGACGTTTATGCTAAATGTTCTATATTGTGGACGTTTATGCTAAATGTTCTATATTGTGGACGTTCATGCTAAATGTCTCCTATATCTAGGGTCTCTTATTTTCCATTTTTTCAGTCGGAGCTTTTATTCATAAACACGCAAGGTAGAGATCATTGATACTGAGGCGGTGGCGAGGTTAAGAAAATGTTAAGCACACACACACACAAATCACACCGAAACCATAATGAAGAAACGGTTTTTCACAGAATCTCGACTCAACAGACTTTCATATGATAAATGACTTCTTTCATGGAAGCCAAAGATAAAATTAATTATGAGTAATTAACCTTTGCAAGACACAAATGCTGGGGGGGGGGGAGGAAATAACTTTCCAAGAAATCTGCAATTTTTTGTTTATATCAAGACGAGAAATAGTTAGAAAAAAATAGACGTTTGATGGGGAATGGTGGCCGAGAGGTTCCAATCCAGGTCAGGTGCAGGTTAAGATTTATTGCCCGGGATTGGAGGGTGTCGCTCAGTCTACCCAGTTCTGGTGGGTACCTGACCATAGTTTGAGGTAAAGTAAAGGCGGATGTGCATTAGTGCTGGCCACACCATCACATAGTATGCCATGGTTACAAAAACTGGTGAACCGGCCTTGTGGATCAATTCGGTCGGATACTTTATTACTTACCGGTATTTGATCTGGGAATTGTTCCATATTCAAAACTTATGGAAATAAACTCAGTAAGCTCGACGCTAGACTTGGCGGGAAAACAAGTAATTCTTATAGCTGTGGGGTTTTCGGGGATAATGAGCCTCTAAAGACAGACCTAGAGGCGCCATTAGGTGTTTGGAAAGCTGGGGCCGGGAAAAATCTGATCGATACGGGAGGAAAAAAAAATGTGTGTGTGTTTACCGGCATGCAGATGTTAACCCTTACAGTCCCGGGCACGTATATAGCGGAACTGAAGGCAGCATAGATAGAAGTAGGTCGGTACGGGAAGGGTTAATATATTTGTGGTGTCTGACCAGGGCATTGGGTGTGAATGTTTGTAGATGACTTGACCGATTTAGAGTTGTCAATAAAAAAAAATGCCGGACGAACCTTAAGGCTCTAAGGTCCAGGGCGCATAACGATGTAAAAAGGGGTGGAGCTAGGGTTTGCACACCAAGATCCTGTCCGAGACTAGCCACCCAGTGGCACGTTGCTAGGGTCCAGTCGCGTAAAAAAAAGGTACAGTGTCCGCAGTACATGCACTACATTTCTTCTCCATGCATGAGGATTCCCCCGCTCTTATACCTGCACTTTCGCCCGATAGCACAAAATGTCAAGACTATAGGTCTAGACATTCAGGCACCAAGGCTTGGTTGAGACGGGCTGTTGTACACATTGCATCCTCCCCACCGAGTCTCAGAGCTTCTCGACAGCGCAATGATTTATTGCACGCGCCACAAAACAGCTGAATTAATTAACTTTAGCTTTTCCTTGAAATATATACATGGCACTGTGGTCGAGCGACAGCGCGTTCGACTGACGATCCGAAGGTTCTGGGTTCGAATCCTGATACAGGCTGGGATTTTTTTTCCGGGACCTGACGGCGTCCCTGAGTCTACCCAGCTCTGACGGGTACCTGACATTAGTTGGGGGTAAAGTAAAGGCGGCCCTAGTAAGCCGTTTCCACAGAAACTTGGTGAACGCTGCTTTACCGACCCCATGGATCAATCTGGTCTGACTGGACATTTTACATTCTTTTTCTTTAACCAAGGCAGAAAACCATCACAATATATATAATAAACACTCAAACTATCGTTTATGCCATTCTGGGGCTAACCGATTGCCAGCTTATTAACAAAATTTCAGCACTTGAAATGGCTTTAAAATAAAATAAAAAATAAAAATAAAAAGACAGATACAGAGAGAGAGAGAGAGAGAGAGAGATAGAAAGAAATTAAGTGAAAACAAATAAAGTTTGTAGCAATGTATAATAAAATATGCTTTTGATAAAACGATTTCCTTAAAGTGCAACCCGCCCCCCCCCCTCCCCCCCCCCCCAAGTTATAATAACACACACAAAATTATAACAACGGTTAAGAAATACACTTCTGAAAAACAAATATTTGTTCAATAAACAAAACACGTTTGGAAATGTATTGGATTGTTTCGTGTACGTTGGGGCGGGGGGGGGGGGGGGCGGGGGAGCGGGATTTACAAATCTAACAGAAGCGATTTTATGTTTGTTCTCCGCTATGTTTTCTATTTTTCAATATTGTTAACTGTATAGCTTAAACCTTTGAAGGAGGGGGGGGGGGGAAGGGGAGGTTAGACTTAAACATACATAGGACCTAGATGACTTATGGATAGATAAACTTATTGATTGAGATATAAATAGATAAACAGAAAGGTAGTTTAATAGACAGATGGGTCATATACTAGGCCTATAGACAGATAGATAAATAGAAAGATAAAAAGACAAAAGGGTAGATATAAAATAGATAGATAAATATATATATATATATATAGATAGATAGATAGATAAATAGATAAATAGATAGATAGATATATAGATAGTTAGATAAATAGATAGATTTATAAATATAGAAATAGATAGTTAGATAGATCGAAAGATAGATAGATACAGTAGAAGTCCATTAGTCCGGCATCCAACAGTCCGGAATGCCCAATAGTCCGGCATCGCTCCGGAAAATTGTAAAAATTTTGGTTTTCTCCAAAAGTGTGTCTTTAAAGCAAAATAAAAACGCTCGAGAGCTATTCGGAAGTTTTCGGGGTAGTTCGGGATCATCCGGAAGAACAAGAACTAACCGATCAGGACATTATCAACAGTGTAGTGACTCAGATGCCGATACGGAAGAAAAGGAAAAAATCAGCTGGGCAGAATCTTTAGAATCACTAAATTAATAAGTTTATCTTTTTTGCTGAGGCTAGAACTAGCTACATGGCTTCAGAAAATAATGATTTCCATATCATTAGAAATAAATTTTATACTAAACGCTAAAAGTCAAGAAAACAAAAAGACATTCGTGACTTTTAAAAATCTAAGTGAATTATGTTTTACAGTACGTGTACATACATTATATGAAATGTAAAATAAACTTTGTTGTATTTACATACTGTATTTGTAGTTTAATTATTAACCTAATTGTTCTTATAATTACGATTTATGTATGTATATAGTTAAAAAAACAAAGTACATTTGTTTTACGGCAAAGCCTATACTAAGAAGAAAGGGCACCGCCCGATAGACCGGAATTTTCGGTAGTCCGGCACCGAGCCTGTCCCGAACGTGCCGGATTATCGGACTTCTACTGTATATAGATAGATGGTGATAATGATAGTTTTACCTAAGTTTATTGGATATCAAGACAAATTTATTCATAGTCAGGTTTAAACGTTATTTATCTCCCCCCCCCCCCATGCCCCCCCCCCCCGCCCCTACCAAAAAAAGATCGTGTTCAAGTCGCAGCTACTGTTTATGGATGCAGAGATGGAGGAGAATAATTATAGAATGAGAGAGAGAGAGAGAGAAAGGAGAGGTAGACGATACATAAATAGCACCCATTGTCCCCCCTCTCCTCCCCCCCCCCCCCCTCCCCCAGTGTCAATATTCGAAGTTTGATTGGACGACCGTCAACAGACGGGTATGACGTCAAACGAGCTAAGGGAGACAGGAAGTGGAGAGAAGAGAGAGAGAGAGAGAGAGTACACGAGAGAGAACGAGAAAGAAAACAAGGGTAGATTACTCTACCGGTCGTTCTGTAGAAAACGATCCAGAGGTTTAGCTTTATTGGAGCCGGAAATAGCTTGAAAGAATCTTTTTTTCCAAATTTAGCTCACATTTTTATTTAAACTTGGCAAGATATTTGATTATAAAGCGCCCAATATTTTAGCTTTAATAGACACGCAGAAAAAAAATACTGGACAAATCCGTTTCCTAAAATTAATATTTTAGTTTTTACTTTCATTTGCCCAGCAATTAATCTTTTAAAAGCGTTTTTACACTCGGAAATGTATTAAAATATTGATATTGTTTTTTTCGCTATTTAGCGAAAAAAAAATGTATTTATAATTCTGTAAAATTTATATCCTTCAGTTTTATTATTTTGTTATATTTTTGCTCAAAACTTTTTTATAATTTAATTACCTTTCATTGTTTAAATTGTAATATTACTCGAATATATAATAATAATAATAATTCAATTTGTAGCCCTAAAGCACTGCCAAAAAACATAATGTATCCTCATGGCACATTTAACATTGCGCAACAAACCACTAAGAACACGGATATTATAAACTCTAGGCTATTATTTATCTATCAATATTTTCAAATCTAATAATAAATAGAATTCGATCAAAATTTCACATTACTATTGGCCTGACAAATAAACGAGACAATTATTGTATATTTTATATTATTATATTTATTGTCAATATTACACCAATATGTATAACTTAACATACTTATAATTAGTCTTTCGAGACTATGGAGCCAATGGATGAAATAAGATTTCATTTAAACTTTCACCTGTAAGTCCACTTATAATTCCACCAATATTAATAATTTGACCTACACTTTTAAAAACGCAAATATTTATAATTTGGCCCAAATTCTTATTATAAAATTTGGTCCATACTTTGATTGTTAATTCATTATTACTCTCTTTCATTATTCTTTAAAATATTTGTTGTTGTTTATTTTGATATTTTGTGATAAACAAAAAATGTTTAAAAAAAAATGTTTTGCATGCTTTAAATTTTGAAGAAAAAAAAAGAATAAAAATCTAAATATTTAATGTTTTCAAACAAAACCTTAAAACACACAGTAAAAATGAGATTTCGAATCGATTTTGTTTAATGGTTTGATTATCCCGTGGGAAGATTGTTTTGTAATAGTCTTAATAGAATTTTCTTATGATGTTCTTAGAAAGAGGTATTTTGGGGTTTTCACGTCATGAGTGTAAAAAGTTCCACAAGGAACTGGTCGGACAAATTTGTTTGGGGTAGTCCCAAAAGGGGATCTTTGTGCATGGTAGTAATAGAGATGTTCAAACAAACGACAGGCCAACCAGGGACTACTTACCTATATGAACAGAAACTTGGAGGAAGGTCGTGAACAGACTCAGTCTAGCACGGAATACAAAAGTACGGAATGTCTTACATTATAGGTCATCACTCAGAAACACACACACAATGGCACGGGAAATAGTGTTGAAATTTAATGGAAAAAACACTGATCTATATGAAATATTCATGCGCTTGTTGTCTCTTGACACTTACACACAAAACAATGACCGCCATAATACATCTGAACTAACCTACTTACGAATCGATCAGCCATATTAGCACTGACCTAGATAAAAAAAAATGTATATTTCTAGTGAGAAAAAAAAATTCAAAACAAAAAAATGTAAACAAAGCATATTAGCAAAAAAATAAATGTAACATTACATCATATACATATAATTTTTGAATTAATTAATTATATTGATTTTTTTTTAAAACAAAATTTCAACAAAACTGATTTAGGTCTAAATGCAAAAGATATATTCTGGTGTTGCAAGTAAAGAGATTTAAAATATATATATATAAATAATATATCTCCGTGTTGCCGAGACTGGATATTCCAGTTTCAAGGTTCTTTGCTCTGTTGTGTTTATATTTAATGTTTTGATCAAATTAATGTAATTTAAATTGCCATGCACTAAAAAGCCATTAACTTCAAATAATGGAATAGAGGCCTTAATCTAATTACTACTATCAAATTATATAACGATGATTCTGGAACTATAACTGTTCAGTCGTATAAACTATCCCAATAAAAATATTTATTTTTATATAGGCTTTATAGGCCTAAATCAGGATTCCCTACTTCTATAAGGCACCATCAGAACAAGAACGAAATATCTTATACATTTATTCTATAAAGAAGATTCATGCGTACTACTCTCATTCGCGGTTTGAGTCTAGTCCTGCATTTCTATTAGTGATTTAAATGATGTTACTTTGTTCAGGTAACCCATTCCATGCCTGGATGCCACTCGGGTAGAAATATATTCGTTTTCTCCAATTAAATCACTCACAAAAAGTTTCACTCCCATGCAGACACATTAAAAAAAATTATTTTTCTTATCTTATTATTTCCCCTTCTTGTAATTAGTTGGCACTAAAGGGGGAAAACCAACAGCACTTCTTTGGGAATTCCCGCCTTGTTATCCTAAAGACTTGTGGAAAATGGACGATAGACAGTGTGACAACTGAGATGTTGCCTCTGAGAATTACCAGATTTCTCGCCACAGGAGACTCGAACTTACCGCAATTTAAAAAAAAAAGACTTTATAAACTAAATTAGGAATGTTATAAGCTATATTGGGCAGTTTGGACAGCATTAAAGTTTATTATTGAATTTTGTTTTGTTATGACGTCATGGGTGTAGAAAGTTTCACAATAAACTAAATTAGGAATGTCTTGGGTTACAAGGTATATTGGACAGTTTTGAACAGCAGTATTGTTTTATTACTGTATACTATTACTTGTGTGTTTCTCGTGTGATATATAATATTTTTAGAGACTTAGTTGAAAGAAAATATTCTTCTGCTTAGAATCTAATTTATAATGATGCATTTATACCAAGCAGTGTATTCGTACATTGGGATGTCTGCACTTCTATAATTTACCCTTTTCCTTTCCTACATAAATATATTTATGTTTATATTATACATATTAGAAGTACGGAGGCTTCAATAAGTATATTGCTTGTGTTTTTCTGTGTGGCGTTTGAAACGTGGGGGCAAGCCACGCTCCAAATATCCATCCCTTCCCCCGCATCCCCCCCCCCCCCCACCAGAACCAAATAATAAATGAGCTCAATCAATTTGATATCTGCAGTAACCCTATTAGTTATGAATGTTTTGATAATTTTCTTTCCAACTATGCACCGCCCCCCCCCTTTCCCAAACAGTACCTTACTTAGAGACATCAATTATCCTTTTTCATCTTTTTTAAACGTTTGATGACCCCTCCTACCCCCCCCCCCTTGCTTTAAAGGCACCACAAAGACTGCAACAGAAGAACAAATTCAATGTATATAGATCATTAGTTGTTGTTGTTGATGTTTATGTGTTCATATAAAGACCTGTTTGTGTGTTCAAATAAATGACATGTTTGTGTGTTAAAAACAACAACCTGTTTTGTGTTATTCAAATAAAGACCTGTTTGTGTGTTCAAATAGAGACATGTTTGTGTGTTCAAATAGAGACCTGTTTGTGTGTTCAATAAAATTACATGTTTGTGTGTTAAAAAACAACAACCCGTTTTGTGTTATTCAAATAAAGACCTGTTTGTGTGTTCAAATAGAGACATGTTTGTGTGTTCAAAAAAATACATGTCTGTGTGTTTAATAAAAGACCAATTTTTTTTTTTACGTTTGACCAGGATCATCACTACAGAATCTAAATTTCTGACACCGTTTTCATTTCTAATATCCGTTTGGGATATTATTCAGGCCACTTAGAAAACCAAACCCTAAAAAGCTTTCCAAAATCGAAACGATCAACCAACATAAAGGTGTTGTTTGTTGTTTTCTTCAATTATAATAAGGATGAAACTGAGAAATTCTCCAATGGATGAGGTCGTTTAATTTACTGAGGTAAACGGGTATAATAGGGATACGTTGACAATTAAAACAGTTTATAGTTTATAGCAATTAGACTATGCCTTTCGTATATAGAAGTACAGTTTCTTTCTTTATCTGTTTTTGCTTTTCTTATACTTATAGTCTGTGTCTTTTTAATTTTTCTTCTTTGGTATGGACTTAATAGGGATGTGTTTTTTTTATTTGTGTTTTTGAATGTAGGAATATTTTTTACTAATTTTATCCCGTTTAAAAATCATTAGAAAAAATATATTTTCTATATATATATTCACTGATCAAAAATAGGAATATCTTGTTTTTCTTCTGGTTTGTATAAAAATGTTTGTCTATTTTCTGAACAGCATAGGAATAGAAACATCACGCTTGTCTCCCTTTATCTCTGATCAATAAAAATAATGGATACTGTCCCCTTAATATATATTTTTTTTTTTTTTTTACGCTGTTCACTTATCCATATAAGAGAGTAGCAGGAATAAACCGCCTATAATTAGGACAAATCTCTACGATAAAACAATGAAGTTTAAGTCACTCTAAATGTATATTACAGGTTAGTACTCTGAAATATAATTGTTTAGATAAGTGAAAGCATATTTTGCTTTTAGCATCAACTATTGTTTCAGGTCATTATCTATTCGTTGTATAGATCAGTGAGCCAGATACACACACTCAGAAATAATCACGCACAAATTATTCACATTCACGTGTATACTAAACTTGACTCCCAAACATTCGAACACACTATTGGCGAAAAAACAATTTCTGTAATTATTCGTTTCTCCGTCATTTTGACGGGCATAACTACTAGTATTATACATAACAAATAATTTCAGGGGCCGTCCGTAAATGTCGTCAAATTTAGGGCTGGAGGGGGAGTGGGGTGAAGGTAAAATTTTGTGACGATATGAGACGATTGGGGGGGAGCTTAAACATTGTAACGTTGCTTAAAAAAGAAGGTGCATTTTAAATGATATTATGCCTTAACAAGTTTCCCTTGATTAACTGCAGTAATTATATTGTTTATTATGATATACGCATACATTAATTAGAATATAAGTGAAATTAATTATGCTAATTTTGAAATCTAAAAATATAGTTGTTTCTATAGGGTGGGGGTGTACAGCTTTGTGACGTAAATGGAATGGTGGGTCTGGCGTTCTATGTTTCACTTGTGACGATCCGGAGGACATGAGACGTCATTGTGTTCGCTATTTTAGGCACATCTCTTACAGCCTTTCATATTTAGACTTTTTAAACTCTTCTTCCCCAAACCTTTTTCTGGTATTTTTGCCCTAGCCAAACAAATAAAATTATCGAGAATTTTTACAAACATAAAAATAATATATAAAACATTTTTTAAAAAACTGGATATCTTAGCTGAGTTATAAGGCAATACGCTGTGTGTCTCCTTGTGTGAGTGTTTGTGTGTCTCTGAGCTGGGGCCAGAATCGATAGATCGCGTGGGCCGCTAGCAAATACACGGAACGGCTGGAATTCCTAGAATATTTACATTGCAGACGTACTGGATTTGTCTGATGGCTTTAGTTTACATTTAATTCTTTGTTTTGCTTTGAACGTTTTTTTTATTTTGTTTGCTGTTTATTTAAATAATTTCAAATGTTCTGTTTCAACTCCGACATGTTCATTGGTGACCTTTGATCGAATATTCCCAGGGAAAATCATTTTGGTTTTATATAAACGTTTCCTTATGTGTTCATGTTGGCCAGTCTTTTGTTATAAGAAGGATGGTAAGAGTGGGCGGTGTGTGTCAAGGTCGGAATTGATTAACGGGAAATTTCTTTCTGGATAAACATATGCTAATGTTGTTGTTTTTTCTTTGCTTTTTTGGTTAAATCTAGCATTAAGATTTAAAAGGAAAACCCCAGTATGTTCGTTTCTCTGATATCAAAATTGAATGAAAACATTACATAATAAATTTAATGAAAACCCGGCATAATATGGAGTTTTATGAATAAAGGTTTTATGACAATCTCGACTTTTTATTTACACGTAAGCATGGATAAATATTTTATTGTCTTACGTATGCTCTGATATTTCCGGAACTCGTTTCTGTTTTTTTTTTTTACTTGTAAACACCTTATTGTTGTTGTTGGGAAATATCTTTCCGTTTTGCACGTGAAAAAAAAAGCACGTGGATTTCCGGAAGTCGGATGTTATGTTTTAATTGCAAACTCGGCTATTTCCGGAGTTGTTTCAAAACGCTTTCCATACTAAAACATCTATTGTTTTTTTTCATTGCACTTTTATAATTTTGTGTTGTTGTTTTTCTTATACAAAGGGTCTTCCGATGCTTCTCCTCTATATAGAAACAGCTTTAATTGGTATAGATTGGTAAATATTGGTATATTTATTTATGAATTTTTCTCTTGCATTATTTTTTATTACTCCCTTTATTTTAAGTTGCATTTTCTGTCTGTCTGATTGCAATCGTCGTGGGAGCAAGAATCGGCTTCGATTTTTCGACCACTACCCGTGGTCCAATCGAGCTGAAATTTGGACAGCAGACTTGCCCCGGCTAACAATACATTCTATCAAATTTTCAGTTAAAACAACTTAATAATACTACACTTATGACAATATTCATTTCTTAAAAGGAAAGTAAAAGAAAATTTTTGGTTTCACTTTAAAAATGCCTGTGCAACTTTTTATAGTTTTTCGGCGCAAAGCTAGAAAAAAAAATATGCGCTAAGATTATTTTTAGAACAATTCATTCGGAGTAAGGAGATATTTTTGAGATTTGCGACGCAGATATTTTTTCTGTACGTTTTATTTGCAGTAGTCAATCAATTATTTAATTACATGATGGTAAACTTAGTTTGCAAATAAAGGGAGTATAATGAAAACTTCGTTTTTATGGTTTTCTTGTTTATTTGTTGAATAACAAAGAAAACACACACACACACACATAGAATGGGACATTCCTGTCGATCGCTTCGACTAGCGTACCAAAGGTTTGAATTCTGGTGAAGGGTTAGTGGTTTGTTTTCTGGTCTTCAGGGAGGGGGGGGGGGAGGACGCCCCAGCTATGAAGTTAGTGGAAAAAAAAAGAAGTAAAGACGGCTTGGGTGCTGGACACACATTACTCCTAGTGTGCCGTGATCAGAGAAACTTGTAAATGTCGTACTTTACTTTAGAGAATCGGAACAGGTGAGATAGCTTTTCATTCTTCGACGCTTTTAAATGTAGGAGGAGATTATTTCTCCCTGTTTTCAATTTATTGTTTAAGTAGGAGCGCGTGTAGAAACCATTGTTTTTATTTCTGCATGCATCGTAATTATTTTTATTGTATAGATAATGTTGATAGGTCCGAGTAAAAATATGAGGCCATTTTTGGATCTTTTAAATATAATATAAACATGTAATAAATGTAGACTATGTTAAGACTTTCATTTAGATTGGTTTTTAAATAAGGATGTCAATTTAAAGTGCAGAATTAAAATTAGTATAGTCAGAAAAAACGAAAATAAAAAAAAAGTATTTTTATTACGTATCGACTTGATTATTTTTCAAGATAAAATCTTATCTTATCTTATAAGTTTACAGACGTTCCTTCTAGATAGAAGTTTATTACGTCCACTAGGCCCAAAACTCCTGCAAGGCGACAGAGATCCTTCGGTGGCAGGGATAGAACCCGCGACCTGTCCGTTGGTTATTGGTTGTCAGTCCGATGAACTAACCGCTGGACCAGCCGGCTTCAATGTTTCATTGTTGTTATTTTAAAAGTTGGGAGAAACGCACCTAGAAACGAAACAAAGTGCAAAGATCGAAATAAATATTGTGAAATTCTCCAGGGAGCTAATAAGAAAAAATATTTTTTTACTTATTTTTTTTTAATAGATTTTCTTTTGTAGTTGTAATTAAACTTTTGTTGTTGTTGTTGTTGTTGTTGTTTGCTCGCTCGGATATGGAGTACGATGTTTGTGTTTAACCCGACTCCCATTGGTTAATTTAAAGACGAGCGACCTTATTGCTTCACGTTCTACTTTTGGGATATTGCTTTCTGCATGTGTCCCTCAACGGCTGAATGGTTAGCGTCCAGGACTGCCTGGACAATTAAATTAGCTTGTATAAAATCAAATGAAAATAAGGAATTACAGAACATATTGTCTTCAAACATTCATTCGATGATTAAAAAAAAAGATAAATTTATGATAAGTGTATAAGATGAAAGTCTTTGTCGTTATGTTTAGGCATAGAGTCTAATGATGAGCTTGCTGTCACATTTGTAATGAAAAATGAAAGACTAGACTCGGACCACGGGATGAGCGTAGGACGCAATAATCTTCTTTAATGAAGGGGCGCCTGTAATATATAAGATAAGGGTGAGTGTGAAACGCAATAATCTTCTTTAATTAAAGAAGGAGCGTCTGTAATATATAAAATAAGATACGGATGAGCGTAGGACGCAAATATCTTCTTTAATGAAGGGGGATCTGTAATATATAAGATAAAATTGCAAGTGTAGTTTTGTTTTAAAAGAATAGTTTTTCATTGTTTAACCCTTACAGTCCCGGGCGCGTGTATAGCGGAACTGAAGGCAGCATAGATAGAAGTAGGTCGGTACAGGAAGGGTTAAGTTTGAAACCGAAAACAAATAAAGTGGAGAAAAAGTGTTTTGACGTAAACTCTGTGTTGCTCCCAGGAGAGGATTTCCTGGCAATGTATGGATCCAAGTATGACGTCAGTCAAACGTCATAATGCGAGGTCCGCGTAACATCACTGTTCTAAGAGTATTGCGTGAGGTAATGCATGCTACTTCTGGCACCAGGGAATAATGACCAGCGATGTGGTATTGACTGAGGGTTGCGCGAGGGCATCAGGTATAGATTGCGTGCTGTGCGGTGGTTATTCATCAACTTCAAACTGCCAACAACAGTTAAGGTGTCGTTATGTCACTCACTTGAAATGAGGTGGGCCAAGGAAGGGGCCGAGGGCGCTATGTGCAATGAGGTGGGCCAGGGAAGGGGCCGAGGGCGCTATGAGCAATGAGGGTGGGCCACGGAAGGTGCCGAGGGCGCTATGTGCAATGAGGAGGACCAAGGAAGGGGCCGAGGGCGCTATGTGCAATGAGGAGGGCCAAGGAAGGGGCCGAGGGCGCTATGTGCAATGAGGTGGGCCAAGGAAGGGACCGAGGGCGCTATGTGCAATGAGGTGGGCCAAAGAAGGGGCCGAGGGCGCTATGTGCAATGAGGTGGGCCAAGGAAGGGGCCGAGGGCGCTATGTGCAATGAGGTGGTCCAAGGAAGGTGGCACACCAAGAGCCTGCCCGAGACTAGCCACACCGCGGCGCGCAATTCCGGCATCCACCGCATAACGAAGAAAGCGTAAGGCCTACGCTGCCAGATCAACTACACGGCTTCTCGACATTTGTTAAATTCCCCCGGATCGTTAACGTGGTGAATTGCTCGTATTCATTCCTGCCTTTAAAACAGTCGGGATCCTATCTGTTTATTGTATGACTGTGAGAAAAAAAATGTGCATGGCTAGTGATTTGACAAGGAAAGCATTATGAAAGTGGAAGCGTTTAACGGGTGGACGCTTGTGGCACTTGTTCCATATGGCAGTGTTAGCATATGACAGTGGCAGAATAGCATACGATAGTTGAAGCAGGCCCACGAGTGGGGGGTACAGCCGGTACGCCGTACCGGGGCCCATGAGAGCTTAGGGGGCCCATGAATATTATTTGTATATAATTGCAAAAATTAAATTGGCAATTACGCAAGTATATTTTAATTGTTGCAATAAAGCTAAGAGGAGATGCCTCAAAACCTCCTACAATCTCACGTGGCGTTGGGGGCCCTTAATTTTGGTATTCTTTGAATGTGTACTTGAACATTTTGTTAAATTTGAAAAGAAGCATCTAGTTGTAATATAGGGCCTATTTATTTTCGATAGCATTTACGATCTCTTTTTTATTTTGTTTTCTCTAGAGACACTTACAAATATAGACCTATGAGCCCTACAGGCTTACAGTTCTCCCTGTTAGCTTAGTAGCCTAGGCCATGGGTTTACAACCTAAAGCCCGCGTGCCTCACATGGCACGTAGAGCGATTTTAGATGGCACGCGAGAGACCTCCAAAAGGTGCTTCTTGTTGATTTTTTTCAATAATTGAATGAGGAGGCACTAACTGTTGAAGCCGATGTTTCTGAATGGCGAGCAACACATTTCAGTGAGTTGAACTTGCTTTTACAAGGACGTGGCCAAATAGCACTTGACTGTTCGACCACTGGAATGGATTTGCATTGAAACTGGATAAATCTTGCACGTTATTCATTTTGAAAACACTTAACTACTTGTAATTTCCTAATTTATGCCATATATTAAAATAGATAGAGAGGAGTTTTATAAACAAAGACAAGACTTTCAAATTGATGGACTCACACCACATAAAATATGACTGGATTTATCCATATACAACCATCTTAGATGTGGATCTTTTTTTTTTAAGTGGAGGGATAGTGACCAGTTAAAATGCAGCAAGTTGAATTTTAAACACAAAAATGATAGATTTGTATAAAGAAATAATAATTAAAAAGTAATATTAGTCTTTATTTGAAAAGAAGGGAGATAATTAACCCGTTTTGTATTTGTTTTTTGCTCTAGTATGTCCAATATGGTTTATATATTTTTTTAATAAAAACATTAATGGCTCTTACAATTATAATTTTAAATTTATCAAATTGTGTAAGTTAGTTGAAAAGTATATAAATATTATATGACTAAATAATTTATAATAAAATGTGTACATTTTTTAAACATTACATTAACTACCAAGTTTGTATGATTACAATGTCTCTACACCGCTCAACGATAGTTTTAACGCAACAATTGCAGAGTAATAATAATATAAGAGAATATCTCAGTAAAAGTGAGATCGAAATACAATTAATGCATAGCAGGTGCCAGATCCATATCTCGAATCACGATAACTAAATGATAATTTTAGGCGATAATTAACTATCAAAATGTGAAAAATTAGTAATAAAATTCTGTATTTGGTGTAAATGCAAATAAATTAAAAAGGATGATAACCAGGAACTCGTTTATTTTTTAAAGTTAAATATTAAACGCTCTAAAGATTTTCTCTATACACCTCGCTTTGGGCCTCTATAATGCTACGGCGCTAAATAAATATCATTATTTTATTATTTTTTTTAAATATAATAGAGCAGGTTGACTTTCAGGCTGTTGGCACGATGAAAGATTTAAAAATCCTAGTTTGGCACACTATTAGCAATAGGTTGCCGACCCCT
This sequence comes from Anisus vortex, assembly GCA_949126835.1. Taxonomy (NCBI): domain Eukaryota; kingdom Metazoa; phylum Mollusca; class Gastropoda; family Planorbidae; genus Anisus; species Anisus vortex. The sequence goes on from OX421509.1 coordinate 8,362,718, forward strand.
GGGCTAGGCCTAAATAGGCCTACTCTGTCGCTGCATATCGGTACTAGTATGGCAGTTAAACTAGTTAGTCGATCCTTTTACACTTTAATGATTTCCAGTGCGGTAGCCAAGAGGGGAGATTGAAGGTATCATCATTTTAGACAAATGTATTGAACATTTAAAACACATTTTTTTTGTCATTTAACAAAATGTATTTTGGGAAGAGTTTGTAAAAAAAAAACTAGGCCTATGTGTCAACTGTATTGCCACAGCAGATCTAACCTTACATTAGACTACACAACATACAATACTGGTGAATATTTATAACTGATAAGAATAACATCAATAGGTAAATCACTAAACCTAGAAACACTAGAGGACATAAATTATCAATCAACAGTGAGAGTCACTTTTCCCATTTTACACATCTTTGTAATATTATTTGCAAGATCAATAGGCCTTCTGAAGCGCAGGAACAATTACAATAATTTAAACTAAGAGCTATGTACATGATTAAAGTATTTTCGTAACAGACCTGTAAGGCTTTGATTGAAATGATTACTCTCTAATGGTAAATGGTAACACTTATGACAGTTTCACAAATGGTCCACAGACCTTGTAAAAAGATTCCTGATTTTGCAAACGTAGGCCTATGTAATACAAATAAATTATCTAGTAATCACTAGTGTTTAAAAAAAGTGGGGGGGGGGGGGGAGAAGGGGGGCCCAGGAAAGATCTCGTACCGGCATCTTTTTTTTTCTCTCGAGGGCCCTGATTTGAAGCATTGGACGGCTAGGGCATATGGCAGTTTTAGCATGTGACAGTGCCAGAAGAGCAAAAGATAGAGGAAGTATATCATGACAGTTGGGGCATATGAGATTTAAAGCTTATGACAGAAATCTATTCGCCCCGCGAAACCAAGAAATCCGATGATGACAAAGACAGCATATACCATATACCATGAAGTGACAAACATAAAACAGTGGACATATGACAAGTTGAGGACATAAGGAAGTGGGAGCGTATAGCATACGGAATAAATGCAGACTATGAAGAGCTACATGGCAGTAATGCATTTAATGACACCATCATGACACGTGGCTTAGGTATCGTTTGACATGAGGACTCGTTATACAAATCTAAATTGAGAGACTATATAGTCTGAGTTTTCACAGGCGTAGTATTTCAATGTGGAGGCCTAAGCTACGTATTGGTCACAAGTAGGCGATACCGTTTTGCCCCATTGGCATTATTTGATCTTATAGAATCAAAAAAAAAACTACATATATATATATATATATATATATATATATATATATATATGGCCTATATAATTTTAAAACCTACATACAAATAAGTTTATGTTGTCATAATCATTCCTTCTGTTGCAGCTTTGAATCTATAAACTCCCGTGACATTTAATTCGTTGTAATACTGTTTTTGATTTTGATTTTATTTCATGTTAAACATTTGAATTTCTCGCTGCTTCCGGCAAGAGTTAATTTTGTAATCCGCAGGAATGAGTTAATTACAAAAAAAACTACAATAACATTAAAATCGACGCAGAAAATAACAAACAGGAAGTGTCTTGTTTTTTGCTAATCGTTTTTGATGAAGACAGGAAAGATAGAGATCGAAAAAGATAGATAATAACAGATATATATGCAAGATAGAAATTGCTGGAGAGATTGATATAAATTGACAGATACATTGATATACAGATTAACAGATTGATATATTGATAGATCTATAAATTGATAGATTGATAGATGGATAGATTGATAGATTAATAGATTGATAGCTTGATAGGCTTATAGATTAATCGATTAATTGATCAACAGATAATTGATTGATATATTAATAGATAAATAGATTAATAGATCAATAGATTGATAGATTAATAGATGAATAGAATAATAGATTAATAGAATGATATATTGATAGATTGATAGATGAATAGGCTTTTAGAAAGAAATAGACAGAGAAAACAGAAACTACATGTGTGTTTATCATATTATGGCGGGCCTAACAGGCCTCTAAGAGTTGAAAGTAAGAAAAAATAAATTAAAATGCTCCACGTCTAAACGAATAGCCTTTAGCCCATTTTTTCTCGAGACCTTGTTTCGCAATACCTTAAAAAGATAAAGAGTTATAACAAAATATTGATTTCTGCCTGTGGTTCAATGTAGGATGAGCGAACGTTACAATAGTCAGATTAAAAGTAAAAACACAGTGTTTGCGTTAGTTCTAGTTTAGGTCTTTGTTTTACTTGTTGTGAACGTGTTTTGAAGGGAGAGAATTCTAATTGGGTCACCACTCACTGTGCGGGGTGTTGTTAGTTGTTACTGACAAGTGAGTTATAGAACATGATTTGATGTTTGTTTAGCTGTTGTTGATGTTGTTGTTTTATTATTTGTTTACTACCAGCGGAGAATGATGGGGATAGAAACTGTCTAATTGTTGGGAACTGCTAGATTTTATTTTCTTTCGGGGGTGAAGCAGAAAATGTGCAGCATATTTTATGCGATAGTCTTTTATAATTACGTGGACAGCTGTAGAGATAGAGAAATTGATCGATGGGTGGTTAGTTAGATGAATAGAAAGATAGATAAATAGATAGATAGATAGATAGATAGATAAATAGATAGATAGATTGATAGATAGATAGATAGATAAATAGATAGATAGATAGATAGATAGATAGATAGATAGATAGATGGATAGATAGATAGATAGATAGATGGATAGATAGATAGATAGATAGATAGATAGATAGATAAAAAGATAGATAGATAGATAGATAGATAGATAGATTGATTGATGGATAGATAGATAGATAGATAGATAGATAGATAGATAGATAGATAGATAGATAGATAGATAGATAGATAGATAGATAGATAGATAGATAGATAGATTGATTGATAGAGTGGTATATAGATTGATGAATAGAGAGATAGATAGTAAAATAGATAGATAGATTAAATGACAGAATGATGGATGGATGGATGCATAGATTGATTTATACACAGATAGGTCATTCTCTGTATTCTTAGTAACAAAATAAACCAACCTCTTTATAACAGCTAAGCTTCACCTCTCTATTCAAACATATAAATCAACACACATTACCTTGGTTGTTTTTTTTTAATATTGATTACTTTAAACAAAATATTGTTCTGAGGTATCGTGTTGCCGAAGAAAAATAAACACCAAAAGCAAAACAAAAAACTTCAATGAAACTTAATTTAGATTTTTGAAATACAAATAAAAGGATTTATTTTTGGAATGAGTTGAATCACGAGTTAGCTCATTAATAAATATTTTTACTATGGTTTTATGAACCAAGACACGGGTTAATTCATCTGGTCAGATTGTTAGTTCAGGAATCTTAAATGTTGGAAATAACAAGTAAAATTTTCGAACACGAAATTACTATGGAAATGAGAAAGAATGAGAGAGAGTGAAAGAGAGAAAAATTTTTTAGAGATATATTATATATATATTATATATATATATGTGTCCCATTGTTTATATATATTATATATATATATATATATATCCCATTGTTTATATATATATATATATGTCCCATTGTTTATATATATTATATATAGAGAGATTGAAAGAAATTTTAAAGACATTCCCTCTATGTAGAAAATTATTGCGTCCAACGATTATCCGTGGTTCGGGTATAACAGGTCTGAGCAACAATTTTTGTTCCTCTGGCATTCTAAAAAAGTGTATACAAGATGGGCCACGCAGTCTAAACATATATCTAAAGTATAATTACTGTAAATGAAATAACTACCGTAAGAAGCTCTGGGCCACACTGGCCACACTAAAAGTCTGGGCGGACCGCTTTTGTGGTCCGCTGGTCGCCTGTTGCACAACTCTTGGGCTATAGATTGAATTGTTTGTAGGATTTAAAAAAATTTTTACATTGTTGATTTTTTCCTGATTTGGGGCCACGGTAGTCGCGCGCGTTCGACTAGCATACCGAAGGGCCCGGGTTCGAATCCTGGCGAAGACTAGGATTTTTTCCCCGGGTTCGGAGGGTGTTCCCTGAGTCTACCCAGCTCTGATGGGTACCTGACCTTGGGGGTAAAGTAAAGCGTCTGTGCAAAGTGGTGGCCACACAATCCTCCAGTACGCTGTGGCCACAGAAACTGGTGAACGCTGCTTCACCGGCCCTATGGATCAATTTAGTCCGACGGGATACTTTACTTTTTTTTTTTTTACTTTTGTCAACGCTGAACCCTACAAAGCCTCCATAGCCTCCACCTTCCCTTCCATTTTGTGTCAATTCTGCACTACAGTAGTCTCCCCATTTTCCTAACCCGCCCACTCATCCACCGGAAGCTGGCCACCGTCGGAAGAAGCTGAAGAGTGAAACAGAAAGAAGAAAAAAAACAAAAAAAAATGTTGGTCATCAATCTAAAAATAGCCCGCAATCAATTCAGCCGGCATGAAATGAAATCACGGACGCAAATTTGATCTTATCAGAGGCTTTTTCTTTTCTTTTTTTTTTTTTAATGTCTTTCTGTAAGCCCGTTTGGCCTTTTAACAGAAAAATATAACATTCATAGCCATTGAGTATTCTAGAGTCTAAAGATTGTGCCTGAACTTTATATAACCTGAAAATGAAACCTTAGTTTGTTGTCTAATGTTTTTTTTTATATAAGAGGTTGTTCACAAAGAACGGCCCGATTTAATAAAGAATTGTTTCAGTTATCTAATATATTACAGACGCTCCTTCTAAAATGAAGATTATTGCCTAAGTCTAGTCTTGTTTTTTTTTTTTTTTTAGTGTTTTAAATGATGTAAAGATACTGGTTTTCCTGATTTGTTCATGCAACCCATTCCATGCCCGGATGCCACTCGGGAAGAAAGAGTACATATATGCATTTGTTTTCGCATCTGACAAGGAAAATGTTTTTGTCTTTATGTTTATCAGGGCGTTGTAACAGATTTGTTATTGCGTTGTGTTTCTAAGTTAGAATTTAATGCTTTAAGTATTATTACTACTTTATGCTTTGCCCTTCTGTCATCTAGTGCTTCTAAGTTTAGTGATTTAACTTTTGGCGTTACTCTTGTCAGTTGTGAATATTCTCCAGGATTGAAACATGCAGCTCTTTACTAAATTTGTTCTAATTTTTAAAAATGTTTATTTTAGTTGACGGATTCCATAAAGAACATGCATATTCTAGTATAGGTATGACTTGTATAACTAAGAATGAAATGAGTCAATGGCCATATGAAAGAGGAGAGTCAACATTTACAACCAATAAATAGAAAAATCATATGTCGATATTTCATTTTTTGTTAGTTCTGATTTTCTGTATAAAATCTCAGAAAATTGATAGCAAGTACTTTCAGTCAGATATGTCTTGGATTGATGGAGACTTAATGGAGACTTGTCTGGTATCTATTTAATTATGATACATTTTATTTTGGTAGCAGGGGGTGGGTGGATTCCACTACGGCGCAAGTTAATAATGTAAGTAACAAAAGTGCAGCGTAAGTAATGTTTAGTACGCCACTAAAGTAAATGTCCTAAAGTAAATGAAACATTTCACTGAAGTAAACTACTTGAGAGTTGTATAGTATACCAATACATTACTTTAATTTTTTTTTAAATTAAGTTTATTACGAGTTTAAATTACGGCTACGTACTTTTTGAATCAAGATTGAGTACATGATTTAAATTAGAATCTATTATTGGCTATAAATTAAGTAGTTGTTTATTTTATTTTTTAAATCTAAAAAATAAAAATGGAAATTAAAACTAATAAAACAACACGTTGCTAAAAATATATATATAGTTTGATATTACAATTCGATTTTTGCCCTTTAAAAAGTTATGTGATTGTTTAAAAGTTATGTGCTTGATTTGGATTATCTGCTTTGTTAATGGGCCGTATTGCTGCTGAGAGTTAACACCCTTGCCGATTTTACAATTACGGTATATAAGATTGACTTGTATAAGGAGCAAGGGTGTTAACTCTCAGCAGCAATCTTTACAATTACGGTATATAAGATTGACTTGTATAAGGGGCAAGGGTGTTAACTCTCAGCAGCAATACGGCCCATTCCAACGCCCTACTCGCTATCTAAGAGTTAAATATTCAATGCTATAAGTAAGGGATGACTGATTCACAAGCTCGTAGTAACATGGTGAGCTCTCTAGCATAGAGCAACATAGATTTCAGAGTAACTTACACAGATTTCAGAGCAACATACACAGATTTCAGAGCAACATACACAGATTTCAGCGCAACATACACAGATTTCATAGCAACATACACAGATTTCAGAGCAACATACATATATTTCAAAACAACATACACAGATTTCATAGCAACATACACAGATTTCATAGCGACATACACAGATTTCATTGCAACATACACAGATTTCAGAGCAACATACTGTCATGTATATTGTTTTTCCAAGAATTGGAACACGCAATGTTTATTCCTCTGTCTCTCTCTTTTCTTACTACACACAATATTAGGACGTTTAGTAGGAAAACTAAAGGTTCTAGGTAATGTTGGGATTCTGTGTTGATCTCAAATTCTCAGAGTCTGGGAACGACTCATTATTTAATAGGGGAAGTTCCTATCGTTTTTGTTATGAGTTTTGTAATGATACCATGATTTTCACCCCTACTGGTAATGGGTCTATCCCTTGCACCACTCGGATAGTATTTAATGATTTGTTTTGTCTGAAAGACAGAGAGTTTCAAAATATGTTCCTTTGAGAACGTTTGTGTTTGCACTATTTTATTCTAACTGTACATAATAGATATATTGTATATATTGAACATACCACCTGAAATAAACTATCAACAACAGTTACACTGAAGCTTCCTTGTCAAATTACTATCCTATTGTGTTGAATACATTACTATAAGATTTATCTACTACCATAATATACAAGAAAGGAAATGTTGGAATACAAATACTGAATTTGTGCCCAGGACTATAAGAAGAGTTCGTGTAATACTGAAACATAAATACTAATAATTAAAGTCTCCCCTAGGACTAACGAGAATTATCAGCAAGATCTACACAGCTCTGGCCACAAGGGGATTGTGGACGTAACAAAATTTGGTGGTCTCGCCCGGTATATTTGAGTTCTACTTTTCCTGACCTAGGATTGACAAGATTTGGTGGTCTCGTTCGGTAGATTTGAGTTCTACTTTTCTTGATCTAGGATTGGAAAAAATTTGTTGATCTCGTCTGGAAAATTTGAGTTATATTTTTTCCTGACCTATAAATATTTTGTGACATTAGTAGTACTGAGAGCGGCATATTTGTGTTTCGTTTTCTAGGACTGTGAAACTATTCTTTTTAAAAAGAGGAGAGAACTGGTTTGCGTTTTTATTCCTTGGGAAGTGTGAAGATTCCACGAAGTGTTTAATATTATATTGTGCAAATTTCTGGACAAATCGTAAGTTGGAACTTTATATTTTATCATACAAGATATACTACTCTACTATAACAAATATCTCGAACGCTATACTATGGCTTCGAATATATCAAGTGAGGAACTTAATGCCATGTCATTTGCTGAACTAAAAGAATTAGCTGAGTCCTTTGGGATTGAGGCAGGACAGGCAAGACCTAATCGTAATCGTTTGACCAAAGAAATTATGACATGTTTGGACGGGCAGAATGCCATGAACACTGGTAGTGTAGTTGAAGTGGGACAGAACGATATCAATGAAGTTTATGTTGCTCCCAGTGGGGGCGAGGTAATTGCCCACGGAGACGAGGTAAGAAATATGTCATCTAGATCATCAAACAATGATGAAGATGAAGGGTTGAGTGAAAACCTAAAATTCCAATTAGCTATGAAGAGAATGGAATTAGAAAGTATGGAAAGGAGAGAATTGGAAAGAATTAGGATAGAAACTGAAAGGGAAAATGAAAGAATTAGGATTGAAAGCAGAGAAAGGATAGAGATGGCACGCATGAACAGACCTGACCATCGTAAGGATAGCAATGGTATGGATATTAGCGCAATGAAGCAACACTTGCCTATATTCAGAGAAGAAGATGTTCAAGATTTCTTTTTGCTTTTTGAGAGGATAGCTGTAGATTATCAGTTCCCTGATGATAAGATGGCTTTATTGTTAAGGTCAACTCTCAACAAAGGAAAAGCATTGGACGTAGTGTTGAGTTTAACACCCGAGGAAATAAATGACTATGAAGTAATCAAAGATAGGGTGCTAAAAAGTTATTCCCTGACACCAGAAAAATATAGAAAACTATTTAGAGACAGAAAGAAGGCATATGATCAAACTCATGTAGACTTTTTGAGACAAAAGGAGAAAATGTTAGAACAGTGGCTAAGGTCACAGAATGTAAGTGAGTTTGATAAACTCAAGAACCTAATATTGTTTGAGGAATTCAATGATTGTATTCGAGTGGATATTAAAACCCACATCTCAGACCGAGGGGTTGAAGATGTGCATGAAGCTGCTAGATTGGCAGATAAAAAGTAAAAAAAAAGTAAAGTACCCTTCGGACCAAAGTGATCATAGGGCCGGTGAAGCAGCGTTCACCAGTTTCTGTGGCCACGGCATACTAGGGGATGTGGGGCCAGCACAATGCCCAGCCGCCTTTACTTTACCCCAACTAATGTCAGGTACCCATCAGAGCTGGGTAGACTCAGGGACACCCTCAAGTCCTGGGAAAAAATCCCGGCTTCACCAGGATTTGAACCCAGGACCCTCGGATCGCCAGTCGAACGCGCTGCCGCTCGGCTACCGTGCAGATAACTATGCCATAATTCACGCCAGCATAAAGCCATATTATGCTGACAAACCCAAAGTGCACAAACCAGAGCCCAAGGAGGCTAGTAAACCAAAAGAGACAAGTGAAAACAATAATAAGAACAGTGGTGTAAATAATAATAGTAACTTAGTTCATTTCAGGAAGCAGACAGATGTAAATAAAGCGAAGGTGGTATGTTTCAATTGCAAGAAAGAGGGCCACATGAAGAAAGATTGTTGGATCCTTACCAAGAAGCAAGGTGCTATTCTACACTGTGCCAGAGTGCAGTAAGATAGCAAGCAGACAGAAGAAGTGTGCAACACAGGGTCAAGAAACTCAAAAGAAATGCGGCCGGCATCGCCCATAGTTGTGGAGTCGATGGTTTTTGAGAACAGTCTATCTAAGGTAAAAGAGAATAGCTGTACTCAATCTATTATGCTTTCAGAAGGCCGTGAGGAACAGATGGTTCCTGAAGTCCCGGAAGAGGACGACCTATCCGATTTTCGACCCTTTGTCTACGAGGGGACAGTGTCGACAGAAGTCGATGTACTCAGCAAGAAGAAAATACAGATATTACGTGACACGGGTTCTGCTGTCAGCGTGATCCTGGAGGGCAGTGTGCCGTTAACGGATGCCACCAGTACCGGTGAGTCTGTTGTGCTGAGAGGTGCTAGTATGGAGGCTGTGGAAGCTCCACTGCACAGAATAAAACTCGAGTCGGATATTTTTACAGGTAACATCGTAGTGGGAGTGTGGCGCGCACTACCCGTCAAAGGCGTTTCCATGATATTAGGAAATGACATTATGGGCGGCAGAGTCACTGTCGAGCCCATGGTTAAAGTGTTGGAGACAAAGATGGCGGAGGACAAAAACCTACGTCCTGCCAATGAACGCCCAACATGTGCACTGACAAGAGCAATGCAGAAAAAGAAGTCGGTAAAGACTCCTGCTACGCCGTGTAGTGCAACGAAAGATGTGTTTGTCTGTTCTGAAGACACACATGCGAATGAAACAGTGATAACAGAAACACCTGACATCGATTTAAGTGCTACGTTCTTTGCTGAACTAACAACTGGTGATGCAACCGAGAACGATAACATTTTGTCACCAAAGCAGAAATTGGTGAAAGAACAATTGAATGACGAAGTAATAATGCAACTCAGAATGAAAGCTGTTGATGAAAAGACTGCAGATGCAATGGCTGAATGTTTCTACATGAAAGATGAAGTGTTGATGAGAAAGTCGAAACCGCTCAACTCAGGTACAAACGAGTGGGACAGTATTCACCAGATTGTAATACCTAAGTGCTATCGTCAAGATATACTGCGTATGGCGCATGATCTTCCTTTCGCTGGTCACATGGGAGTCCGAAAAACGCACCACCGTATCCTCCCTTACTTCTACTGGCCAGGACTGAGAAGAGATGTCGAACAATACTGCAAGACTTGCCACGTATGCCAAATGGTAGGACGTCCTAACCAACGAATTCCTGTCGCTCCACTCCAGCCGATACCAGCGTTCGACGAACCATTCAGTCACATACTCATTGATTGCGTGGGCCCGTTGCCGAAAACAAAAGCCGGTTTTCAATACCTGCTCACAGTCATGTGTTCATCCACTCGCTTCCCGGAAGCCATTCCGTTGCGGAACATAACAACAGTGAAGGTGGTAGACGCCCTGACAAATTTCTTCACACGATATGGCCTACCGAAGACGGTACAGTCCGACCAGGGGACTAACTTTACTTCGAACATTTTCAAACAAGTCATGGAACAATTAGGGATAAGCCATAGGCTATCAAGTGTCTATCATCCTGAGAGCCAGGGAGCTCTGGAAAGGTTTCATCAGACATTAAAATCGATGCTTAAAAAGTACTGTTATGAAAACGAGAAAGACTGGGATAAGGGTGTGCCTTATGTACTGTTCGCTGCAAGGGAGGCCACTCAGGAATCCCTGGGGTTTAGCCCATTCGAACTTGTGTATGGACACTCAGTCAGAGGTCCGTTGAAACTTCTACATGAAACTTGGCTAACGGACAGTGAACCAATTGGACTTTTGTCATATGTAGATAAATTTAAAAATAGGCTTTATCATGCTTTTAACCATGTGAAGATTCATTTTCCACAGATGCAGGAGCGTATGAGACAGAACTATGACCGTAAAGCTACAGCTAGAACTTTTGCACCAGGTGACAAAGTTCTTGTGTTTCTACCTTTGCAAAATCAGCCTTTAAGTGCAAAGTTTAGTGGACCCTATGAGATAGAGTCAAAGCTTGGCGAGGTCAATTATTTGATAAAGACTCCTGACCGGAGACAAAAGCAGAGGGTATGCCATATTAATTTGCTTAAGCCCTATGTTTCCAGGGAAAAGAGTAAACCACGGGAGGTCCCCATGATTTCGTTAGCTAGAGTCCCGACGGATTTATCTAGGATAGAATATAAGTTTGCAGAAAGTAAACTTAATAATACAGATGCCCTTAAGAGTTTAGATACAAGGCTAGAACATCTTCCGGTAGAAGATAAGGAGAAGATTATTGAGCTGGTACATGAATATAAGTCACTGTTTACAGATGTTCCCAGGAGGACACATCTAATAGAACACGATGTAGTATTAACTGAGGGTGCCAGGCCAATTAAACAGCATCCATTTGACCCTATCAGACCTGAGCATATTAAATTAGATGTAAAGTATATGTTAGAAGATGACATAGGAGAAAAATGTGATAGCAAATGGTCTACACCCTGTGCGATGGTACCAAAAGCCGACCACACACTGCAGTTTTATAGAGACCTTGGGAAATTAAGTAATTTGACAAAGACCGACTGGTATCCCATTCCCCGTATCATCGACAAGATAGAGACAAGGCCATAGCTGATACTCTATCTCGGGTGCTACATGATTGACTGAATAACCCTATACTTCTTTTTCAGATCATCTCACTTATTCATTAAGAATGCGTCATGATAACCTATCATTCGTTTGAATTTTGATTATGGAATACCTATAGAATACTTGTATCATACAGAAGTCAAGTCTTTTGAAAGTATTAATAATTTTTATAATCATGTATAATATTGATGTTCTGATATATTTTAAATTCATTTGATTATGGAAAAGAAATTCCATTTAAATTTTGATGCATGATGCAATAAATATATATGCACGTATTTACTTGATATGGATGGATGAAAGTAATTGTCATCACATGCAATTACGTGAGAAAACTTTGAGCTAGTTGATTTATTATCTTGTTTTTATTTTAGTTAATGAATGGAACTAAATAATAATATGTACAATTTTTATCTTAGAAAGAGATGTAATATCAATTGGTATAAATTAATAGATAATATTGGAAATCTATTGCTAAATTGCTATATCATGGTAATAGAATGGGAAAAACTAGTGGATATTCACTATGTTGTATATAGGTTGTTATATATTTCATATATCCAGGAACGGAGGGAAACAAAGGTACCTAAAGGTGTACACTCATTCAACCCTGAACAAACTTTTATATTAAACTTTCAAATTTGCCAAAAACGCATAATAGTGGATTACATTTTAACATTGAGATTACTGTAGTAATCGTAACTAGAGCGTATTTTCTCCTCATATTTGAGAAAAGGGGAAGTATCATCATCTTAGGTATGAACCCTGTTAATGTCAAGTTGACACTGTAATTTAAAGGGGAAGTAACCTATAGTTTGATTCGAGCTACGTATTACTTATCTTTTGGTTTGTATATTAGAAGTAAACTGTTGAAAATTGACAGAGTTTGAGCAATGTTATATTTGTTTAAATAGATTAAAACTTTTTGCAAATTTTGGTGGAAATCCACACAACTGTACATAGTTAAAATAAGAATGACTAGAATATTTTTGAATTATTTGTACTTGTTGAGACATTAGTTAATATTAATACTAACGGGGAAATATTTGTCCATCACGTTATAATCACAATTACCATTGGGTAGTGACACTTTTTATAATTTAGTTGTGCCAGTGAGCCATGTTTGCTTAAATTGTCTTATAATCTTCCATTGATTGTTGGTTGTTAAAACGATAGTGTTAAGTACGAAAAATGTACCATGTTGAGTATTACTTGGGTAATTATGGTACATTATTTCTTTCATTGGGTGGGGGCGTGTCATGTATATTGTTTTTCCAAGAATTGGAACACGCAATGTTTATTCCTCTGTCTCTCTCTTTTCTTACTACACACAATATTAGGACGTTTAGTAGGAAAACTAAAGGTTCTAGGTAATGTTGGGATTCTGTGTTGATCTCAAATTCTCAGAGTCTGGGAACGACTCATTATTTAATAGGGGAAGTTCCTATCGTTTTTGTTATGAGTTTTGTAATGATACCATGATTTTCACCCCTACTGGTAATGGGTCTATCCCTTGCACCACTCGGATAGTATTTAATGATTTGTTTTGTCTGAAAGACAGAGAGTTTCAAAATATGTTCCTTTGAGAACGTTTGTGTTTGCACTATTTTATTCTAACTGTACATAATAGATATATTGTATATATTGAACATACCACCTGAAATAAACTATCAACAACAGTTACACTGAAGCTTCCTTGTCAAATTACTATCCTATTGTGTTGAATACATTACTATAAGATTTATCTACTACCATAATATACAAGAAAGGAAATGTTGGAATACAAATACTGAATTTGTGCCCAGGACTATAAGAAGAGTTCGTGTAATACTGAAACATAAATACTAATAATTAAAGTCTCCCCTAGGACTAACGAGAATTATCAGCAAGATCTACACAGCTCTGGCCACAAGGGGATTGTGGACGTAACAATACACAGATTTCAGAGCAACATACACAGATTTCATAGCAACATACACAGATTTCATTGCAACATACACAGATTTCAGAGCAACATACACAGATTTCAGAGCAACATACACAGATTTCAGAGCAACATACACAGATTTCAGAGCAACATACACAGATTTCATAGCAACATACACAGATTTCATAGCAACATACACAGATTTCAGAGCAACATACATATATTTCAGAACAACATACACAGATTTCATAGCAACATACACGATTTCATAGCAACATACACAGATTTCATTGCAACATACACAGATTTCAGAGCAACATACACAGATTTCAGAGCAACATACACAGATTTCATAATAAACACATAATCATTCTTCGATCCGACGATTGAGTTCTATTCTGGTTAACAGTCTGCAAAGTGTTAAATGTCCTTTATAAGTAAAAGAAGAAAAGAAATCAATAATCATTTATATATGCAAACTATTGAGTTGCAATTGTTCTAGATATATAATATATCATTTTTGTGTTTCTAGGCTGTCTTGTTTTCTTATTTATATTGTGATGTATATGCCTATACCGCCTTGTTTGTTTGTTATTCTCTGATGTATAGTACAAATATGTCCGTATCCAATTAAGGGTGAACGCACTCTGTCTTGTTTAGAGATGAAAGCCTTCAAATTCGCTGTGTGAGTTGTAGGTCAACTAATATTGCCGCCAAATCTGGCTTCTGTAACATAGCAGTCGATATGATCTGGCAAGCAGCCGATGGAGAAAGAAAAACAAATCACAAAAAAAAAGACACACACAAAAAAAAGAATTGAAAAACACTAACAAGGGAAAAAATATATTGGATGGCAGACGCCCACACGCGAGCTATTTTTAGAATCATCGACAGTCAATATGGCCGCCTCCACCCGCCGCGACCCCTACACCCTCCGTGCTGATTATCTTCCCTTGAGTAAAGGGGAAGTGACCGGGAGGACGTGGCGAGATGCCCGCCCTCCTCCTCAGCGAGCGGAAAGAGAATTGTAAAGGAACACACACATACACACAAAAAGCGCGGGGTCTGAGTGTAATGTCAAAGGGATGTATCTTTGGGTCCGCGAGTATGTAGCTGTAGATCACTTGTGCTACAGCGTCTGACCGCCTAATAGACAAATCAGATTTTGTTCGCACTGAGAAATGACTTAAGTTATAGATCGATAGTCTATTTCTAAACCAGAAAGTCTATTTTAAAAACGAACAGATGAACTTAGAAAGATAGATTTGTTTTAAAAGCTAATAGACTTTCCTTATTCTATATGATATGAAAAATGAATAGCCTATTAATATACTTTATTTCTTTCTGAGTGGCATTTGAGGCATAGAATGGGTTGCCTGAGATAGTCAAAGAAACTAAACCTGACACCATTTTAAAACTGCTTAAACTTGTAAAACTAGACTCATACCGCGGATAATCGTAGGTTTTTTTCGTGCGCAGCCAATAGCACTGTCTTTAATTACTCCTAAAACTTCCGCTGTATACAACTTTCGATTTTAATTTTCCATTGAGAAAATTATAGCAAATCACTAAACCGGAAGTCTAGATGACAGGGTGCGATCAGAAATTCCGAAACTAAGTATTTCAAGTTATCAAATAGCAGAAATATCAAAGCAAGCGGTCTATCTTATTATAATCTTTGCTTTGACAAGCAATGGTCATTTCAATTAAAAATGTGTCCTTTTAATTAATTTTTTTTCAAATTAGGAGATTTTGCAATTTTTGTTGTTTCATTTGACCGTCAAGACATAGTTGTACCCGTGTGTGTATGTGTTTTATGTTTATTGTAATGTATAATCAAAAGTTTGTATTATTTTCTCAGAATTTATAAGAAACAATGGATGAGGCAAGCAACATATCTTATCTTATATATTACAGACGCTCCTTCTATAAAGAAGATTATTGCGTCTTACGCTCATCCGTGGTTCGAGTCTAGCCTTGCATCCTTATTAATGTTTTAAATGATGTTAAGTTACTGGTTCACCTGCCCTAATGCCACTCGGGAAGAAAGAGTACTTATTTGCATTTGTTCTCGAATAAGGGATTAGGAAAGAGTTTTTTGTCACTGTGTTTATCTGAACATTGCAACAGGTTGTTATTTGGTTGTATTTCTAAATTAGAACTTAATGCCTTATGTATTATTACTACTTTGCCCTTCTTGCACAATCTATCTATCCATATCTCCATCTATGTGGGCGTTTGTTGTAGTTGTTTGTTGTAGTTGTTTGTTGTAGTTGTTGTTTTTTTCATCATCTACATGCAATGGAGCGATACAATTTAATTTAAAACGAAAATAAAGAAAGGCTACTTTGAAATGCAAATAAAATCCAAAACTAATTTACCTCCCCAGTGTGTTTCTTTATATTTTTTTTTACAAATGTTTTCTTTTTTGATTGTTTTGTGTGTGTGTGTGTTTTGTTTCGTTTTGTTGTTGTCTAACTTTTGTCCTGTTTCTATGGTAACTGAATTCAATGGTTAAGCTCAGCTGCCATGCCAGACGATACAAAATTACCATTTAAACTTATCTCTTTATACGCATAACCATGACATTGTGTAGGAGGGTCATACCAGGGGATGGGACATTAGCAATTGTATAGTTAGATAGATAAATAGATAGTTGGATAGTTGGGTGGATAGATGGATGGATGGATGCATGGATGGATTGATGAATGGATAGATGGATGGATGGATGAATGGATAAATGGATGGATGAATGGATAGATGTATGGATGGATGAATGGATGGATGGATAAATGGATGGATGGATGGATGAATGGATGTATGGATGAATGGATAGATGGATAGATGAATGGATAAATTGATGACTGGATAGATGCAAATAGATATATATATTATATATAGATGAATGTATAGATATAGATTATATATATATATGCCTAATCCAGAGTCTCTAGGTTAAACTGTCAATCTATCCATTCTTCTATCTATCATATATATTACATCTTTTCACTTATATACTATATATCCATGATAATCTATTCATACATTTGTATATATTTAAATTAATTTATCCGTCCCTTTCTCCTTCAGTCTATCCATCCATCTTTCTAGCCATCTCTCGGTCCAATTATCTGTCCATCTATATGCCCATCCATCTATCCATCTATATGCCCATCTATCTATCCATCTATATGCCCATCTATCTATCCATCTATATGCCCATCTATCTATCCATCTGTTTCAAACAACATTGACCCTAATAAATAAAGCCTTAAAAATTTTTGCGAAAACCCATATACATTTTTTTTCTCACCTGGTCACCGTCTCTTGTTGTTTTCTCCATTATCTCCAGGAGTCTAACAAGGACGCTGTCCATGAGGAGACCGAACTCGAACCCGAGCTGACCCCTGCAGACATGGCCGAGTATCTATACCTGACTCAACAGTTCGACGCCTTCTATGCAGCTCTGGACAGACTAGTCAACCAGTCCAAGGTGAGTGTTTTTTTTGTTGTTTTTTTTGCATTTCTCGTTGTTTGTCTTTGTGTGTCTGTATGTATGTCTGTGTGTCTCGGTGTGTCTGTGTGTATATGTGTATGTATGTGTGTCTCGGTGTGTGTGTCTATATGTGTGTGCGTCTGTGCGTTCTGTGTGTGTCTCACTATGTCTCTGCATGTCACTGTGTGCCTGTCTGAGTCGTGTGTGTGTCTGTGTGCCTGTCTCTGTCTGTTTGTTGTGTCTGTCTGTGTGTCTGCCAGTGTGTCTCTTTGTGTCTCTCTGTGTGTTTCTGTCTGTCTGTGTGTCTCTTTGTGTCTGTGCGTGTCTGTGTGTGTCTGTGCTTCTATGTGTATCAGTTGTTCTGTGTGTGTCTGTGTGTATATGTGTGTCTGTCCGTGTGTATCTGTGTGTCTCTCTGTGTGTTTCTGTCTGTTTGTGTGACTGTGTGTGTCTATGTGTGTCTATGTATGTATCTGTCTGTGTCTCTGCCTGTGTGTTTCTGTCTGTCTGTATGTGTCTCTGTGTGTATCTAGGTGTTTGTGTGTGTCTATGTGTGTCTCTGTATGTCTGTGTGTCTTTGTGTGTCTCTATGTATCTCTATGTGTCTCTGTGTGTATATGTGTGTCTGTCTGTGTGCCTGTCTGTGTGTGTCTGCGTGTGTCTATGTGTGTCTATGTGTGTTTCTGTGTGTCTCTATGTGTCTCTGTGTGAAATGTAAGTAAGTAGCCCTCGCAGACCAAGGTGATATATAGGGACATGTACAGCAGTGTTGACCAGTTTATATTGCCATGGTGTACTAAGAAATTGTATGGCCAACACAATGCCGGGCCGCCTTACTTAGAAAGGCACCCAACCTAGCTGGGTTGGCTCAGGGAACAAATCCCAGCCTTCATCAAGATTCGAACACAGGACCCTTGATACTACAGCAAAACGCGCTGCGCGCCGTTTTACAGATCTCAATATATCTGGTATTGGACAACGCGTAACATCATCTTAAAAAAAACACATCAAAATACATGAGTTGGACCACAGCTTGCTACCTAGGACGCAATATTTATCGGAGTAGATAAACTTCCACCTAATGAAGGACACCAGTGAAATTATAACAGAGGCCGACCCAAACCATTTTATGGGGATTTAATCGGAAACCGTACCGAAAGTTATACATTGACTTTCGGTCGAAACCGAAACCGTAAGTTTAACTACACCCTCGGTTGAAACTGAAAGATAAATTGAAATTGCCAAACAAAATTGTTAATTGACTGTACGTTTTTGTGCAATATTTACTAGTTTATGGGTACTCTATTTAAGTAAACCAAACAATATGTAATATACAGTTGTATATATATCTAAAATATATCATTTTATTCAGAATTGAATACTATTTAAGATTTAATAACATAAAAGACAATAGAAACTTTATATAAGATTTTTGCATCGAAATATTATCATATATAATCTTTATAAAATTAAACAACACAAAAACGACAAATGCAATGATGACCGAAAGTATATAATAAAATAAACCCTAAAGCTAACTTTTTGGCTTCGGGCGCAACCGAAACTCCACCGAAAGACGCCATTTGCTTAATGTCTGCGCCGAAACCGAAATTCGGTCGGCCCTTAGTCTATACTGTGTGGTTTGTTTAAGTTTGTTATGTTTAGAAATGTCTACGTCAATAGTACACAGGGCGTGGGGTTGGTTTTCTTTGTTGACTGGGCTGTCTGTTTGTGCATGGTAGTTTAGCAGAGAGAGAGGCAGAGAGAGAAAGAGAGAGACAGAGAGAGAGAGAGACAAAGAGAGAACAACAAGATACAAGTTCTGAAGTTTTTCTTCTCTATTGGAAATCGATGGATGGAATCACGTGGCCATTTACAAATTTAGATTTCTATTGTTGTTTTTCTCTCTCTATCTCTCGATTTCTGTCTCTCTTCTTCTCTCCAGGTCCTAACTGTCTCTTCTTATCTCTCTATTTTTCACACTCTCTCAATCACTCTCTCAATCACTCTCTCAATCACTGTCTCAATCACTCTGTCAATCACTCTGTCAATCACTCAATCAATCACTCTGTCAATCACTCTCTCAATCACTATGTCAATCACTCTCTCAATCACTCTCGCAATCACTCTCTCAATTTCTCTCTCAATCACTATCTCAATCACTCTCTCACTCTCTCAATCACTCTCTCAATCACTCTCTCAATCACTCTCTCAATCACTCTCTCAATCACTCTCTCAATCACTCTCTCAATCACTCTCTCAATCACTCTCTCAATCACTCTCTCAATCACTCTCTCAATCACTCTCTCAATCACTCTCTCAATTACTCTCTCAATCACTCTCTCAATCACTCTCTCAATCACTCTCTCAATCAATCTCTCAATCACTCTCTCAATCACTCTCTCAATCACTCTCTCAATCACTCTCTCAATCACTCTCTCAATTACTCTCTCAATCACTCTCTCAATCACTCTCTTAATCACTCTTTCAATCATTCTCTCAATTACTCTCTCAATCACTCTCTCAATCACTCTCTTAATCACTCTTTCAATCATTCTCTCAATCACTCTCTCAATCACTCAATCACTCTCTCAATCACTCTCTTAATCACTCTCTCAATCACTCTCTCAATCACTCTCTCAATTACTCTCTCAATCACTCTCTCAATCACTCTCTCAATCACTCTCTCAATCACTCTCTCAATTACTCTCTCAATCACTCTCTCAATCACTCTCTTAATCACTCTTTCAATCATTCTCTCAATTACTCTCTCAATCACTCTCTCAATCACTCTCTTAATCACTCTCGCAATCACTCTCTCAATTTCTCTCTCAATCACTATCTCAATCACTCTCTCACTCTCTCAATCACTCTCTCAATCACTCTCTCAATCACTCTCTCAATTACTCTCTCAAAACACTCTGTCAATCACTCTCTCAATCACTCTCGCAATCACTCTCTCAATTTCTCTCTCAATCACTCTCTCAATCACTCTCTCACTCTCTCAATCACTCTCTCAATCACTCTCTCAATCACTCTCTCAATCACTCTCTCAATCACTCTCTCAATCACTCTCTCAGTCACTCTCTCAATCACTCTCTCAATCACTCTCTCAATCACTCTCTCAATTACTCTCTCAATCACTCTCTCAATCACTCTCTCAATTACTCTCTCAATCACTCTCTCAATCACTCTCTCAATCACTCTCTCAATTACTCCTCAATCACTCTCTCAATCACTCTCTTAATCACTCTTTCAATCATTCTCTCAATTACTCTCTCAATCACTCTCTCAATCACTCTCTTAATCACTCTTTCAATCATTCTCTCAATCACTCTCTCAATCACTCAATCACTCTCTCAATCACTCTCTTAATCACTCTCTCAATCACTCTCTCAATCACTCTCTCAATTACTCTCTCAATCACTCTCTCAATCACTCTCTCAATCACTCTCTCAATTACTCTCTCAATCACTCTCTCAATCACTCTCTTAATCACTCTTTCAATCATTCTCTCAATTACTCTCTCAATCACTCTCTCAATCACTCTCTCAATCACTCTCTCAATCACTCTCTCAATCCCTCTCTCAATCACTCTCTCAATCACTCTCTCAATCACTCTCTCAATCACTCTCTCAATCACTCTGTCAATCACTCTCTCAATCACTCTCTCAATCACTCCCTCAATCACTCTCTCAATCACTCTCTCAATCTCTCTCTCAATCACTCTCTCAATCACTCTCTCAATCACTCTCTCAATCACTCTCTCAATCACTCTCTCAATCACTCTCTCAATCACTCTCTCAATCACTCTCTCAATCACTCTCTCAATCACTCTCTCAATCACTCAATCACTCTCTCAATCACTCAATCACTCTCTCAATCACTCTCTCAATCACTCTCTCAATCACTCTCTCAATCACTCTCTCAATCACTCTCTCTTACTCTGTTTTGATTACTTTTTCTCTTTAGCTCTTTCTTTCTTTCTTTTTTCTTCCTTTTCTTTATGTATTTTCTTCCCTATCTATAAATGTCCCTAATCCTATATTTAACTAAATACCTACTAACTTGCCTACCTATCTATCTATCCATCCATCGATCTATTCATCTTCTATCTATCTAACGATCTACCTATCTTCCAATCCATCTATCTATGTATCTATTTATTAACATATTTCACTCTATTTTCATCCTGCTTAATTTTTCGTACTTTGTCTCTTTCTCTCTCTCTCTCTAACTCTCAAAATTCCCGTTTCTATATCTGCCTTCCTTCATTCTCTCATTTTAATGGATATTTGCCATCGCCATTTCATCTCTTACCCCTTCCCCTACGTCCTACTTTCCTCTTTCTCTCACTCCCACAGTTTCATGATTCTCTTCTCGTCTGTTTCTGCCAGTCTTTTCTCTCCATTTCTTTTAATGTCTTTTAATTTTTTAAGTTCTTCATTTACTCTTTGTATTCCTCCCTCATATCTATTTCTGTATTACTCAATATCTCGTTTCTTTTCCGAATCGGTTTTTATTTATTCTTCTTCGCTTTCTACTTCCCACCCACTCTCTCTCTCTCTCTCTCTCTCTCTCTCTCTCTCTCTCTCTCTCTTCTCTCTCTCTCTCTCTCTCTCTTTCGCATGTCCCAGTTTCTAGCAGTGCTCACCTACATTCACACTGTCAAACACACACATGACGAATCAGTGAACATCAGATGACCTAAAAGACATTGCGTAATTCTAAAACTTCTAGTGGGTTGAAAGAAAGAGTAAAGAAAAGAGTAGGGGGGGGGAGGGAGCGGTGGACATTTGAGGCTTAGGGGGGGGTTGGGGTACGCTGGAGAATCTTGAAGACGTCTAGAACACCGTAAACAGAACACGACACTTGTTAAGGGCGGGACCGACGCCAAAGGGAGGGTAGGGTTCGTGGATTATCTGGAGGTCTTCAGGTTTCCTAACACAAGTAATTTAATTTTTTTTTTTTTTTCAAGTTACATCGATTAACTTGAAACCAAGCGTCGATAACTCCAACGGTGTACTACGAGATAGCGTGGCCAAAGAGATGTCCACACGATTTGGTATTTCTTCTACCCGTGTCAAGTTTATCCATCAAAACAAAAAAACCTAAAAAAATCGTCGAAATTCGAAGTTTTTACTATAGTTTAGGGGACGGCAACCTATGGAACGCGTGCCAGACTTGGCGCGCAGGGCAATTTTCAATGGCACGCGGAAGACTTCCAAAAACTTCTATAAGAAATTAAGTGCCAAAGGACGAGTGACTTTTTAGGATGTTGGCCATCTAAATAAATTAGAAATCCTACTTTGGCACACTAGTATAAAAAAAACGTTGCCAATCCCTGCTGTAGTTGGTGCTTACAGTTATTAGCAGTTGAATTAAGAAAAGTGCCGAAATGGTCTCTGGACTGAAAGATTAAACAATGAGATCACTAAATCATTTTCCAGTGGTAAAAACGCACACGAAAGAGCTGTCATAATAACAACAATGACAATTTCATGTTGTAAAAAAAACATTCATTTCTCTGGCACACACCATGGAAATATAAAAACTCAAATCTTTGTGTCTTTTTATTTTTTTTGTTTTGTATTGTTCAACGGATCCTTTACTTACTAAACTATCATACCACTTGGTTATTCTGAAAAAAAAAAAGTGACTCTTTGAATAAAATATTTTTTGGAACTTCTTTTCTGATAGAATTTAGCGAGTTTCTGAACCGTTCAAAAATGACCTTTTGACATTTTGTTGTCTATTTCAAACCCTGGTCTGGGTTAGTCTATTTGATATCGATACAAACAAGTTTTTCTGGTACCACTTCCTCAATTAATGCACAATCTAGAAAGACTCTTTAAACAAAAAAAGAAATATTTTGATCAGAGTTCTCATTTGACGATGTACAAAAAAGACAAAGAACTCTTGCATTTCGGAACATGAGAAATATAGTGGATATAATTGAGAAGAATAACTTGAACTATTTCTTTGTTCAGTTGGAATAGAACGCGCAGTTTATGCTAATGAGTCTTAAGGGAGGCTTGAAAACAAGGGGAGGCGATTGTTTTAACGTTTACGCAATATAGTTATTGCCCACACACACACACTTACATACTCACCTTCCTCTAAAATATTGGTCTCCCTAAAACTATTGTTATCCGCCTAAGCGACATAGTGGTGTGTGTGTGTGTGTGTGTGTGTTTGTCTGTGTGTGTGTGTGCGTGTGTGTGTGAATGAGGCGGGTTTCTGGGGTGGAGGGAGCTTGAAGTAGATCGAGTTTGACTCCAGACAACAGTCAGATGAACTGTTTGTTTTTAAAAAGAGACTATAGTCTAAGGAAAAAATTACTGGATAATTAGACCCCTGGTGTCTTCCTTGTACAGCTTGTTGGTGTTATTTAAATTTGGTATTTTTTACTTCATTTAGAGTATTCTTTTGTATTATTTGGAACTATATAGTACTGTTTGATATTATTTGGTAAATTAATTTAATATTCTTTAGTATATTGTGTATATAGTATTATTTGTGTTGTTTTTTTTACTTCATTTAATTTAGTCTAGTTTAGTACTATTTGAAATACTTTGGTATTTTTTGGTATTATTTGGTATTTATTTACTTAATTTAGTTTTTTGTAGTATTATTTGGGTCTATTTGGTATTATTTGGTATTATTTGGTATTATTTTTACTTCATTTAGTTTCCATTAGATCTATTAGCAAAGTATTATTTTGGTTTTATTTTGGACTATTTGATAAAAAAAAATACTTTTATTTAGTTTAATTTAGTATTTAGTATAACATCTATTGTTAGGTCTCATTTGGTTGTTGTTGTTTTGTTACCGATGTTTGGCACTATGTAGGAGTTTTGATTATTTTTTTAGAATTGTTTAGTATTTACTACATTATAATTTCGGCAACTATTTACATATCTATGTCTTGTTTTGTTCTATAGTAGTTCTATTTCGTTGAAATGAGTATGTTTGTGGTAAAACCTTTATTATCTTTGACCTTTGATTTATGTAGATGACTGCAGAGGATGCGCAGAGCTACGCAAAGAGTGTCGCTCTCCAGTATCAGAAGTTACAGATCGAGGACTACGAAGACAGGGTCATGGCCGAGAAACGAATGTACCAAAGGGTAGGTCACGTGGCTGGCTCATAGCGACAAATAGACTAATAGTTAGATAAATAGATGGATATACTGATAGACAGATAGACAGATAAATAGATAGATTGGTAGACAGATAGATAGATATATAGATAGATAGATAAACAGATAGACTAATAGATAGATATACCAGTTTTACAACAATGTGAACAATAACAAACCTGACTCCAATGACTTAGCTGCCACCATTTTGTTCTCTCAGTACCCAGTTGGCTTGGACCAAGTGCCCGTTGTGGACCTGGAAAGCCAGAATGGACCACGCTACGCCACCGAAGACCGCTACCCACAGAACGAGTACTTTGGCTACCCTTCACGTGAGTCCAGTGTATCTATGTTTGTTTGTATGTAAATGTTTGTAAGTGTGCGTATCCTCTAACATAGGGGTCGGAAACCTACGGCACGCGTGCCAGATTTTGCACGCCAAGGGATTTTTCAATGGATTTTTTAAATGTCTATTCAAGTCTCTTCTAAAAGACATTTAGTGCTACAGCGGGATGACTTTTTAGGATGTTGGCACGGTGAATGAATTAAAAATCCTACTTTGGCACAACGTTATCAATAGTTTGCCGACCCCTGCTCTAGCACGCTCAGTAAAGTGTACCTATTTCTCATAATATGTTTGTATCACTAGTATCTTATTCCTAGAGTAAGATTTATTAGTAAGACAATTAATTACACCCCGTCTTCAATCCCTTTCAATGCCGCTTTACTCGCTTTAGTTTAGAATGAAGTGAACATTTTTCTAAAAATTAGTCATTGTTGTGTGACTTGGACAAAGACGATATACTGAACTTCCGCGCTTTATTATTTTTATTTTTTTAGTGTTATACTAATATGGAAAGATGGGGTAGTGCGTGGTTGGTTTTCGTAGATTTTGTGTGCGGAAAGAACTCTACGTTTTATAGTGTTCTATTTTATTAAATACTAGTAGTTATGCCCGACAAAATGACGGAGAAACAAATATCTACAATGCGTTTTGATAAGAATGGTTGATGTCAAGATTTTCATTTTCAAAGGGATATCACTCTGTATTTTTTTTTTAATGGCGCTCCAGTTTATTACTTTAACCAATTTGTAAAGCGTTAATTTAAAAGAATAAATTAACCAATAAAGCAATATTGTTGATATAATAAAAATGTATTTTGGAGAACGTTTCCAATTTATGCATTTAGCTTTTGTCCCGATTCGTTAAACGACCAAGGCGTCTATAGCAAACAGACATATATATATATATATATATAACCTCAAGGTAATTATATATATATTGACTCTGATGTGGTGTTTAATACAATATCATTTGAATGTTCTATTATATTTCTTTAATAATCTTCACCGTGAACAAAGATAATATTTACAAAAAAATATAAATAGTATAATGTAGGCCTTGTGACTATAGCTAAAATAATATCTGCGAATGTAACACGTGGATGGTCGCCATGCTCGTAATTGTCTTTGTAATAGGTTACGGAAGTGTGACCTTTGACCCCTTGACCTGTGCTACAGACCTTTAGGCTCTGACCTGTAGCTCTACATTATAGAATCGAAAAAGTATGTCGTCCAATGTATAAACTCCCCTTTGTTCAATTTCAGAAATGGAAGAGCAGTACATTCCCCCTCAGTCCCAAGATCTAGGCGGTGGTGACTTCAATCTGTACGAATTCCTGGCTGCACTATGGAACGAAGCGTATGGTAAAGGTGAGTGGAGGGCTGTACTGTCCCCATCCAATCAACGCTCCTTTTCTTCATGAAGCGAAATTATCATTGGTTGGTTGTAAAACGACTAGATAGTTATTCTCAGTGTATTTGTTGTACTACATTTCCAAATCTATATATATATATATATATATACTAGTGGTTTTCCCGTCAAAATGACGGAGAAACGAATGACTACAAAGTGTTTTATAAGAGAGAAGAAAAAAATATTACAATAAAAACTGCAGTGTGAAAATTTCTTTCGGTACTTAGTTTTTTGTTTTTTTTTATTGTTTAATTGATTGTATAAAGTGGTTTATTAAAGGATGTTCTCAATAGCGTCGTGAATCAATGAAATAATTAAAAATTATAATTAAATTAAATATTAATTAAAACAGTAAAACTCTCCAAGCCATATTACTGGTGTGTACGCCGCGTTAATAAACAACTGTATGCAAAGGTTGGGAAGGACTCGCGTTCAACATAGTAAATGAACGTTCAATGGGAGATCATTCTGAAATGACGCTCGGTTTAGAACTTTAACATTGGGTGATTATCAATAGGTCTAAGTTTATTTTTTTTTTTAAATTAACGAATTAAGCAAAATTGTTTATATAATAAAAAAAATTCTTTTGGAGGACGTTTCCAATTTATTCATTTAACGTTTGACCCGATTAGTCAAACGGCTTAGTAGCCTATAGAGCACAGACATCTAAATAAATAAACAAACTCACGGTAATTATGTATATTGATATATAAAGCTCTGTGTGTGTGTTTAACCAATCAAATTGGTTTATTTAAAGACACGTGACCTTATTGCCCCATATTTTACTTTTGCTATTTGAACTAGGACATGTGTCCGCGCTAGCTGAGTGAATAACGTATCGGACTGCCATGCGGTCAGTCCGGGTTCGATTCTCCAGTTAGTCTATACCTTTCTTTTTTCTAAAAAAATGTTTTTGATATCATATAACTTTAAAAAAAAAATATTGTAAATCCACGGGCAACACCGGGCAATTTTAGCTTTTTGTTATCCACTCGCCTAGCTTTCTGTTCAGTGTAGTTTATGAAATATTTATCTGTAGCTTTTACAGGCCCTTTTAATTTTGCCCCAGGCAACGCCGGGGAATTTACCTTTATATTTATTGAAATAAAGGGGAATTTACCTTTATATTTATTGAAATAAAGTATTTTAGTGATATGGTATCATAGCTGTCATTTATTTGCAGGTAACTCAATTCGTACACCATGTATCTAATGACATAATAGATATTATGAAAATGTTTTTAGCTTTACTTGACATTACGTCCTGGGTCTACTTTCTTGCGTCTAGGGGTCTGGATCATTATGAAATAATACACTCAAGCCTCTCGATGAACGGTTCAAGCACTTATTTACAAATAATTAAATTAAAGTGTACTATCGATAATACATAGCTACTTTAACCAGCGGCGTAGCTAGGGGAGGGGGGTCCAAATTTGAAAGTTCCCCCGGGCCCCTACTTGATGTGGGACCCCAAAGGAATGTCCAAATCCTTTTTTTTTTCATGTCATAATGTCGAATGTCAAAATGCAGGGGCCCCTAAAGAGGCCAAGCCCCCCGGGCCCCCAAATCCCTAGCAAGGACACCGTCTTTAACACTCTGCAAATCAACAACACCAATACACATCTCTCTGGCTGAAATAGGTTTTGGTGCAGGAAGCGCTTGAAACTGAATACCGGCAGTTGTCAGAATGCGAAGGAAAATGCGTCCTAGAAATATGTAGAGACTAAGAAAATACATATTGGACTACACAAATACTCTCTAAGTCGAAATTAAATATAAATAAATAACGCTAAATTAATTATGCCAGTTAGTTATACAATAATATGTAGACAATTTAAACGTGTTGTGCACGCATAACATTACATTATGCCCACAAATTGCTATACTTCGATATCATCAAAAACCTCTTTAATATCATTATTATTTTATTTCCATTCTGACAGGTAACGAAGAGGCCCAGGACATCGTTCGCATGTTGTATGAGAGGGTCAGCCAGGACAACAACCCAGATGACATTGGACAAATTAGAGACATCTTAGGTAACGTGTGTTATGGACTGTCTCTATGATGACTATTATTACGACTCGTTAAATCGGATTCAATGAATAGTTGTATCTTTATTAGAAGTCTCTAGATTTTGCGAATATGTAGTCCAAGCTAGGGGTTCCTTGACTGACAGGTCTATGCAGTAATGTAGTTTATATTCGGTATAATTATCTTCAACACATTTCTTTCAACAATGATATATCAAACAACTCCAGTTGTTGAATAAACAATTTTCTTTAAATTGTAGACTCAAGATAAACTATAAGTAAATGCATCAACAGATGGCGAACATAAGAGTTTCATAAAATTTCATAAAATATACAAGTATCAATATAGCGACTTCTCTCTACAAACTTTCAAACTGAACTAACTCTAAGGAGGTAGGGACTTTACAAAGAAAACTATTATCGAAGATTCTACAGGGTCCTAATACGCATTTCAATTTCACTGCTCTATAGGATACTGGGATCCAGACTATAACCTTCAATTTCCACGGGGTTGAACGAATTATTTATTTAAAATCTGCACTAAGGACTGTAAGGTCAACCCTTGGACTCTAATACGCACTTGTTAAGAGGTCAATGCCCTAGTACGTCATTCATCTATGACCGACATTCGTAACACGTGTGACATTAGGAGACTTGTCATTAATTTTTTTGTTGTTGCTTTTTTTTGCCATTAGGATTCTTGTCATTAGGGTTTTTGTCATTAGGATTCTTGTCATTAGACGCCTTGTCATTGGCTTTTTTTTTTGGTTCTCATATGTCATGTTTTGAGGCGGATGTTTTTTTTAGCTTCGTCTGTGTGTGTCTAAAATAAAAGCTTCCAACCTATTCTGAAGACTTATAATATTGTTGTCTTTTATTTTAGCTCACTGTCTTTCACAGTCTATGTTTTTCTCTCTTTTTCAGTTTCTTTTTCTCTGTTTCTCTTTTTCTGTTTCTCTCTTTCTCTGTTTCTCTCTCTCTTTCTATGTTTTTCTCTTTCTCTGTTTATCTTTCTCTATTTCGCTTTCTCTGTTTCTCTTTCTCAATTTCTCTTTCTCTGTTTCTCTCTTTCTCTGTTTCTCTCTTTCTCTGTTGCTCTTTCTTTGTTTCTCTTTCTCCATTTCTTTTTCTGTTTCTCTTTCTCTGTTCCTCTGCTTATCTTTTTCTGTTTTTCTTTCTCTGTTTCTCTTTCTCTGTTCCCTTTTCTCGGTTTCTCTCTCCTCTCTTTTCTCTTTCTCTGTGTCTCTTCCTCTGTTTCTCTTTCTTTGTTTCTATCTCTCTGTTTCTCTTTCTCTCTTTATCTTTCTCTGTTTTTATCTCTGTTTCTCTTTCTCTGTTTCTCTTTCTCTGTTTTTCTTTCTCTCTTATTCTTTTAATATATGTGTGTATAATCAGAATGTCAAACTACATTTATTGTGCGTATAAATCGCTTTAAAAAATGCGTTTTTTTATTATTTATTCCTTTGGTCGTCCACTCCTCCACCCCCCCCCCAGTTCTTCCTCTGGCTTTACATTAGCTATCCATTCTTTATATTGTCTCCTATCGCCATGTCCGAGCTGCAAAGACTGTTGGGGCTCGAACGGGGGTTCGCTAGCGCTTTAAACTTAGTGTAAAGGGTTAGGAATGGTCAGCGTTTGGAATTTGATCGCATAACGTCTAGTTTTACATCGCAGCTCATTAATCTCAAATCAAAACTCACATCGGTTTCGTAAAGAACAAATAAAACGCTATGGTCGTCTATATCTCATTGCGACCTAACTAGTTTAGGAAAGCACCATTTCACCTTTTTTAACTTTTCTATTTCCACCATGTTCTTGAAACGACAAACAACACATGAATGATTTAACGCATTCAAATTTACAATTGCAGTTGACACCGTTGCCGCATCGCTGAACGAGAAGCCCTACGACATCAGGCCCAACGAGCTTGTAGCGGTCCCAGACCCAGCCCAGAAGGCATCCAAGCCGGCAGTGCTGCTTCCTAAGGAAACGCCAAAGGAAAAAGCCAAGGAGGAGGCTATGAAGAAGGTGGAGGAGATCATTGTCAAGGAAGAGATCAAGGAGGCCAAGGCTGAGAAACAAGCTGAAACTAAAGCTGGTAAGCTGCATCTGTCAATTTGTCGTAACACAAGCACAGACAAGAAGTGTAGTTTTACTAAAACTTTGATTACATGTTTAGATTCACGTCAAAGTTTGTTAAATTTATAAACATTTAATGTATTCTTGTGTTGTTGTTTCTTTTATCTTATTGCAGAGCAACAGAAGCAGTAAATAAAGGAGATGTCTGAATGAATGTGGAATTGGTGTACAAATTGAGTGAACTGCAAGTAAATGACAGACTGCGGAGCGAGTGCAATCATATAAAATATTCTAAAACGACTATACGACAACTCAATTTTCGGCGAAGATCTTCATAGCACCCTAGGAAAAACAGTGTATAAAGGGACATAATTA
Source organism: Anisus vortex (assembly GCA_949126835.1). NCBI lineage: Eukaryota > Metazoa > Mollusca > Gastropoda > Planorbidae > Anisus > Anisus vortex. Next base: position 8,393,175 of record OX421509.1, read on the forward strand.
TCAACAAAAAAAAACAAAATCAGCCTGGATCTCATTGTCGCAAAGACTATTGGATTTTCTGAAACAAAACTTTTGGTTAAATTATTTAAAGTTAATTTTAAAAAAAAAACTTTCTAAATTATATCCTGTTAAAATAAATATTTATTTAAAATTATTTTTTTTTACAAGAAAGTAAAAAAAATACTCTCATCATAAATTCTACCATAATTCAACCCTTAACAAAAGTTCATAATGTTGAAGTGTTACCTAAAGAACAGTTTGAAATCGTTTCTAAACAAATTCTGAAAAATATAGATTCTATGTTATGATTTAGGTAAATTCTTTTATCAAGGCTATAATTTTGTTATTAAAAGTAATGAATTAGATTTCCTCGTGTCTGTGTATTAAAAAAAAAAAACAACTAAATTTACATATTTTTTAAGAAGAAATCAAAACATTGGTACGATGAGATTGAACTAAACATCAAATTACTGTAACATTCTACTGTTTGAAAAAACAAATTGATTTTTTATTATCGTAATTAAGGTTATCATAAGCGGCATATATTAAACAGTGCAACAGACCTTACAAAATAAAATCAAAAATGAGTAAAATTGTTTTGGTTTAATACTCAACATTATCTGTTGTATTGAAAACTTATATAAAAGTTTTTAGTTTTTTTTAAATGTAGGCCCACTGTCAATCAAGTTTTTCAAAATTCTAAAAAAAAAACATTTTATGTAGCTAAATTACTATTTTTGGAAAGTGTAATAATTAACAGGCGTGAATGCTATGATTCTGTATTTTGGTTGTTGTTTTTTATTATTTCAAAGTATAAAAACTTGTATTTCACATGTTTTAGTACAAGAAACAAAATATTTCCACCTAATAACCAATGTATCTTTAAAAATAGAAAAGGTTTGTTTGTAACAGGTTTTTTCTTGTTAATGCCAAAAGTGTCATAAATAAAACAAAACAATTCGATTTTATACTGTAGATCACTTAAACTAATAGATTAATTATTAGACTACGTTCTGCCTTTTGGGCAAACCGATGTTTTCATGGCGTAAAACATTTGGTGTTAAACTAATTGGGAATTTTTATAATATAATTTTAACTTTGCTGAGTTAATAATATTGAGTTAATAATAAAAGCATATTTTAAAGAAATGTAAACCAGAAGAAAAAAAGATTATTTTTTTTTACTTTCTTAGAAAGATATTTTTTAACTTGTATACCTGTCTTGAGTTTTAAAAAACAATTAATTATTTGCCATTTAAAGGAATCTAATTTGAAAAATAAAAATAATTGAAATGTATGCAATTTTTTTTTTGTGATCCAAAAAAAAATTCATTATTGAAAATAAAGAGAAAATATTTTTGTGCCAAATGGAAGTAACATAAAAAAATATTATACAAAATCCCAATTACAGATATTATCATTCCAGGTTCTCATTATTTTTTTGTATATTGACATTTTATCGACAATGGAATAAAAAAAATTGTAGAAATTTCAATAAATAATTAGCATCCATTGATAGCTGAACATTCGCTTATTTTGTAATATTATTAAACATAATATTTAAAAATGAATATTATCCAAACATAAGTTATTTTTTAAAATTTGTTCAAACAGAATAATGCAGTGGTATAATTTATAGCGGTTTTTAAAAAATGTATGTAAACAATGGTTGCTATAGTGACAAACAGCTGAGTTTATTTTTTTCTTTCTCAATTGTTTTGTTGCTGGTGATTTTGTGTTTTGATTTCCGGGTCTCAAAAAACATTGTTTGTTTTCTTTTGTGATTTTACTGCAAATATATAAATATATATATATTATATGAATATATCTTTTATGTATATATGTCATATGATTTTTCTTGTGACTAAATGTATATACTATATATCAATGTTGGATTTGAAACAAAATAAACTTATTTACTGTTCTTTAAAATAAAAATGGAATTCGCTCCCTTCTTTTTATGTTGCCACTAGGAAAAAATCTATTTTTAAGAATGTATCATTTTTTTTTAAATATTGAAACTTTCATTCAGAAAATTTAAAGACCAAGTGAAGAGGTTTTTCTCAAAGGAACGAGATTTGGAATAGCCTCATACGGCAGTGACGTATCACAAGGGAAATAAATAAATAAAAATAGACGTTATAAATCTATATTTAACCATTTTGTTAAAAATAAGAACCGGGAAAAGATTCAAAACATGTGGCAATAGATTCAAAACACGTGACAATATTTATTTTTCCTAGTCGAAATCCTTTATGTTACGTCACTTTCCTATATTGCCGGAAATAAAAAAACATCTCAAATGGCTACGAGATTTGGAGTAATCATCCGAAAAACACACACATTTAAGTGCAAATATTGAACTAATTACTTAAAATGTATCTTTGATATTTTGTATAAATGTTTTTTGTAACATTCAGATACTGAATACACTATTTACTATCAAAATCAAATGTTAACTCAATTTTGATAAAAAGCTCTTTACTTGGTCTTTAATTTTATCTTGCACCAAAATTTCATAAAATGTTTAATATTTTTTAACTTCTATTAATTAAAATCTACAAATATGTTTTTCATTAATACAGGGGGCGTAATTCTATTTTTAAAATGTCAGCTCTGCTTCTCTCCCCTTCGTCTTGCGCGTGTTGTGTGCGTCCCCCCATAATGCCTTGTTGGAAACAACAACAAAAATGGCTTCCCTTCCGCTCCCCACGTTTGTGTTATTGCTGGCTTCCGGTCTCGTCTGTGTCTTCACTCACCTGGCTAGCGTAGAAACGAACACACCACTTTCTTTCATAGGGCCAAAAGTCTGTTGTGATTTCTTACTTTTGTAAATTTTCACTCTAAATGTCTTTAACATTTATTTGAAAATAAAATAACATTTAGATTTATGGGTAGGGCAAAGTTTTTTCCTTTTTACTTCTGGAAATTACGAAATAGTATTTGTTTTCTTTCGTTTTGCACCCCAAAAATCATCTTATTCTCCTTATCTACATATAGTTATAAGTAACATGTCTAGAAACAAACTGTATGGAATTTAATCAATAACTTTTAGTTCCTATAGAACCTTTTTTTTTCCTTCGGAGGAATAGCTTATAAAAAAAAGTCCATGAACTCTAAAACTTAATTCCTTAGATTTCTGTCTCTTCAGGTTTTTTTTTCCTAATTTCTTTATCGTTAAAAAAAATATCTTTCCTTTAGAATTTAATTTCTGCTCAAAAATTCTTTCTTTTTTTTTTTCATCCAATCATTTTGTTCCTTCATTTTTTTTAAACCTCTGCAGCCCATGATGCTCTGGGAGACCCCGTGACACTTTCTCGTCACTTTGATTGGCTGTCAGCTAAGTGACCTAAAAAAAAATAATCTCTAAACAAGCTAGAGGAACAAAACTTTGATAGCTCACAAAAAATTCTGACCTAAAATACTTCTACAACAAATTAGCTTATATAGTTTTGAAACTTTAGATTACTAAGAAATAAAATGGTCATTTCTAAATTTCACAAAAGAAATTTTGCATTTTTTGTTTTCATGTTTACACATCTTATGTTCGTTACATAAACAATTGTCACACATGTTTATATTGTAGACTAAACAGTTAAGATACTAAATTTCTACTATTTGATACTTTTGTCTACCAAAAAAAAGATCTATATAAGGAAATGTTCGAGATAAACTAAGAAATATATTTTTTGTTGTGACTAAATAAAGAAAAAAACAAAACAAGAACGATAACTTTATATGTTGGTGTTATTAGTTGTCTTTCTTTTCATATAATTAGTTCGTGAGATAACTATTATAAGTTATTGTTTGCGGTTGTGTTATGTTTATGCTGGTACGAATGAAGAAATGTACAATTTTCTCTTTTTTTAAAAATCTTTATGATAAAATCGATAAAGAGTGGAGTTTGGAGAACATTATTTAAAAAGATTTTTGCACCACACACACACGCAAATTTTAATGAGTTCACTTTACAAATGAATGAAAAGTTCATCGGGAGATTCGAAAAGAAAGGTTTCGGTTAGCTAGTAGGCTCTTCTTCTTCGTAATAAACAACAAGGCAATTAGATATATTGAACATCACAGTGGTCTCTTGGTCTGTTTCCTCTTCCATAGAGTTTTCTTTTGGTGGAGGTCTTCTCTGGCCAGAACATGTTGCGAGCTTTTTAATTAAAGGGTGTGTGTGTGTGCTAGCGTGCGTTCGTGTTTCAAATTCATTGCTTAGATCAGGGGTCAGCAACCTACGGCACGCGTGCCAGATTTGGCACGCAGAGCGATTTTCAATGGCCTGCAGAACACCAAAAAAATGCAATAATTCATGTCTCTTCTACAAAAATTGAGTACTAGAACAGGAGGACTTTCGGGCTGTTGGCACGCTGAATGAATTAGAAATCCTACTTTGGCACTCTATTATCAAAAGGTTGCCGACTCCTGGCTTTGATCGTATTGATAAAAGCTGGCAGTACAATTCATCTGTTGAAAAAGCTAAAAGCTACTAAGTGGATATAATATGACATGGGATTGGGCCGTCAGTTCAAGATTGTTTACCAATGAATGATCAAACTACTGGGGTTGCACCTCTTTTCCCATTCGAACACAACGTCAACATTTTAAAAAACCAGACAAAAAATCTTAAAGTCTTGATTAACAATTATTGTCTATTCAAAGTCTGCGATGAGAATTTAAAAAAAAAACATTACAAGTTTGCTAATTTTAATGCCATTTTGAAAACAAAAAAAACAAAAAAGTCGAAAATATATTTTAAAAAACTAAATTTAGAAAGCATTGACAAAAAAAAACATGTAATTTTAATTTTACAAATTATTTCTTTAGAAACTAAAAATAAAATTAATTACCCGTAACAGCGATTTTATCTTTTCTTTCTTATTTATTTTTCAAGCAGACTATAAACCATAAAATAAATACATATAAAAAGTGATGGGAAAGAAATGAAACAAAATAAATAGAATACAATTTTAAAAATACAACATCCAAGAAATCTTGTCATGTTAAAAAATCTATGTTTATTTACCATAATAAAAGTCGTAATGATTCCTGAATATTAACATTGAACAGGTATTGACTTACATAGTGTTCGGCGAAGGGAGATTATAATTAATGTCATCAACAGTTTGTACGAGTTACTTTTCTTTGATCGCTCGAACCAAAAAAAAACACACTCTCGAACATACAAAAAGGAACGTGGTTTCAATAAAGACATCGGGTTGGTGGCCTGACAAATCGGATTGTTTGGTTTGACACCGGGTTGCTGGTTGACTTTCCGGGGTTTTGTCGGGTTTTACGTCCTTGGACAGCGTGTGTTACGTCTTCGGTTTGGGATTCTGCGTCTGGTTCTGCTGGAAGGTCTTGTACATGTTGCTCCAGTTCTGCGCCACCAAGTACTGTTGGTACGGCGTCAGCATGGGCTACATGGGGGGGGGGGGGGGGATGAATGAAAGACGGAGGGTTGTCAGTGCTGGTGCGATGGTCATTTGCAAAGATAGATAGATAGATAGATAGATAGATAGATAGATAGATAGATAGATAGATAGATAGATAGATAGATAGATAGATACATGGATAGGTAATCAGGCATACATTAGACACAAAACAGACAACTAAAATTCAATGAGACAGTCCTAACCAGACAGAGCCAGAGTGACAAAAAGACACCTAACAGACTGTCAACAGAAAACAGAAAGGCAATAGACAGGCAAAGACAGACAACAGTCAGACATCAGGCTGGCAATAGACAAAGAGTGAGATAACCATACAGCAGACAGTCATCAGACACCAGTTAAACAACAGACAGACAACTGATAAACGAGAGCCAACATACAGACAACAGACAGACATACAGACACAGAAAGTCCCAGACAGACTCACCGGCGGTTGTTGCTGCTGTTGAGAATAAGCCGACGGGGGTGGAGGCAGCGGCGGTGGCGCCCTGAGATCTCCGAAGGGCCGCTGCGAGGGAGGGTATACATCCATAGGGTACCCATAGTAGTCTGCGGGCGTGGCGCGTCGCTCAGGCCCCCTGTGGAGTTTACAAAATGGCTTACTGGTGTTACTGGAGTTGGCTACTTGTTGTATTTGTCTACTGTTTTATTTTTAACTCTGGCAGCAATAATCCATGCCCTGGCTGAGCTATATATATCTATTAAATGTATTAGGGAAATCCATATAAGCTTCATTAGTGAAACATGTCGTCTAATCTTTATTAATAATAATAATCAGTTAGCTTTGTCACCTAGCCTAGAGTAATGTCCGTGTTCTTAGTTGTATGTTAAATGCGCTCTGAGCTTACATTATGTTTGTTGGCAGCGCTATACAAATATTGTTATTATTATTATTATTATTATTTATATAGCGCTTCTAACCATGCTATTTTAGCATGCGCGGCGCGCCCAAAACTCATGCGGGGCGACAGGGATCAGTCGGCGGCTGTGATAGAACCCGCGATGTGTGGGTTGACAGTCCGGTGAACTAACCTATATTTTACTATATTAAAAAGTTAATGCAGCATTGTTTAAGAGATAAATGATATATATGCTAGCTTACCTTCTGATTTATGTACATAATACTGATATTATTATTGCATTTTACATGTATGTAACATCTCCAGAGCCTTGATGCTCTTTTGCCATTAATTCAACTACATAATAAGTAAAGTAGGCCTACCCTTTGGACGTAAACTGATCATAGGGCTGGTGAAGCAGCGTTCACCAGTTTCTCTGGCCACGGCATACTAGGGGATGTGTGGCCAGCACAACGCCCAGCCACCTTTAAGTAAGTTAAGTACCCGTCGGACCGAATTGATCCAAAGGTCCGATGAAGCAGCGTTCACCAGTTTCTGTGGCCACGGCATACTAGGTGATTGTGTGGCCAGCACTATGCACAATCGCCTTTACTTTACTCCAATATGTGTCTGGAACGCATCAGAGCTGGGTAGACTCAGCGACACCCTCATGTCCCTGGAAAAAAATCTTAGCTTTCACCAGGATTCGAACCCAGAACCTTCGGATCGCCAGTCCAACGTGCTACCGCTAGGCCACCAATTTTATCTTACCGTCTTCCATGAGTTATGGCTACATCTCATTCGACATTCGACTTACATGTGAAAGTTGAGCAGCACACACCCCAAAAACACACACACACACACACTAGTCCAGTTGGTTTAGAAGCACTCATCTAGATTTTTTTTTTTTAAGTCTTCGAAAAGGGGAGATTACCGGCTTACTTTTTCACGTAAACTGCACAAAAACACGAGACTATGATGACAGCCGCCACCAGTACTATAATGAGCACCGTCAGTAAGATGAGCGTACACCAGTTCCACATAGTTTAGACGGGGAGATAAACTCTCAACTTAATAGAGTTGACAGCACAAGTTGCAAATAACGTAAATTATCTCCCACTTGACACAAAATTGATTTGGTCTGCTGTACGTATTTCTTTGTTAATTTTTTGTTTTGTTTTAATTTCCGGAAATTTGTTTGTTTGTTCGTTAAAGGGTTAGGCTCTGTCCTTCGTCACCTGTGTTCGAATCCGAGAGACCGTTTTGTCATCCGAAACAACGAGGTTGAGACTGAAAAATATACAATGATAAAAAAAAAGAAAAGAAATTGGAGAAAGAAAACATTATGAGGAGATCCCGCTGACCACTAGATTTTGTTTTCGCAAGCGGTTTCGGTTTACCTCTGTGGGTATAATATATAATATAGGCCAGGGGTCGGCAACCTTTTCATAGTAGTGTGCCAGAGAAGAAATTCTAATTAATTCAGTGTGGCCAACAGACTAAAAGTCATCGTATTCTAAAACTCAGTTTCTTGTAAAAAAAAAAAAAAAAAACAGCACTTAAATCGTCTTTATGTGGGTCTTCCGCGTGCCTTTGAAAATCGCTCTGCGTGCCGAATGTGGCACGCGTTCCGTAGGTTGACGACTCCTGGTATAGATTATCATATAGACTATTTTCACAAAACTTGAAAGTACCCCAGGGCTAGAAATGACCAACAAAAACAACAAAGTTTAAAGTGACATTTTTTTTTTTGGTGTTAATCAAAGAAGGGTTAGGGCTGGAGGAAATTTAGAACGTTAACCCTTACAGTCCCGGGCGCGTATATAGCGGAACTGAAGGCAGCATAGATAGAAGTAGGTCGGTACGGGAAGGGTTAAGATCTTTTTTTTATAATAAGGTCCGCGAATTGCTGGAGAGGGGATGCAATGGTCAGCGGGATTCATCTCCCCTCGGTGATGGTGGACACCGTGATTACCTTAGGTACATAGCAACGGCGCACGTTCCCCCAACGACCATAACGAGGAGCAGTAGGACCAGGATGATAACAATAACGATAGTGCACCACGTCCAGTTTTCGTCTTCCGCCATAGCACTACGTTTGGCGTCTAGCACTATACGTCTGGGAAGAAAATAAGGTTGTATTCTGGTGGGTGGGGGGCGGGCAACAAGTTGTGGTAAAGGAAGAAAGATTATCGACCAGATAGATTTTAATTCTCAGGGGCCGATGGAATCACTGGTGGCACACCATGTTTAATGGATCCCTTATTGTTAACAGACGTACAATTATTAATTAAATACGTGATTTTAATTTCTTTTTTTACCCTTAAAGCCCAGTGTTCCATCTATGTAACACAAGGGAATTAATTGTGATTTTTTTTTTCAATTAACTTAGTTACTGCCCATTATTGTACAGGGCCCTTACCTAGAGCCAGAAAAGAATTTGGGCCTCTGGGGGTTCAAAATAATTTCTGCGTGGGCTGAAGTGAAGTTCTTCTGGCCTGAAAGAACCTTTGACCTGTTTTTTAAAGCGAATCCGAGATGACTGTCTTAATAGAAAATCTGACGTGTTTCTCATGCTTGGATGCTCTGTCGTTTAGGGCGTGGACACAGTGCTGTTCAGTCCTCCTGGAGGCCTTTGTGCATTCTTGCAGTAAGTACCCACGCCGTCTCTGCGTCTTCATGAACTTAGACTATATAACTCCTAACCCAGGGGTCGGACACCTTTTCATAATGGTGTGCCAAAGAAGGATTTCTCATTCATTCAGCGTGCCAAAAAGCCTATAAGTCATCCTGCTTTTGCATTAAATTTCTTGTAGAGGAGACTTGAATTTCAATTTTGGGAGTCCTCTGTGTGCCATTGGATATTGTTCTGCGTGCCAAGTTTGGCACGCGTGCCATAGGTTGCCGGCACCTGTGACCTAACCCACCTAACGCCGGTTGTTGTTTTTTTCATCGCTTGTACACAGCCCTGGAAATGAAACATGATGTTGCTCGTGGGGATCAATGGAAAGCGAGGTCCTCCCTGCAGCCCAGCCAAGAACCTTAAAGGACTACTGTGACCTGATATTCTTTTTGTCCCTGGCTGTTCATTCAAAAGAAGTCCCGTCCTGGCGTTTAAAGCAGAGCTCAACTATTTTATTAGGCATAAGGAGGGGATCGTTTGGCTAAGCTTGAAGCTCCCAGCTACAAGTGTATCTGCCCTATAGGGATACCGGGTGACCGTCAGTTGGAGGCTCACATGGTCATACGGCATACGGGCATGAAGGGTTAGGGTAAATTCTTCCTGGTTGAGTATAACGACCGGTGGGTTAAATGGAGTGCTAAAAGTACGTGGATGAATGGATTGATGGATGGATAGGAGGTTTGGATGTACGATTGGATGGATGAGTTGTTTGGTGGATAGATGGCTTGATGCTAAAATCAATCAATCCACATATTGTTGGATGAATGGGCCCTAAACAGACATGCAGATAGTTATATATATAGTTGTATGGCTATAGATAAAGGGATGAGAAAGACAAATAGATAAATAGATAGGTAGGTAGGTAGGTAGGTGTGTAGGTAGGTGTGTAGGTAGGTGTGTAGGTAGGTGTGTAGGTAGGAAGAAAGATATATTTATAAATTAATTGACAGGCATGCAGTTAAAAAGACAATGAGACGGATATGTAGAAAAACAGAAAGAAAAAGACAGATGTGTGAATTGCTATATAAATATAATATAGATAGAATGATGGAGAGATAGATGCATATATAGAAAGAAAGACAATAGAAGAAAGATAAATTGAAAGATAGATATATATATAGTCTAAGATAGATAGATAGACAGATAGATAGATAGATAACTAGTTAGACTGATAGTTTATAATAAGTTAGATAGATGGATAGATATATAGTTAGATAGATTAATAGATAGATAGATTAATAGACATATAGATTAATAGATAGATAGACAGACAGATAGACAGGTAGCCTGACAGATATAATTATATATAGATAAATAGATAGTTAATATTACCCTTATTTATTAATAAAATACTGGAATGTTTACATTGTTGGTAAGTACAACACTATGGATGACGTACTACACAGAATTATAATTCAAGTTTTCATAACGAAAGTCACTTTTAAAAATGCGCAAATACTGAAGAGCTATATATAGAACAATACTCCATCCATTCACATTCTTGAAGACAACGGTGGATGACACCTTTTTTGCAAGTGGACTACTTATTTAGTTAGTTTTGTCCTTAGAAACCGAATGCAATAAACTACATTTTTTTTGGAAAACTCTAAAACATGCCATGATACTTTACAACTAATTATAAAGGACGAAGTCATTCTCTGCAGACTACATACATGACATACAAAACTAACACATCCCTTTCTCTTCAAACGAGAAACGGCCCAAATGTGTGCTTTCTGCAATGTCACCTTAACAGTTTTTCACATTTTGATGAAATGCAGTACATTTTTTATAATTCAACATAAATATTAAATCTGTAGAACCCTTCATGAACTTTTCAGCAAAGTTTAAACAAAATATATAATAAACTATATTAAAGACATTCAACTGTTCTACGGAATTTAAAATTGTAAGAACAATAAAATAGATCTAAGAAAAACATGGCTGACATTAATCAAAAGTTCTTAAGAAGAAAACATAAAAAGCAAAGAGTTCCGTAATGTCAAATTTGCGCACCTCAATTTGGGGTTTTTCGATATATGACAGAAATAGAATTTAAACTTCAAAATTTTACAAAACACAGAGCAGAAGAAAACGATAATGAACGGACGGTCTTTTTTTTTTAAACTGTGGAAATACCAAAACATGAAACTTATCATAAAAGGTATGTTTTCTTTTTAAATAACCCAAAACTCTGGTCACAGTAGAACATTAGATTGGAGATGTGGCCCATCCAATTTAGTAAAAGTTAAAAACAACTAATCTAGGACTAATCCATACATGATCTTCATGGTTTATGTTTATTGACAAGTTGTAATAAGGGGTGGTGACCCTTTCAAATGGGAGAGATCATGAACTTCCGGTGTCATTTCCCGCCATATTCGTAACAACAACAAAAAACGTGCTTTTGCTGGTGTTTGACAATTGATTTCAAACTCGACCGCTAGTTTTAGAAATATACAAAGGCTACAAGATTAGTTATGAAGAGTCTGTTTTTAACATCAAAGTGATTGGGCGATAATTATTACTTTAAGTGTTAGTCACGTTAAGTTAAATTTAGCTTTGTCTATAAAATAAATTCGTCAAGAGCTGCGTCCTTGGTTTTTAAAAAGACACAAAGTTTAGATTCATAAAAACAAAAAACGAAAATTCTTTTGCATCAAGCAATTAGTTTGGAATTATAAATATTCTTCAAATCTGACTTCACAATCCATCATTTTCTTTTGGCAACATCTTTTGGAAATGAAATAAAATTGTATCCACTACATTTTTTCGCACTACCAGTAAAGCAGCATGTTTTGAATAAAATGAACGAATGGGACCGGAAATGTTTTACACTTCGACCTTTTATGCATGCATAATTGTTAAGACCTGTCAATAGTACCCATCACCTAAAGACAACAAGAAAAAAAAAGACAAATTCAGAAAAGATCTGCATGGTTCATTACTAGCGAATATTCACAACTGAAAAGAGTAACAATAATAGTTAAATAACTAAACCTAGAAACACTAGAGTACATAAGGGCAAAGAGTAGAGTAGCAATAATACATTAGGCATTAAACTCTAATTTAGAAATACAACACAATAACAACCTGTTGCAAAGCTCAGATAAACATAAAGACAAAAATACTTTCCTTTTCCCTTATGTGTTGTTGTAGAGATGGATGCAAGCGTGGACAGGTGGGTACGTAGATGCTTCGTGGATGGATAGAAGGATGGATGAATAATTAGACGTGCGGATGGTTTGAGAAATGATAGAACTTGTCTGTCTTAACTGAATGGAAAGTAGATTCCATACTTTCGGGCCAGATATTGAGAAGGTTCTCAGGCCAACGGCCGTTTATAAGAAACGGTGAATCTACAGAAGCGAGGAGTCGGCAGAACGAAGTGTTCTTTGTGGGACAAAAAGTTTGATTAGTCCCTTGAGTTTAAACGTCGACTCATTATTATGTAGGCACTGATGGCAAGGTATCGCCACTTCGGATTCAATTCTGATTCTGGCCATCACAGTGTTTAGATTAAGAACTTTTTTGTCAATAGCATTTGTGTGTATTAGATTTGTTCTTCTACTTCTAGAACAGCGACCCACCGGCCCTTGCTACAAAAACGTTGCTCTGGAGGTCTGCTTCAACTGCACGTGCCAAGATCCTGTGACCACCAGAACGTTATGCTGCGACAGGTGATCAAAGGGAATGGGTTGGTTCGTGGCTTGGTTGTGATATTTGATTGGTTGAATGATTGGTTGATCGATATTGTTTGGTTAATGGATCGATTGGGAGGGTTTTGATTGGTTGAATGATTGGTTAGTCGATCGATTGGTTGCTTGAATAATTAATAGACAGACTGATAGACTGAATGGTATATAATCCGAAAGATTAGATGGATGGATAAACAGATTGGTAGATTGAGAGAGAGAGATAAACAGACATGTCAATATATAGATAGATAGATAGATAGACAGACAGACAGACAGACAGACAGACAGACAGACAGACAGACGGACAGACGGACGGACGGACGGATGGACGGATGGACGGTTAAACGGATGCACGGATAGACGGACGGACGGGCGGATTGACAGACAGACAGACAGGCAGGCAGGCAGGCAGACAGACAGACAGACAGACAGGCAGGCAGGCAGGCAGGCAGGCAGGCAGGCAGACAGACAGACAGACAGACAGGCAGGCGGGCAGGCAGACAGACAGACAGACAGACAGACAGATTCAACGAATCGCAACATTCAAAACTAAATTTGAAAAATAATTATTGAAGCACTTAATGATGACCTGATTCTGTTCTAGCTTGGCGCTGCGTTCTCCGCCTGTGGCGCTGATCCACAAGGCCGTGGGCGTTGAGGCAGTTCCGCCGACCACCCTCTCACCCGAAGAAGACGTTTTCCCTTGCTACCAGAACATCGTTACGCTGGTGTGCCTGCTGACGATCTTCGCGTTCATCTTGGCCTTGGCGGCTTACGTGTAAATAAACGAGTTTACATTTAGATAAAGCAAAAATATAACAAGCGTAGTAACAAGGGGGTAGGTTCTTGTTTTTGTGCCGTGGGGGGGGGGGGGAGTATCCCGTCGGACCAAATTGATCCATAGGGCCGGTGACGCAGCGTTCACACGGTTTCAGTGGCCACGGTATACTAGGGGAGATGTCGGCACAGCACAATGCCCAGCAGGCCTCTACTTGACCCCCAACTAATGTCAGGTTATCCTATCAGAGCTGGGTAGACTGCAGGGACACCATCGAGTTCAGGGGTTAAAAAAAAATTACATTCTAGCCTTCACCAGGATTCGAACCCAGGACCCCTCGGTATGCTCGGCCGCCGTGCTCGCCCCCATTGAAAGCAAATATGTAATTTGAGGAAAGTTCTAAAGGTGCAAGGAGGGGGGGGGGGAAGGCTCAACAAAGATGTGAAAAGATTAATGGTGGGCACATTTTTTTTTCTCGTCCACTATTTTATTCTAAAGGGGTTGTCCATAAATGACGGGTATTCACCTACTAAGGTGAGGGGGGATGTCAAACATTAGTGATAATATGGGGCCGGGAGGGAATCTTGCCATGTGCATTTAAATCAGACCTCCAATTTACGTGAGCCTGTAGACGAGGATAAGAATGTGAACAAATGTTTTGTTTTATTTATATATATATATATTTAGTAACTTTTTTTTAAAACCTACTCGCCCGGAGTCTCCCGGCATGCGGAGTGCCCAGAATTCAACTTGGTTAAAACGTATAGGTCAATCCAAATACTATAATAAGATGGACCGCTTGCTCTACGTGTATAGTTCAATCCAAAGACTATATAAGATGGACCGCTTGCTCTACGTGTATAGTTCAATCCAAAGACTATATAAGATGGACCGCTTGCTCTACGTGTATAGTTCAATCCAAAGACTATATAAGATGGACCGCTTGCTCTACGTGTATAGGTCAATCCAAAGACTATATAAGATGGACCGCTTGCTCTACGTGTATAGTTCAATCCAAAGACTATATAAGATGGACCGCTTGCTCTACGTGTATAGGTCAATCCAAAGACTATATAAGATGGACCGCTTGCTCTACGTGTATAGTTCAATCCAAAGACTATATAAGATGGACCGCTTGCTCTACGTGTATAGGTCAATCCAAAGACTATATAAGATGGACCGCTTGCTCTACGTGTATAGTTCAATCCAAAGACTATAATAAGATGGACCGCTTGCTCTACGTGAATAGTTCAATCCAAAGACTATAATAAGATGGACCGCTTGCTCTACGTGTATAGTTCAATCCAAAGACTATAATAAGATGGACCGCTTGTTCTACGTGTATAGGTCAATCCAAAGACTATAATAAGATGGACCGCTTGCTCTATTTTTAGACCTTCGAAGTGTTGTTGTTTTTGTTTCCATGCGCAGCCAATAACGCTGTCCTAAATGACTCCTAAACGTACCCTAATGTTTTCCGCTGTATACAACTTTCGATTTTAATGTTATAATTTTCCATTGAGAAAAATCATAGCGAATTACTAAGAAGGCAGTCTAGATCAGGGGTCGGTAACCTAAGGCACGCGTGCCAGACTTGTCAAACAGAGCGATTTTCAGTGGCACGTGAGAGACCTCCAAGAATATTTTTTTAATGTCAAAACAACGTATGTCAGCATAATTAATTGGTGCTGCGTGGCGAACTACATGGGAATCACACTAGGCGTCGACTGTTTTAGTTCAGGAATGTTTGTATTCAAAGCTATCATCATTGGAATCTGTGATTGAATCTATTGTTAAGATAGTCAATTGTATAGTTTCTGAAGTCCCTTCTAGAACAAAACGATACGGAATAATCCGAATATATGTAAAGTCTTGGGTAGATTCGTTTCTTTACTGGAAGCTGTTAATGTGTATTTTGATGAAAAAAAATATTTCCGGTATTGAATGAGGAGAACTGACTGTTGTAGCCGATGTTTCTGAATGGCATGGCGACACGTTTCAGTGAGTTGAACTTGCATTTACACGGAAGGGGTCGAAAAGCACTTGAAGTGTTGGACTACTGGAATGGATTTGCATTGAAACTGGAAATATCTTGCCGTGAAATCAATTTAAAAACATTTAACTATTTTCCTAATTCAAGGCAAATTAAGATGGATGAGCTTTTTCAGAAGTTCACTAGTGATATTAAAACAACTCGTTTGGCATCACTAGCATCAAATTTGGAGAATTAATTTAATTGAAGGGAGATAATTTACCAGTTTTCTTTGCATTAATATTTCTAATATGTTTCCTTTTTGTTTCCCTTGAAATGGCTTACAGTTTATAGCTTTAAAATTATCAAACTATAAAAGATAGTTGAAAATAGCATAAATATTATATGACTAAATAATTTATATGTACATTTTTAAACATTACATTAGCTACCCAGTCCGTGTGATTACTACGTATCTCTTCCATAGAACTATTGTTGTCTAAAAGTATGATTTGTCAATATGAAATAATATTTTAGCATAAATTAAATCACAGTTATAGGCCTACTGATATCGAACTATAAAGTATAAAGAATTTAAAGTATTGACTAGGATAATATCTTGACAACTAAATTCAAATGTTGATACAATAACCATTAATGTATAAGTTGAGTAATGAAATTGCGTATTAGCTGTGAATGGATTTTTTTAAAAAAGATGATAATAATAAACAGGTTCATTTGTTATTTAATTTAAAACGCTTCAATGATTTTCTCTATAATGTTCCTTTTCTTTTGGTCTTGGTCTTGCTACGGCACTAAATAAATTGTCTTATAAAAATAATATAGTGGAGCAGTTTGACTTTCACGCTGTTGGCACGCTGAATAATTTAGAAATCTGATTTTGGCACACTTTAAGCAAAAGGTTGCCGACCCCTGGTCTAGATGACAGGGTGCGATCGGGAATTCCCAAACAAGAATATTTGAAGTTATCAAATAGCAGAAATATCAAAGCAATCGGTTCCATTATAGTCTTTGGTAAATCTGGCTACACATTCCCCCCGTTTGATACGCTACTTTGGATCAATAATACGAACGTTACCATTTTTAGGCATTTTAAAATAGTTTTGTTTCAGTTTTATTAATTCTTCTAATTAACTATCAAGAAACGTATATTTACTTACTTACGCCTTATAACCCTTCTCGGGGCATATTCCACCAACAAGGGCTCTCCAGACATCCCGGTACTGAGCGAGTTTTTCCAACTGTCCCCGACTCTCTGTTGTGGTCTTCTGGACTGAGTGTAACCCTGAATTAGCCCACAGCAGGATGGTCGCATAAGATTGAATGGTCAGAATCGTAACGTTCGGATGGAGAATTGATTGCACTGGCCACACAATCCTGCATGTGGCCTACACAATCCTAGATGTGGCCCACACAATCATGGATATGGCCCACAGGGCCCTTAAGCTAGACATTTATATTTTAGTTTCATCGTCATCATCAATCCATTGACCGTTGTGGTCGTTTGGGGGGGGGGGGTCGAATATTTTAGATATAAATTGGCCAATTCAATAAGAGAAAGGTTTTATAGAACTTTGTATCGCAAGCAGGCTGATGCGAAGATAAATAGTTGGTACACCCTGAGCGAATGAAACATCCTGGACATACAAGGGGTTTGTACGGCCAGCACACAAACCCCAATCGCGATTACGTTCCCCGTGTAATCGCCCTTTCCCTAAAGTATAGTATTGATCTGACCAGATACCAATGTTGTTATTGTGTTTTCCTTCTCTTGGTATATTAGAAGTCCCAGACGAAGCCTCCAAACGCCGAAACCTGATCAGAAATCTGAGCCTGGGCCACTCTCGTCAGCGGTACCTTCGCCCGAGCTGGTAAAGAAGCCCTTAACGCCAAGGCCCCCGCAGGGGTCTCCGGAGCTAGAGATGCAAGGAATGCAAGGCATCGGGCCCCCTTTGTTCTCCAGCACCCAGATTGGATGAAGCCGGGCGCCCCTTCCCCCCTTCCCCACTCTTTATCAAGAGACACAAAAGTCGTGAATGTATATAGGTTATACCACATACAATTTATGATCTGTGCTAGATATCTATTTACTGTATCATGTATAACCTGTATAATATATATCATGTATGATCTTTGTTCTGTATGATCTTTATTCTGTACGATCAAAATTATCTAAGATCTATATATTAATAGTATATAATTTATGATATATAGTCTGTACTATCAAAATTATCTAAGATCTATATATTATTATATCATTTATGATCTATAGTCTGTAGTATCAAAATTATGTAAGATCTATATTTATGATCTTTATCTATACTATCAAAATTATGTAAGATCTATATATATATCATGTATGATCTTTATTATGTACTATCAAAATTATGTAAGATCTATATATATCATTTATGATCTATAGTCTGTACTATCAAAATTATGTAAGATCTATATATTATTATATCATTTATGATCTATAGTCTGTACTATCAAAATTATGTAAGATCTATATATTATTATATCATTTATGATCTATAGTCTGTACTATCAAAATTATGAAAAAAAATTATGTAAGATCTATATATATCATTTATGATCTTTATTCTGTACTATCAAAATTATGTAAGATCTATCTATATCATTTATGATCTTTATTCTGTACTATCAAAATTATGTAAGATCTATCTATATCATTTATGATCTATAGTCTGTACTATCAAAATTATGTAAGATCTATATATATCATTTATGATCTTTATTCTGTACTATCAAAATTATGTAAGATCTATACATATCATTTATGATCTATAGTCTGTACTATCAAAATTATCTAAGATCTATATATTATTATATCATTTATGATCTATAGTCTGTACTATCAAAATTATGTAAGATCTATATATATCATTTAAGATCTTTATACTGTACTATCAAAATTATGTAAGATCTATATATATATATTATTTATTACCTATATTCCGTGTGATTCAAATTAATTATAATATATTCTCTGCATGATCTATATTCCGTAAGATTTAAATTGAATTAATTCAAATCTATTGTCTGTTGATCTATATTCCGTATGATTCAAATTAATTATAATATATTCTCTGCGTGATCTATCAACAGTTGTGTGTGTGAACGAACCTTGATTTAAACTCGTGATTAAAATCACAAACCAAAAAGTGAAATCGGGTTGTAATATTTTGTTTTTACACGGTTTACATTCTTCGAATACTGTGTTATTTCATCTTTTGGATGAATATGTCTGCTTAATCGTTTATGCATGCTAGTCTCTTTTCTTCCTGTCTGTTTTTCAAAAGTGAAAGCATATACTTTATAATAACTTCCGCGTTTTGTTTCTTAGTGACAATCAGAACAATCTAATGGGCACACTTGCTTTCATCCGATTGCATCAAAACTTGGCATATGAACTGTATTGTCAATGCCAAAACATTCCGTGAAATTCTTAGCCACATTCCCTTTAATCAGTTGTTTTTTTCCCCAAGGATAACTACAGCTAATGAAATTGTTTTCCCAGTTTTTTCCAAGGGAAATAGTTTAATGACGAAGTGTTAGATCTATGCTAGAATATGCATCTTCAGTAAGGGACTCATCAATTAAAACTAGCAACTAGCACATATTCCCAATCGACAAGAGTAACACTAATAATCAAATCACTCAACCTAGAAACACTACAGGAGAGAATGGCAAAGAGTAAAGTAGTAATAATATATAAGGCAATAAACTCTAATTTAGATATACAACACAAAAAAACAATATGTTGCAATGCTCAGATAAATATAAGGACAAAAACACTTTCCTTATCCCTTAAGAGAGAATGCATGCATTTATAAGTACTTTTTCTTCCCAGCGGCATCTGGGCATGGAATGGGTTACCTGAACAAACCAGGACAACCAGTAACTTAACATCATTTAAAACACTAAGAAAAATGCAAGACTAGACTCGGACCAAGGATGAGCGTATGACGCAATAATCTTCATTATAGAAGGAGCGTCTGTAATATATAAGATGAGAAAATAAGTAAGTATGAAGCACACAATTTCTTGAAATTGTGCATTGTATTGTTAAAAGCGGCACACCCTTCTGCTAATATTATACTAGTCACACCGTTGAGTAGTTCACTTCTGTTTAAGTATCCTATTTATTTTGTTAAGTAAATCAGATTGATTCCCCCCCCCCTCCACCCCATGTCCGATTGACACTGACATGACGACATAATCCGCTAGTGATCATCTACATTGACACGTATCAATTGCTTGTCAGCTTCAGCGAAACACATATATTTAAATAAAAAATTTGACCCGCTATGAAGATGTAAGAGGGCACGGATAATTTGTGTCTTTATCTAGGCCTATCAATTACGGCTGACTTACACACACTGACGCTTTATCCAAATGATTCAAGATGGCGGCCCATAGTTCTTTGTCACTGATATTAGGCTATCTATTTTGATTTGAAAGCCGAAAACTCTTGGCGCTATATTCTTTTGCTGGGCATTGTGCTGGAAAAACAATCCTCTTCTAAGAGACCGAGGCCGAGAAAATTGTGCGAACTTTGCTTCAGCATTCTTACTGACCAAAATAAAGTAAATCTAAAGTAATCCAATTGAGCCGAATCTATCCATTTAGTTCAGAAGTCGGGAACCTTTTTGTCTGAGAGAGCCATGGAAACCACATATTTTGAAAAGTAATTCTGTGAGAGTCATACATTATGTTTAAAACTAAAAATTCAAGTAAATGTGTGCATTTTGTGTAATTTTATCACTAAAAGTACAATGATTATGTCTCTGAATTCTTCTGATGCTGAGCTGCAGTCGTCTTTAGCTCATTTGTAGAATGAAGTATTGATATGCAATTTATATGTACATCAAAAAGTTAAAAAAAAATCATCTTTTTAATAATTGAAAATTTGTCTGCGAGCCAGATGCAGCCATCAAAAGAGCCGCATCTGGCTCACGAGCCATGGGTTCCCGACCCCTGATATAGGGGATTGTGTGGCCAGCAGGATGCACTGAACTAATGTTAGGTACCCAACATAGCTGGTTAAATTGAGGGCAAGGACACCCTCCACAAACAAAGAAACAAATTCTTGGATTTGAACCCAAAATCTTCGGTACCTAGCAGAGAGGGTTGCCACTTTGCTGACGTGGTCACTGAGCGAAACGGTCCACTCTTTAAGAGATATGTTCACGAGTTTAACAGTTGGACAGGACCAACGAGTGACTGGTGTGGCCTGCACAATGCTGTGACTAGATCTGCATCGTCCAACTTGAGCCGGAACCGAATAGACCCATGGACCACCACCTGAGAGTTACCAGCCGTTTCAATCTAAGACCTACGGCATTGCAATACCACACTCAATCGCTGGACCACTTCCCCCACCCCCAATATCTTTACATATAGCACTTTTGCATTAAAAAAAATATATATCAGATCTATATTTAACATTAATTATTTCGTAAAGTAAAATAAAAACATTGAGGTTAGATTTGTGTGTGTGTGTTGATCAGACCAGGTGGTGCGTCATGTGTCAATGAGTTTGACCCAGTTCTACGCTGACCTCTTCGGGTGACAGATTGGCGTCTTTGACAATTTCATCCATAACGTTTTTGGGGGTTGGAAATTTAACGGTGTAGGTAAAGAGAAGGGCTTAAGTTCAGGAACGCGTGTTCAGGAAAGGGTGGAGGTTGGGTGGAGGGGGCAGGGCGGAGAATGGGTGGAAGCCAACGGATGTCCAGTTTCATAAACTGCGAATGTGTGCGATGTTGGTCAAATTTTGAGTGATCTCTAATCAAAGCAACGTTCACCAGGTGTTTGTGACCACGGCATACTAGGGGATTGTCGGGCAAGCACTAAGCACAGCCGCCTTTACTTTCACCCCATACTAATGTAAGGTACCCATCAGAGCTGGGTAGACTCAGGGGCAATCCCTCCAGTCCCCGGGAACGAATACCAGCCCTCACCAGGATTCGAACCCATGACTTTCGGCTATTCCAGTCGGCCACCAATTCCCTCTTACTTGTAATTTTTTCCAATTTGTAACTCGCACAGTACGTGATGGATCAGGAATAGGGTTGGTAAAAAAAAACTGATGTTAGAAAGGTATGTGGGGAGGCCACACTAAAATAACGTGGCGACGAGCCGTATTGTGGCCCGCGGGCCGCCTTCTATTCGCGCCCCTGCTGTACACTTTAGAGTAGTCTCTAGCTAGACGTTAAGTTTTCGATGACTGTCACCGTACATTTTAATTGACATACATTTAAGGATTTTATTTTTTTACTAGACTTGACCCAGACGTGTAGTCCTAGCAGGAGTACTCATCAATTATTCAAAGGCGGGAAATGAAAATGAATTGACAGAAGTCAGCAACATTCATAAAAGTGCGTAGATGTCATTCTTTATGCATTGCTGTAGTGTGAAAATGCCCTCGCCTACTTTCTCTACTCGATCAGAGGCTCAGTATTTGGTTTATGCAAAGCCGGCTGTTCCTGCCGTTAGTACAACCAGACTGTCAACTAAACGGCCCGGGTCCTAGCCCAGTCGCCGACCAATCCCTTAGACGCCCTGCATGAGTTTTTTGGCCGTAATAATATTGAATCTAGAAGGGGTGTCTGTAAACAAGTCAATCATATTTATAACAAACACACATTTGTTCATATTACATAAAGAGAAATTAGGATACAAACACACATATTATGAAATATTATGTACATATGAATACTTTGAAATATGAATAAGTTAAACAGATTAATGGTGCGCAGTGGCGGAACGGCAGCACGATCGTCTGGCGTAACGAAGGTCCTGGGTTCGAATCCTGGTGAAGGCGAGGAATTTTTACCTGGACTTTTTTTTAACACAATAATATAATTCAGTTAGTTTAAATAGTTACATACACGCCTAGTCACATAGTCTATTTACGTAAAGAGAAATAGGAATTTAGACACACAAAAAATGAAATTAATTGTATACGTAGCAAAAAAAACACGTATTGTAACTTTCAAAAGAAATTTTTAACAAATAATAAATTACTTTCATTATACGATTATCTAGCTAAATGCGGGTTTATCACGAAAAAAATTCATAATAAAGAGAATATCTAAAGAAACCAGACTGTACCGTAAGTTGAAACAGGGTATAAATTATTGTGCAACTAAAGCTATTACAAAATATAACGTACAACACAACATAAAATACAATGTTACAAATTATAATGTAGCTAAAATTGTAATGTAAGTAAAGCTGAGTACCCTTTGGACCAAATTGATTCATAGGGGCCGGTGAAGCAGCGTTCACCAGTTTCTGTGGCCACGGCATACTGTTTGATTGTGTGACCAGCACTATGCACAGCCGCCTTTACTTTACTCCTGTTAAGGTCAGGTACCCATCAGAGCTGGGTAGACTCAGGGACACCCACCAAAACCCCGGACCTTCGGTACGCTGGACGAACGCACCGTGCCCTCTGAATTGTAATGCAACATAAATTAAAATGTAACTTAAATTTTAATGCTACGTAATTTTATAGGCCTATGATGTAAACATATATATGCTTGAACAAATTATGATGTAACAAATTATAAAACAGAACAAATTATAATGAAACATACATTATAATGAAACATTAATTACAATATAAAAACTTTTAATCTGACATAACTTAAAAAGAGGAATAAATATAATTACAACATAACCAGAAATTTTGGTTGAAATGTTACATGTCTAAAACCACGTAGAATTAAAATCTCATCTGTTTAATTTTCATTTTTTTCTTCTTATTCTAACCGGACACGATTGATTATTTCACCTGCCCCCCCCCCCCCCCAATGAAACATAGAGCCTCCATCTCTTGACACACACACACATACACATACATAGCAACATATTCATAACCGTACACACACACACGGACACACACGCTTGGCAACATTTACTGTTCATTAAAACGCCCCGAATTAAAGAATGACAAGAAAACTGTAATGGAAAGAAAAAAATATTTCAATATTTCAATCACCCTTTCCTTGCCTACCTGTTTGAGTATGTGTGTTTGTATGTTTGTGTGTTTGTATGTGTACACATGCGCGTCTGTGTGTGTAGGTGGGTAGGGGGGCGTGATGAGATGATCGTCAGTAGGGGGGGGGGCGATGGGAGGAGGGGGGGGGGGGGGGGCATTTGAAGTGAAGCAGCCGACTGCAATCAAAACTGGTCCATCACCATCATGAACACCAACAGCCTCAAGAACACACCGTGTGGTTAAACTTCTCTGGGAAACTTGTAAGTTAGATTTTTAAAAACACATAATCAGCTGTATTGTTTGTCTCGTTTAAATGTTTCACCTCAAGCTGTAGTTTTTATTATATTATTAGAAAGCGCTTAGAATATAACTGACAGTTTGTTCCCTATAAATGTTTATCATATTTCTATTCCTAAATGTTGTACATTCTATAAATATAAATGTAAACATTTGAAAATAGTAATTTGTGTTTCGTGATTTTAGAAAAAAAAATATTATTCTAATTATCTTGAAGGTTTTTGAATTACGATTGAACAAGTTTCAACATTTTAGAATTTCGTATAACATGTTTTTTTTTATCTTGTTGTTTTTTATTTGTTATTTGCTATTAGATATCTAATTGTTTTTGTTGTTTTTTTAAATTAGTTTATTGAATTATTTGACTTAATCCTCTATATCCACATACCGATAGTAAGTACGTAAAGTACCCTTCGGACCAAATTGATCATAGGGCCGGTGAAGCAGCGTTCATCAGTTTCTGTGGTCACGGCTTACTAGGTGATTGTGGGGCCAGCACAATGCTCAGCCGCCTTTACTTTACCCCAACTAAGGTACACGTCAGGGCAGGGTAGACTTAGGTATACACTCCAGACCCGGATTCGAACCCGGGACCTTCGGTGTGCCAGTCGAACACTCTGCCGCTCGGCCACCATGCCTCTTATCCCCCATAGTATTTGTTATTAATTGTTGTCTGTTGTTATCTTGTTACATATCCCCCATAGTAGTTGTTATTAATTGTTGTCTGTTGTTATCTTGTTACATTGAAATGTATTTTCTAGCACAATTGATATTTTTTAAAACATTGCGTTAGTTAGTGTAAGTAAATTAATGTACGTTAGTTAGAGCGAGTTAGTTAATGTAAGCTAGTTAGTGTAAGTTAGTGGGTAAAAGTAGAGTAAGTGACGGAAACACACACCAAAAAAGATATTAATTTAATAATAAAATAATAGTTGCGCGTGTTAGGAAAGCAGACGCGACACGGGGGACTTAACAAAAAGAGGACATAATTTCTGGAATTGAAAACATAGGTACTAACGTATTCTTGAAATGGGATTGTGGTAGCAAGTCAAAGTTGTTTTTGTTATAATAATGGCCCTGTTGGATGTGACGTCTCGGGAGTGACAGAGTTAATTCATAAAGTTGTAGGTAGGAATTATTTAGTGCAGGGGTCGGCAACCTTTTGCTAATTGTGTGCCAAACTAGGATTTGTAAACCATTCAGCGTGCCAATAGCATAAAAGTCAACCTGCTATATTATACTTGTTTTTTTTTATATAAGACAATTTAACTCCGTAGCAAGACTAAGGCCAAAAGCAAAGGAAAGTTATGGGGAAAAAACGGTAATGCGTTTTACATTTAATAACAACAATTAACGCTTTTGTGATTATCAACCTTTTTCTTTTGCATTTATAACAAAAAAATTATATTACCAAATTTAACATTTTTGGTAATGATTTTGTAAACATTAGTCTATCATTTGGTTGTCCAGATAAGGATCTAGCAACTGATAATATTGATGATAGTTTATTCTAAGTTTTAACTGAGATTGTCTTTAATTTGCTCAATGCTATACAATAACAGGCGCATACTATAGTAGAACGTAATACATCTGTAGTAATCATGCAAACTGGGTAGTTAATGTAATGTTTAAAAAATGTGCATGAAATGTTTTAGACATATAGATATAATATTTATATAATTTTCAACTACATTTCACAGTTTGGTAATTATAACGTTATATGTTGTAGGCCATAAAAGAAAAATAAGAAACACAATATTAGAAATAATAGCATATATAAAAAACGGGTTAATTATCTCCCTTTAATTCAAATAAAGTTTCTAATTTTGATTAAATATTGATGCCAAACAAGTTATGTTTTGTAAAATAACAAATATTAATTGCTAATTATTATTTCTTTTTTTTTTAATCCAGCATTATGGTATTCATTACAATATTTAATTATTAGAGGTATACAATTGATTTACGTTAAACATTTGTAAATAAACATTTCCTGCATTAATTGTTTGTCCATTTAATCCACTTGATTTAATCCGTCCTTGTAAATGCGTTCAACTAACTGAAATTTGTCGCTCTGTCATTCAGAAACATCGTCTTCAACAGTCAGTTTTCCTCATTAAGAACTAAAAAATGTTTGTTTTTTTCATCAATAAAAAAAACACCTCTTGGAAGTCTCTCGCGTGCCATTAAAAATCGCTCTGCGTGCCAAATTTGGCACGCGTACCTTGGTTGCCGACCCCTGATTTAGTGGATTTAATAATATAATAGCTCCGAAGAGCAATATCTCTGAAGAGACCAATGTAAAAGACATAATTACAATCAATGTTTTTTTTTTAAATCCTGAAATGTTGGCCGTGAAAAAAAAATTAACTAATACATTACATCAGGGATCGGCAACCTATGGAACGCCAAACTTGGCACGCAAGACACTATCCAATGGCACGCGAAAGACCATCGGTATGGCTTTTTAGGTCTTTTCTAGATAAAATGTGTCTGCTAGAGCTGGGTGATAAAAAAGCTGTTGGCACGCTGAATAAATTATAAATCCTACTTCGGCACAAGATTATCAAATGGTTGAAGACCCCTGCATTACATAACGTATACATTAAATTTATTGACAAATTAAATGGCGATTTTAAAACTATAAAAAAAATTAAGAAAATGATAAATGTAATGTCTAATAATATAGTCTAAATATAATGGCTTGCAATTAATGTAAAATTCGTATTAACTTGCCCCATTCTCCACTAGGCGTAGGAAGCCCAATTACTTTGTAGACATTAATCGTCTGTAAAATATAAGCAAAACACACAAAAAATAAGATTACATTTCTTCTTATTTATCGGATAAATTTTGTATTCATGTATATTATAATTAAGTAAAGTAAAGTAACCTTCGGACCAATCTGATCATAGGGCTGGTGAAGCAGCGTTCACCGGTTTCTGTGGCCGCGGCATACTAGGGGATGTGTGGCCAGCACAATCCCCAGCCGCCTTTACTTTACCCCAACTAATGTCAGGTACCCATCAGAGCTGGGTAGACTCAGGGACGTTCTCAAGTCCCGGGAAAAGAATCCTAGCCTCCACCAGGATTCGAACCCAGGACCTTCGGCCACCGTGCTCAATGTTATAATTAACCCTTCCAGTACCGACCTACTTCTATCTATGCTGCCTTCAGTTACGCTATATACGCGCCCGGGACTGTAAGGGTTAAGCAACGGTTAATGTATTTAATCTCATTAGTTAAACCCTTAATCAACAGCGCGACATCATTAAAAAATACATTAATCAAAACGCAAGACTAGACTCAGACCAGGGATAATCGTAGGGCGCAATAATCTTCAGTATTGAAGGAGTGTCTGTAAACATAGAAGCAAGAATGAAGGTAAAATGGGGGTTGGGTTACTTTAATAACCTTGAACAATATTTAAATTTGCCAAATAGTACACAGGTACAATAAAGACATAGTCAAAGACGTAACAAGAAAATTATAGCATTGGTAAATAAGATAGTTAAATTAAACGATAATAGTAATACAAATATGAAAACAAAATAATGAAAATAATAATAAATTAGTTATTGGTATCCTAAAGAAAATTCAAGACGGATAATTCAAATTAAAAAACAGTTTAAAGAAAAAAAGGGAAAGAAAAAAAAAAGATAAAAGACCCAAGGTCTAATGTCTGGAGTCAGGAACGGATTAAGAACCTAGTATACCGAGCCCAATCGCTGTGTAATTATAAGACAGAAGAATGAGAGAACAAGGTAGCTCAACTAATAAAATAGCAAGTTCCTTAAGCCTATCTTCCAACACAAGCACTAATTTCTTTCTCCAAAGCTTTAGTTTGATATGGTACGACTTCCGTCTTCTGTGTCTGAATTCCAGATTCCCATGGGACTATGTGACCTCCACCATCTTCTGTGTCTGAATTCCAGATTCCCATGGGACTATGTGACCTCCACCGTCTTCTGTGTCTGAATTCCAGATTCCCATGGCACTATGGGACCTCCACCGTCTTCTGTGTCTGAATTCCAGATTCCCATGGGACTATGTGACCTACACCGTCTTCTGTGTCTGAATTCCAGATTCCAATGGGACTATGTGACCTCCACCGTCTTCTGTGTTTGAATTCCAGATTCCCATGGGACTATGTGACCTCTACCGTCTTCTGTGTCTGAATTCCAGATTCCCATGGGACTATGTGACCTCCACCGTCTTCTGTGTCTGAATTCCAGATTCCCACGGGACTATGTGACCTCCACCGTCTTCTGTGTCTGAATTCCAGATTCCCATGGGACTATGTGACCTCCACCGTCTTCTGTGTCTGAATTCCAGATTCCCATGGGACTATGTGACCTCCACCGTCTTCTGTGTCTGAATTCCAGATTCCCATGAAACTATGTGACGTCCACCGTCTGATTTCATTCAGGAAAAAGTGCATGCACTTTTACAGGATTGAGACACCTTGGACGCTGTCACTTTTACTGCTGTAAAAGCGCTGCTGATGACACTGTTGGTGTTTTTCTTGTATATCAACCATACTACATTCACTGGCCAGAGCTATACTCCCGTTGCTTACTATCTCCATAATCCCCTGTCCTACACTACACCTCCTTTTGTTCAAAACACACGTACAGTTTTGCAACAGTCCACCCCTGTCTCCCCTTACCGCCCGTCTACTAAAAAAAAAAAAAGGTTCTCCTTCCTGAAGAAAAACTTTGGAGTTGAAAACGGTCACAGGACAGAACCATCCCTCGGGTCTGTTTTGTTGTTGTCAATGTTTTTCTCCAGTTTTTCCTTTTTTGCTTTTAATTTTTCAATAGAGGAGGGTAGGGATTGAATTGAATACCTATAACACCCGCCTCATCCAAAACTATCTATATCCCTATTATCCTTATCCGTTATCCTTTTATCCCTTAATCCCCTGCGTCCTTATAATGTTTTTTTAATACCTCTGCGCAATTAGCGCCCAATAGGGCGGTAATGTGGATGGAAAATCTAAACTGACATCTACATTGTGCAGTGGCTTGTTTTGGTTCGAGTCTGCACAGAGCTGCATGCATTACAAACATTGTCCGTTTTCATAGAGTTAATTGCTGATGGTTATATATAATACATAAACATCTATCTATCTATCTATCTATATATATATTATCAATCAATCCATCTATCTATCTATCTATTCACTTGTCTATGTTTCCATTCATCTTTCTTTTCATTTATCTAAATATATGTCTGCCATGTCATGTCTGTCGGTCTATCTTCACAGATATATTGTATTGCAAAAGAATTAAACGCCGAATTAAAATAATGGCGTAGGAATGACGTAGGGATGACGTAGGAATGACGTAGTTACAGGAAAAGGGTTCGAAGATAGCCTCATTGAAGGAAGAAAGTTTTTTAGAATCCTTTTTTGAATTCGTGGTTATGTTATTCCTTGTTGGATAAATACGTATCCCCCCACCGCTCCCACGCTTAATTTCGTGATTAATTTGTATTCCTCAACTAAAATAGTTTGTAAAACATCTTCGCCAGTAGGTATTATAACCAACATTGTACAATTTGGAGAACGTCTGTCTTTTTTGTTGTTGTGTGTGTTGTTGGGTGAATCATTTCACTAAAGTATAGGGGTAATAAATCTGTCAAAAAATAAATACGTATTAACTCCCTTGACGAGAAGTCAACATGGACTTACGGGCTTTAATTAGTTTGAAATATACAAGCAGGAAAAAATAATGAGGGGGAGGACAGTATGTGAAAAAATGTCTTGGAGATTAACGCCAAATGACACACGTAATTTGAGAAATGTCATATGACAGTATAAGCGTCATTAAGATTTTCTATGGAAGCGCGATGTTACTACTGTTGGTCAGGTTTATTATTTACTTGTATAATTAGCCCATATATTTCTTCTTTATAAGTCCTTATATAAAATTAACCGGTCCGAACCGTTGAAAACGTTTTTTTTTAAATACTATTTAGACAATAATGATTAAAAGATAACTGAGATAAAACGCGTTCAACTGGCGTTCCGAAGGGCCTGGGTTCGCATCCTGGCGAAGGCTAGGATTTTCTCCCGGGTCTGGAGGGTGTCCCTGAGTCTACCCAACTCTGATGGGTAATTGACCTTAGTTGGGGTAAATTAAAAGGGCGGATGTGCATTGTGCTGGCCACACAATCACCAAGTATGCTGTGGACACAGAAACTGGTAAAAGCTGCTCCATCGGTCATATGGACGGGATAATTTACTTTTTTTTTTAACGTCCTCAAATTTTGATTACACTGAATGTATTAAGTTTCACCATTTAAATACATTTCAATAAGTCCCATCATGACACATCCGCCAATCTATTTAATACATAATGGCTGTTTATTATCTTATCTTATATACTACTGACGCTCCTTCTATAGAGACGATTATTGCGTCCTACGCTATTTCCGTGGTCTGAGTCGAGCTTTGCATTTTGATCAGTGTTTTAAATGATGTGAAGTAACTGGTGTCCCTGGCTTTGTTCAGGCAACCCATTCCGTGCCAGGATGCCTAAGCCGATTCAATACAATTTATTTAGTGATTATAGTTCTCCATGAACAACTTCAATATCACGATTCCAAAAAAACAACAACTCTTAAACATACTCTTGGAACCGAGTAGACAACTTGCAAAACGTTCGAAAGTCACTCATTTTACAGAAATGAACATTTTTCGCGTCGCAGTTTAGCATCTCTTGCAAAGTTCTTCATATTTTTTCTAAATTCAAATTCTTTAAATAACTTTCATTCTAGTACACAATCATTATAATAATTATATTACTATCAATATTATTATTCTTTATCAACTTTATCTCCCCCCCCCCTCCTTTTTTTTCTAGCCCGTTCTGCTTACCCACGATAAATGTGTGTTTTCAGACAATACAACCCTTTGTTCTTTGCAGAAAGAATAATTGTGCCACAAAAACGCCGATGCTTATGTATTATATATATATAGATAGATGGATAGATAGATAGATAGATAGATGGATAGATAGATAGATAGATAGATAGATAGATAGATAGATAGATAGATAGATAGATAGATAGATAGATAGATAGATAGATAGATAGATAGATAGATAGATAGATAGATAGATAGATAGATAGATAGATAGATTAATAGATAGAGTAATAGATAGATTTTCTAGATGGGTAATCTTTTGCATAGCAGTAATACTTATTTTTAAGCTGATAATTTGGGATGGGTTTAGTTCAAACTTAACATTCCAGCTCTTACTAGTGTCCTAAGATGAGTCTGATAATTAAAAAAAAAACACACCAGATAAACACCGTGTTGGCCACACGATCTCCAGAGTAAGCTTTCCCAACACCTACCACTATTTATGAGTCCAATTGATCTCTAATGACTTTAATGATTTACGACACCACCGTCACATTTTTTTGTTTGTCTTAGCGAAATTGTTTTTTTCCACACAAAGCCCAAGGCGTCGCTGTATTTCTTACAATTTTTTTTTGATGTATAGAGAGAATGATCTATATAAGGCCATTAAATCAAAAATCACTGGTTTTAATGGTCACACCGGTAGAAGATTGTGTATCCAACACCACCTTTACTTTGACTCAGTTTCTGTCAAGTACCTATTACATGTGGGTACACATTTTTTTTAAACAAAATCGATTTCTGGTTTCGGGGAGAAAAGCGATGAGGTGAATCCCAAGTCGATATTCATCAAAAATTATATATTGAACATTGGAATCAGTCATAATAATACTGTATATCAACTATTAGCTTGCGCGTAGTTCTCCTAAGGCCCTAAAGAGGTCATTGTAAAATGGGTTCTGCCCAACTAAAAACGTATTAGGTACAATAATAAAGGATATGATTTCATTGATTTCATACAAAGAAATTCAGAATACGATCCATGAAACTTATCGTATATATTACAGACGCTCCTTCTATAAAGTAGATTATTGCGTCCTAAGCAACTACCACCTGAACATCAGTTATTCATTGTTCTTTTATTTATTTTTATATTAGTTTTACATAAAATGTGCTTTTCTAAACATTCTTTGATTTGTATCTTTACAGGTGAAGTCTCACGTGACAAAAGGGAGTGATTTTTATTGGTCTCTCAGGATTGGGAAGGGAAAGTAATCCACTTAAAGTCAAGTTTATAGAATGATAACTTAGCGATTATCTGAGCTTGTTCAGTTGAAACTGGAATAAACATCTTTGAATAACCAAACATTCGGACAGAAGATAAATACAAATATTGTATTTTTGGAAATAAAAATCGTCGTGAAAATAAAAAAGTTAATACATCTTATACGATAGAATCTGCTAAGCTGGACAGTGCTGGAGCATTGACCAACTGTGGTATCTGGAAGAATGAAAGAAAAGCCTAAACTGACATCCATCACCAAAAGGGAATTAGACGCGGTGGAGAAATCTCCGCACAAGACGACACTAGGTCTTGCTGACGTCATTTACGAGAACATGTCAGAAGAAGAGGAGGGCAAAAACGGGTCCAGGAATCGCGCAGAAGCGTCCCGAATCGAAGTCGCCGATGAAGCTCCTCCGGACGACGCCCCTTTGCCTCCAATCGTTCCAAGGCAGAAGAAGCACCAAAATGGCGGCATCTACCCGGATATATCCGAAGAAGCGGAAGCGTCCGCCGCGTCCAGGAACGGGCCGTACATCGCGTACAGCTCCGCCCCCAAGAAGACGAAGTACGAGACGGGGGTGAAGAAGAAAACCAACAAGAAGAGGTCAGCCTCCGTGTCCAGCGTGTCCAGCGACAACAGCACCACCGAGCTGACCGACGAGCAGCCGCCCCTGCCGCCGCCGCCATTGCCGGACCGGAACTCCAGGAGGGACAGCGTGTTCTCGCTGCTGACCGACCCCTCGGAGACGGCCGTGGTTTACGACACGTTGCCCAGCCTGACGTCCAGGGGTCAGAGCTCGTCCAGGGCTTCCAAGACCGGAAGTACGTCGAAGACTGTCAGGAGGAAAGCGCTGCTGTAAGTAAGATAATGTTAAATGTTTGATATCAAATTCTAACTTAGAAATACAACATGCCAACAATCTATTACAGTGCTCAGATAAACTAATAGATAAAAACACTTTTCTTATTCAATATGCAAGAAAAAACGCATATACAGGCTATTTCTTTCCATGTTGCATCCGGGTATGGAATGGCTTGCTTGAACAAAACTAGTAAAACCAATCCCTTAGCATCATTTAAAACACTAATCAAAATGCAGGACTATACTCATACCACGGATAAGCGTTGGACACAATAATCTTCTCTATTGAAGGAGCGTCTGTAACGTATAAGATACAATACGATGAACAAGCATTAATACCAGTATTATCAAATATCGAATTCTTTAAAAGTAAATATTGTTACGAATCCGGGATTCTGTTGACTGTCTAGAATCTTGTTCACTATGAAATAATACGCTCAAGCCACTCGATGAATGTTTAAAGAAGAATTTAATGTTTAAACTTATGAACAAGAATAACATGCAACTTAACTGGTCAATTATATGTAGCCTCTTGGTCGCCAAGCAAAAAATAACATGCTAACGGAACATATGCGTGGCTTATATAGATTTTGGTGCAGAAAGTGCTAGAGTCTATTTTTTCCCCGAAGTTTTCAGAATGCAAACAAAGGAAAATGCATACTAGAAAGATGTAGAGTCTACGAGAAAACGATTTGGTGTTTTTACGTAATGATAAATAACTATCTACGCAAATAATCTCTACGCCAAAATTAAATTTTAAGAAATAAATAGCTGGACATGAACTAGCGAAACAATTCTAAATACAAAATACAAACTATTATAACATGCTATTGTTACGACCACAATCCCCTTGTGGTCAGAGCCGTGTAAATGTTATTGATAATTCTCGTTCGTCCTAGGGTAGACTTTGGTTATTATTACTTATATTTCAGTATTACACGAACTCTTCTTATTGTCCTGGGCACAAACTCAGGAATTGCGTTCTTACAGTTCCTTTCCTTGACGTTGTAGTTGTAAATAAATATATATATTATAATATTGTAAAGAATGAAACAAAAAAAGTAACTTGACGAGGAAGCTTCAGTGTAAATGTTGTTGATAATTTAATTCAGGTGATATGTGCAAATATACACAATATGAAGATTATATACAGTTAGAATAAAATAGTGCCAACACAAGCGTCCACTCTGTGCGAAACTACTCTGTAAAACACTGCAGACACTCTGCACAAGACTGACTGCCTAGCCTTAAATACTAGCGGAGGAGAGCGTGGAACAGACCAATTACTAGGAGGGGTGAAAATAATGGTATCATTACAAAACTCATAACAAAAAGGATAGTTTTAACACTAAACATATAGAAACAACTGGAAGTATTGAACTAAACATATAGAAACAACTAGAAATATTGGACTAAACCTATAGAAAAAAATGGAAGTATTGAACTAAAAATATAAAAACAACTGGAAGTATTGGGCTAATTATATAGAAACAACTGGAAGTATTGGACTAAACATATAGAAACAACTGGAAGTATTGGACTAATTATATAGAAACAACTGGAAGTATTGGACTAAACATATAGAAACAACTGGAAGTATTGGAATAATTATATAGAAACAACTGGAAGTATTGGACTAAATATATAGAAACAACTGGAAGTATTGGACTAATTATATAGAAACATTTGGAAGTATTGGACTAAACATTTTGAAACAACTGGAAGTCTTGAAATAAACATATAGAAACAACTGAAAGTATTGGACTAATTATATAGAAACAACTGGAAGTATTGTACTAAACATATAGAAAAAACTGGAAGTATTGGACTAAACATATAGAAACAACTGGAAGTATTGGACTAAATATATAGAAACAACTGGAAGTATTGGACTAATTATATAGAAACAACTGGAAGTATTGGACTAAACATTTTGAAACAACTGGAAGTCTTGAAATAAACATATAGAAACAACTAAAAGTATTGGACTAAACATATAGAAAAAAACTGGAAGTATTGGACTAATCATTTAGAAACAACTGGAAGTATTTAACTAAACATATATAAACAACTGGAAGTATTGGACTAAACATATAGAAACAACGGGAAGTATTTAACTAAACATATAGAAACAACTGGAAGTATTTAACTAAACATATAGAATCAACTGGAAGTATTGGACTAAACATTTAAAAACAACTGGAAGTAATGGACTAAACATTTAGAAACAACTGGAAGTATTTAACTAAACATATAGAAACAACTGGAAGTATTGGACTAAACATTTAGAAACAACTGGAAGTATTGGACTAAACATTTAGAAACAACTGGAAGTATTTAACTAAACATATAGCAACAACTGGAAGTATTGGACTAAACATTTTGAAACAACTGGAAATATTGGACTAAACATTTTGAAACAACTGGAAGTATTTAATTAAACATATAGAAACAACTGGAAGTAGTGGACTAAACATATAGAAACAACTGGAAGTATTTAACTAAACATATAGTAACAACTGGAAGTATTGGACTAAACATTTAGAAACAACTGGAAGTATTGGACTAAACATTTAGAAACTACTGGAAGTATTGGACTAAACATTTAGAAACAACTGGATGTATTGAACTAAACATATAGAAACAACTGGAAGTATTTAACTAAACATATAGAAACAACTGGAAGTATTGGACTAAACATATAGAAACAACGGGAAGTAATGGACTAAACATATAGAAAGAACTGGAAGTATTGAACTAAATATATAGAAACAACTGGAAGTATTGGACTAAACATATAGAAACATCTGGAAGTATTGGACTAAACATATAGAAACAACTGGAAGTATTGAACTAAATATATAGAAACAACTGGAAGTATTGGACTAATTATATAGAAACAACTGGCAGTATTGAACTAAACATATAGAAACAACTGGAAGTATTGGACTAAACATATAGAAACAACTAAAAGTATTGGACTAAACATATAGAAACAACTGGAAGTATTGGACTAAACATATAGAAACAACGGAAAATATTTAACTAAACATATAGAAACAACGGGAAGTATTGGAGTTAGTTAACAAACACTGCAAAGATTTAAGCTTTTGGAAGTAAACTAAGGTGATGAACTGTATTTTAAAAAATTGCTTTTTTAAAATATCTAGTAGTATGTTATTTATATGTTGTTGTTTTTATCATTTAATCATTTTCACTAGTTTTCTTATAAGCATCTTATCTTATCTTATACATCACAGACGCTCCTTCTTTAAAGAAGATTATTGCGTCCTACGCTCATCCGTGGTCCGAGTCTAGTCTTGCATTTTTATTAATGTCTTAAATGATGTCAAGTTACTGGTTTTCCTGGTTTGTTCAGGCAACCTATTCCATTCCCGAATGCCACTCGGGAGGAAGGAGTACTTATAAGCATAATTAATTGTGTTTCACTTGATCTATTTCCCTGAGGACGTTATCATCTCTGAATAGGGCATAGGATTCACTATCTAGATTCTAAAGTATACAATAATTCTTATAATATTATATAAAGTCTTATTTATGTTTATAGTATTTTGCATAAATAACTTGTTTGCTACTTTGTTTAAAATATGGGCTCCATCTGATTGTTTTCAACCTACGGGGTAGGCTACTCTACCTTGATATAGATATGCTTTAAAATTATATGTTATGATAATAGTTTGATAGTTAAGGTTAGTACAAAATTTAAGCTTATGTTAGATTCTAGATAATTAGAAGAATATATTTTGAAAAAATCGTAGCTTTTTAATAAAATACTCGTGGTATAGCCTAGAACAGAAGCTACGAACTTCCGACTTGTGCTAACTGTCACATTTGTTTTAAATTTTTGAATACTAGTGTATGTGTATATGTAAAGCACATTTCGGACCAAATAGAACATAGGACCGGTGATGCAGCGTTCACCAGTTTCTGTTGCCACGATATACTAGGGGATGTGTGGCCAGCACACTGCCCAGCCGCCTTTATTTTAGCCCAACTAATGTCGGGTACCCATCAGAGCTGGGTAGACTCATGGACACCCTCCAGTCCAGGAAACAAATCCTAGCCTTCACCAAGATTCAAACTCGGAATCTTCCTAACGCCAGTCGAACACCCACGACCACACTGCCCCTATTGTATGTGGATAGGCTGTCTAAATAGCTTTTATATTGAATTGACAATTGTCTCGATTCCTTTATTACAGTTATTATTTAAATTAAATTGTGGTGTCGAGGGTATTTTTTGTACAATTGAATAGATAGTTATTTATTATGACGTAATAACACCAATAATGTTTTCTCGTACTCTCTACAACTTTCCTGTACGAATCTTCTTTTGCATTTTTGAAAACTTCGGGAAAATCCATTCTAGAATTTTCTGCAAAAAAAATCTATATAAGGCATGTAGAGGTTTTGTTAGGTTGTTGTTGCTTTGCTTAGCGATAGAGAAGCAATTAATTATTGACCAGTGAAGTTAAATGTTATAATTGTAAATAAGTTAAATTCTTCTTTTAAACATTCATCGAAAGGCTTGAGTGTATTATTTCATAGTGTACCAGCGCCTTAGAAAGACGACAGAAGACCCGAGTTCAATACAATACCTTTTAAAGCCTTGGGAAGCTTTACTGATAGAAAGATTCAATTACAGAATTTAATTACTACTTTATAAAAACCATTTTTATATTATATTGTATTCAAAATGTATAATTTTAAACATACGCACATAAACACTGTAAACTTGTGTATAGTAATTAATATTTAATAAGAAACAAAGCATTGAGTGGTAAGATCGTCTGACGCTATGTCAACGTGACATTGCAGAAGCCCGGAAGAGGCGTGGCTGGCCACGGTGGAAACGAGGCTGGCAGCGAAGGCTGCAGGCACAGAGACCTTGACCTTGGTGCAGTTTCAGGAAGCTCTTCAGATCAAAGAGGTGAGAACAGAGTATGTTTGAAATACTATGAGTAATCGATTGATTGAATGATTTATTGGTGTTCAGGTTTTATATTGATTACCTTGTGATTGGTGATTGATTATCAATTGATTGAATTAATTGAAATGATTTAGATAGTTGATTTGTTCCAATTAATTGATTGAAATTTTTGGAATGATTAAAAAAGATTTAAATCGGTTGAATTGATTGAATAGATTGAGGTGTTGAATTAAATGGATTGATTGCTGAATGAATAATAGATTAAATTGATGTATTCGATTGATCAATGGGTGAGTTTATTGATTAATTAATGATTGATCATTCAAGATCGGTTGGCCAAATATATTAAATTAATTGAGTGATTGAATTAATTATTGATAACCGATTAATTTAAATGATTGAACTGCTTGGTTGATCTATTGATTCCCTGAATGTTTAAAAGACTGATTAAGAAATGGGGTGGAGTGTTATGACAATGAATATGTGTGGGCAGGTTTGTTGATAAAATGTAATAAAATGTACGTTTGATAGAATTTGACGCTGTAATAATTTGTTCGTCTAGAACAGGGGTCGGCAAACTACGGCACGCGTGCCAGACTTGGAACGCACAGCGATTTTTTTAATGGCACGCGTGCCGTAGTTTGCCGATCCCTGGATTAGTGAACTGGTGGTCCCCAATTATTGATCTTGTATGTGATAATTTAAACCGAGGAAGTAGCGTCGATGGGACGATCTGATGACTGGTTTTGGTGTATACTCGGGGTATTGATTTATTGATTTATGAATCGATACGATTGATTAATGAACTAAATTTTAGTGAAATTTATCATTGATTTGACGAATAAATGAATAAATAAATAGTAAACGATCGATTGAGAAATGAAATTCTTGATTGATTTAATGCTTGATTGATTGGTTGATTGATGGCCAATAGTTAAATCACTAAACTTAGAAACACTGGAGGACAGAAGGGCAAAGAGTTGAGATAGTAATAATACATAAGGCATTAAACTCTAATTTAGAAATATAACCCAATAACAGCCTGTTTGAATGCTCATATAAACATAAGGACAAAAACACTTTCCTTATCCCTTATGCGAGAACAAATGCATATAAGTACTCTTTCTTCCCGAGTGACATTCGGGCATGAAATAGTTTGCCTGAACAAACCAGGAAAACCAGTAACTTAACTTCATTTAAAAACATTAATAAAAATGCAAGACTAGCCTCGGACCACGGATGAGCGTAGGACGCAATAGTCTTCTTTATAGAAGGAGCGTATGTAACATATAAGATAAGATAAGACGGGTAGATGATTGATAAGTGTATCGATTTGATTGTTGGAAGAATGGTTTGATTGGTGGATTGATGAGTAAGTTGAAAGATTGTGAGGTTGATTATTTACATCAATTGGTGTGGAGAAACTTTTTCTTCACGGTCTTTTGATTTCTATTTTGAGGGTCATGGTGGCCGAGTGGCGTACCGAAGTTCCCGGGTTCGAATCCCGATGAAGGCTAGGATATTTTTCCCCCGGGAACTCGACGGGTGTCCCTGAGTCTATCCAGCTCTGATGGGTACCTGGCATTTGTTTGTGTGTATATAAAAGTAAAGGTGGCTGTGCATTGTGCTATCCAGACATCCCCTAGTATAACGTGGCCCACAGAAACTGGCAAAGGCTGCTTCACCGGCTCTATAGATCAATTTGGTAAGACGTATACTTTACTTTACTTTCACTATTCTCCATGGTAGTCTTTCTTTGTGGACCGATGCTTCCAGCTGTTCGACTTGGACCATGACGGGGAGGTAAACCTGCAATACCTCATCTGTGAGTTGCGGTCCTTGGTGTTCGGGAGCCAGGCGGAGAAGATTCGATTCCTTTTCAACGTCTACAACATTCGAGGTAACTTTCATGCAACAACTGTATATGTCCAACAAAATGTTATACTTACACGGTGGCCAAGCAGCAGCGCGTTAGACTGGCGTACAGAAGGTCCCGGGTTCGAATCCTGGTGAAGACTAGTATTTTCCCCCCGGATCTGGAGGGTACCTGACCTTAGTTGGGGTAAAGTAAAGGCGGTTGTGTATTGTGCTGGCCCCGCAATCACCTAGTGTGCCGTGGCCAAAGAAACTGGTGAACGCTGCTTCACCGGCCCTGTGATCAATTTGGTCCGAAGGGTACTTTACTTTTACTCTAAACGTAACACACCAAGATGTTGTTATTGGTAAAGTTCTGATTTCCAGATCCTAGAGATGAATAAGGCTGATGAAAAGGAAACGTTTGTTTGTATCTAACTTCTCATTTATAGACAGGGCGAATTGAGGAACCCACATTCAATTGATTTCTTCGGAGACTTTAATACACTACCCGCTTTCCTATTGCTAATTTTCCCGAGTCTCGGCCTTCTGTAGTTATATAAGCTGTAGTGGAGATCTTGCCCTTTCCTTTCTCCGATTCAATATGTCCATTTATACCAATGTCTGTTTTTGTTTTTTATCTTCACATTTCATATTATATGCAACTTTACGGTTTGAATACGCACCTCACTCTAATAGTATTGCAAGAAAAAATTATTTATAGTTTTCAAAGCATTATGTAGTAGCTAATAAGCTATACAAGAGTATCTCAAATATAGATGCACTTCTAAAAATACTATTTCAGCATAATCTTAACAAAAATCCTCCAAAATTCGGAACTAATTTAGATAATTAATTTTCTGGTGTTAGAGTTTGAGTTTTAAAGTTCAAGGATAAATCTGGATTTACATGTATATATAAATACGATTTTTTTTCAAATGGTTAGAAATTATCCAAAAATAAAGAAAGTTAAAACACTTTCAAAGACTTGCCCTGATGTTGTCACTATTTCCATTATTTGTTCTGAAATCAAGGGACGGGAAAGATCGGGAAAAGTGAAATCCATCAGGTGTTAAAGTCCTGCGTCGTGGAGAGCAAGCTGCAGATGAGTGAAGACAATATACAGGTGAGTGCTTGCAAAGGCGGCTGACTGAGATCTGTATGTGAGAAGAAAAGGTTTACATAGACGTTGTAATCGGAAAGGGTGTTTTTTTTATGTTTGATATGCATCGATACACATGCCGAAAAGACAAACACTCCAAATTAGATTAACAAGTTTCTAGACACACTCCAAATTCAATTACCAAGTAGCTAAAAACACTCCAAATTAGATTAGCAAGCAGCTAGAAACATTCCAAATTAGATTAACAAGTAGCTAGAAACACTCCAAATAAGATTAGCAAGCAGCTAGAAACACTCCAAATTAGATTAACAAGTAGCTAGAAACACTCCAAATTAGATTAACAAGTAGCTAGAAACACTCAAAATTAGATTAGCAAGTAGCTAGAAACACTCCAAATTAGATTAACAAGTAGCTAGACAAACTCCAAATTAGATTAACAAGTAGCTAGAAACACTCCAAATTAGATTACCAAATAGCTATAAACACTTCAAATTAGATTAGCAAGTAGCTAGAAACACTCCAAATTTGATACGCAAGTAGCTAGAAATACTCCAAAAAAGATTAACAAGTAGCTAGAAACACTCCAAATAAGCTTACCAAGTAGCTAGAAACATTCAAAATTAGATTAACAGTAGCTAGAAACACTCCAAATTAGATTAGCAAGCAGCTAGAAACACTCAAAATTAGATTACCACGTAGCTAGACACACTTCAAATAATATTACCAAGTAGCTAGAAACACTCCAAATTAGATTACTAAGTAGCTAGAAACATTCAAAATTAGATTAACAGTAGCTAGAAACACTCCAAATTAGATTAGCAAGCAGCTAGAAACACTCCAAATTAGATTAACAAGTAGCTAGAAACACTCAAAATTAGATTAGCAAGTAGCTAGAAACACTCCAAATTAGATTAACAAGTAGCTAGACAAACTCCAAATTAGATTAACAAGTAGCTAGAAACACTCCAAATTAGATTACCAAGTAGCTAGACGCACTCCAAATAAGATTACCAAATAGCTTTAAACACTTCAAATTAGATTAGCAAGTAGCTAGAAACACTCCAAATTTGATACGCAAGTAGCTAGAAATACTCCAAATTAGATTAACAAGTAGCTAGAAACACTCCAAATAAGATTAACAAGTAGCTAGAAACACTCTAAATTAGATTAACAAGAAGCTAGACAAACTCCAAATTAGATTAACAATTAGCTAGAAACACTCCAAATTATATTAGCAAGCAGCTAGAAACACTCCAAATTAGATTAACAAGAAGCTAGACAAACTCCAAATTAGATTAACAAGTAGCTAGAAACACTCCAAATTATATTAGCAAGTAGCTAGAAACACTCCAAATTAGATTAACAAGAAGCTAGAAACACTCCGAATTAGATTATTAAGTAGTTAGAAACACTCCAAATAAGATTACCAAGTAGCTAGAAACACTCCAAATAAGCTTACCAAGTAGCTAGAAACATTCAAAATTAGATTAACAGTAGCTAGAAACACTCCAAATTAGATTAGCAAGCAGCTAGAAACACTCAAAATTAGATTACCACGTAGCTAGACACACTTCAAATAATATTACCAAGTAGCTAGAAACACTCCAAATTAGATTAGCAAGTAGCTAGAAACACTCCAAATTAGATTAACAAGTAGCTAGACAAACTCCAAATTAGATTAACAAGTAGCTAGACAAACTCCGAATTAGATTATTAAGTAGTTAGAAACACTCCAAATAAGATTAGCAAGTAGCTAGGAACACTCTAAATTAGATTAACAAGTACATGTAGCTAGAATTACTCCAAATTAGATTAACACGAAGCTAGAAACACTCCAAATTAGATTAACAAGTAGCTAGAAACTCTCCAAATTAGGTTAAAAAGTAGCCAGAAACTCTCCAAATTAGATTACCAAGAAGCTAGACACACTAAAATTAGATGGAACAGGAAGATAGACAGGCACAAAAAGGCTCAATCTGAATTAGACAAACGACACACTGAAGTAGAAACACATCGAATTCGACACACACACACACACAAAGACACACACCAAGCTAGACACATGCCTGTGTAGTCACACAACTAATTCAACAGACGTCAAGCGACACACTTACTAAATGGGCCGTATTGCTGCTGAGAGTTAACACCCTTGCCCCTTATACAAGTCAATCTTTTATGACTGACTTGTAATTTACAAGGGGCAAGGGTGTTAACTCTCAGCAGCAATACGGCCCATTAGACGCAAGCCAATCTAACTTTTTCTACCCTAATGAATTAATCGGACCAAAGACTATAATGAGATGGACCGCTTGCCTTAATATTTCTTATATTTGATGACTCGAATCTCTTCTTCTCTGAATTTTCGATCGCGCTGCGTCCTTTAGACTTCCGGTTTAGTAAATCGCTAATATTTTCTCAATGGAAAATTAATATTAAAATCGAAAGTTTTATACAGCGGAAGTCTTTAGAGAACTTTAGGCGTCATTAAAGACAGTGTGCGCATGGACAAAAACAAGTGTTAAGCTCTAAAAATAGAGCAGGCGGTCCATCTCATTATAATCTTTGCTGTGCACCGAAAAACTTGAGGACGTAATGAAGGCCGCACATGCGCAAGCGGACTATTCAGCTCTAAAAATAGAGCAAGCGGTCTTTGATTGGACTAAAATCGTGTCACGGGTTTCTTTATTTCATTTATTTCTTGTTGTTGTTGTGCTTCGTGTCACCTGTGAAAACTGCAAAAGTATATTTGGATCAAAGCAAAAATAAGGGACATACTTTCATTTCATTTATTTGGTTTAGGTTTTCTCTTACTCTCCCGATTCAATGGTATCAGTCCATCATTATACTAATTTCACATTAACTCCGC
This sequence comes from Anisus vortex, assembly GCA_949126835.1. Lineage (NCBI taxonomy): Eukaryota > Metazoa > Mollusca > Gastropoda > Planorbidae > Anisus > Anisus vortex. The sequence goes on from OX421509.1 coordinate 8,436,761, forward strand.
AATGATTTCAATATATGCAGTTCTTGTGTCTTTGTTCCTTTATCTCCCCAGGCCCTCACAGACGCTTTGATCACGGCAGCGGATAAAGACAGAGACGGGAAAATTTCTTACGACGAGCTTAAAAATTTGATAGAGGCTCACCCAACGATTGCCAACAATTTAGCCATCAGGTATCGTTAATTAGTGTATTTAGTGGAATCTTTAATTCGTTAGCTATTCTTCAAGTTTCGGAATACTTGCTATATTCAGTGATTTCTTTATCTATTTTAGTTAGTTTGATTGTAGCAGCATCTTTTTTTATATTTCGCCAAGAATTTGATAGAACCAAAGACTATAATAAGATGGACCGCTTGCTTTAATATTTTATAATAATCTATTTTTAATAATATGACTCGAATGACTTCTTTTCGGAATTCCCGATTCCCTTTTGTACTGTGCACTTACGTTTTATTTAATCGCTATGATTTTCTCAATGAAAACTTAAATTTAAAATCGAAAGCTGTATACAGCGGAAACATTTAGGCAAACGTAGGATCGTAGAATGCATTCATGACAGCGTTATTGGATGCGCACGTAAAAAATAACATATCAGCTCTAAAAATAGGACAAGTGGTCCATCTTATTATAGTCTTTGATAGAACTATGCTATTCTTCAATTAGGTCATTGCCTTAGTTTGCATATGTTGCTATAGCAGCAAGTCCCATGACTTTGTCTAACTATGAATATCATCTCCCCTTGCAGTACACTCATGTCAAACATGCAAGCTGGAATTGAATACGATTTTACGGACTAGTGAGTACAATTTGTTTGTATCAATATTGTGTCTGTGATCTGTTTGATAATTCTTTGGCGTTTTATGTCTGTGTAAGTGTTTTGATCTTGAAGTATGTGTGCTGTTATTGTCACGGTTCTGGATGCAACCATGACTTATTAGCACTCACGTAGATAGATAGTGGAACGTAAGATCATAGATTAGCGCAAGTTTAGGATAGAAAGCAGAAGAGTAGTCTGACGCCATAAAACCTCTCTATCTCACGCAACTGTAACTCTCAAAACCTTTCCTCAATTTTTCACTACATTCTTTTATTCCCCAATTCAGAGTTTACTAACTAATGATGCGGAAATGGTACTCAATCTTGGATGAATGAGAGTGTATATGTCAGTATGTAAAACCTAATGTATATATTTATATTATGCCTGCGATTATTAATTCATGTTGTTATTTTAATGTGTTTATATAGATATCATGTCAGTTACTATTAATCCATATTGTTAATTCAAAATACATGCATATAGACATTACGTCATTGTCTTAAAAACTCGACCCCCACCCGCTTAACCACCACCTGTACACCTCCCCTTCCGCGCTCACCCCGGCACCCACTTATCTCCCCTCCACCTACCCAACTCGTAGCGGCATATTAGTTAATCCCCTTGATTCGCTGACTCCCGGGATACTGACCAGCGAAACTGGTTCGCACATTTGTAACACCTCTCGCGGAAGCCTGACCACGAACCACTTGACATAGAGATATTAAGTCCCCTGTAGGGAAGATAAATCATTTCCCCTCTTCTCTATTCCCCTACCACCCCGCATTGTTGGCGGTATTAATTGCTTGCATCTACACCCCCACCCCGCCTAATCTCTCTCCCCCCTTTCCCCTCTAGTGAGTCATCCCTTTATACAGAACTATCTTCGAACTAGCCAATCGCAATCCTATCTAAATCTAAATTAATAGAATTAGCCAACCAGATTGAGGTAGACCACGTGATTAGAGTCGCAAGAACTCTAGCGCGGAAACTTAGAGTTAGTTCTGGTTGGACGTTCGGCCTGTAAGCTATCTGTACATCTTCGGCTCACATTATTATACCCCCCCCCCCCCCCGCATGTTTTAGACTCTAGTAATTGATTTTCCCACAGTGTATTTGTGTACCTTAATGATACATTACATGACATTACCATACACCAAGAGCTAGCTATTACTGTGTCAATTCATATATATTTCACCATTGGACTATTGAATGAAAATAAACATCATAACCGTCACCAGAGATTTGCTTGTATACCACTTAGAACTGTCTGTTTGTGTACGTTATACCATCTAACGAGCCAGGAGAGACTTAATCATTATTCCAGGGCGATTACTGTATCGTCACAAGAGATCCCTACGACAACAAGCCACCACTACCCCCAATAATCCACAACCCCACACCTTCAACAGTCCCCCTTATGACAGTTATACAAATCCTTTATATTGCGCCATGAGAAAAACCCATGGTCCAAACCATCAGCGCATGTTTCCTGTGCCTGGGATTCGAACTCATTTTTAGAAGTTTGGGTTCAGTTCAGTGTAGCCACCAGAATTCCGGTTTGGTTTGATTCGGTCGTCAGCTGAGTTCTAAATCGGTGTGTTCGGTTTGGGTTCGGTTTGATTTGAATTTTCATCAATAGAATAGACGCAAATGTTTTTTTGGTGCCGATAACGTTGTGTATTTATTTCTAGCCTCAAATTTCCGCTTACAAAATTTGTTATTGAAGCGCCATCCATTATTTTTTATGGAACTGTGATTCAAATAAAGTAATTCAATATTCTACGTAATTATCTTCTTAATTATTTTTATTCATACACTTTTTCTTCCAATATAAAAAACAAAACGTTTCGTTTTTTCACCCAAACTTCCCAAGGAATTTTTTTATATATAAATTTTTCCTCATTACCATGGCTGTAATCTTGCATGTGATCAAACTGTAAGCCTCCAGGACGCACTTTGGTCGTCATTTTGTAACACCTATTGCGGGGTGTTGTTGGTGGGGGGGGGGGGAGATATTTGGGGAGGAGAAAGTGGTAAAAGGAAGTTTAAACTGCGATGGAAGTAAAACGAGAAGTAAAAATATCAAAGAGTTTTTTAATGACCTGTACGGGGCGGTGGTACGGGCGGTACGGGGCGCCACTGTGTGTGAAGTCACCTTGTTAGGTTCAAATGGTTTTGTTTTTTTTGTGTTTGTTGTTTGAATCAAACACTTGACTTGTCACCCCCTCAAGCGATAGATTGTCGTACTCCTCTCTCCACCTCCATTTTTTATTATATTATTAAGTTACGTTATAAAATCGTGAGCAGTGTGGGGGTGGGGGAGGGAGGTAGTCGGTTAAATGACATCATTAAATGACAAGGTCAGGTGTTTTTACTGACCCCTGGGGTTATCGAGTGTTTGTTGATTTTCTTCCTCTCTTTGTCGAATGCATGCGTCTCGTAGTTTAAAGTATAGTGAGATTTCTTTCCCACGGTGGCTTCTGAAAGATTTAGATGTCTGGGTAAATTCGATGTCTTGGTTCTACATTAGCGGGTTCCGTGAATACGGGGCGACTAGATTACGTAGTAACCATAGTAGCTAAATTACTTGGTAGCGTAAATAAATAGTATTAATAATATGAATGGATGGCTTTATTGAAAGGTGAATTAATTATAGAAGAACTAAAGAATAGAATAATTAAATTGTATGCAACTAAATTATAGTAGAACTAAATTATAGAAGAACTAATTTATAGAATAATTGATTTATAGAAGAACTAATGTATAGAACAATAAATTATAGAACAAATAAATTAGAGTGCACCTCAAATATAGAACCACTAAATTATAATACATTTCACTTATAGAACAATTCAAAGTTAGAACATCTCATTTATAGAACAACTAGCTTACACAACAATTCAATTATAAAATAACTAACTTACAGAACAATTAAATTATAGAACAACTAATATATAGAACATCACAAACAAAGAACAACTAAGTTATAGTACATCACCATTATAGAACACCTAACTTATAGAACAAATAAATTATAGAGGACTAAATTATAGAACAAATTAATTATAGAGAACTACATTATAGAACAAATAATGTATAAAGAACTAAATTATAGAACCAATTAATTATAGGGAACTAAATTATAGAACCAATTAATTATAGAGAACTAAATTATAGAACAAATAAATTATAGAGGACTAAATTATAGAACAAATTAATTATAGAGAACTAAATTATAGAACAAATAATGTATAAAGAACTAAATTATAGAACCAATTAATTATAAGGAACTAAATTATAGAACCAATTAATTATAGAGAACTAAATTATAGAACAAATAAATTATAGAGGACTAAATTATAGAACCAATTAATTATAGAGAACTAAATTATAGAACAAATTAATTATAGAGAACTAAATTATAGAACAAATTAATTATAGAGAACTAAATTATATAACCAATTAATTATAGAGAACTAAATTATAGAACCAATTAATTATAGAGAACTAAATTATAGAACAAATTAATTATAGAGAACTAAATTATAGAACAAATTAATTATAGAGAACTAAATTATTTGTTAACTACATAATAAGCGAACAAGATTTGGGGAGAAAAAAAACAAGAGGCAGTTTATTGTCATTTCACAAATTTGTGTATTTGTTGTTGTTGTTTGTATTGTTTTTTTGTTGTTGTAAAAGTTTTGTAATAATTGTTGGTGTTATGAAATGCTGTTGTTGATAAAAGTTTTAGTTATGTTGATAAATAATTTGTTTTGTTGTGGTAGACTTGTGATCCTTTTGTATTCAGTCAATGTCAATTTTAAGATTTTAGGCTATATGCTCTCCATTGCATGTTAACTTTTTTGCATTGTGTCAATGTCAAACTTTATATGTTAAATAAATAACATTAAAGCATTACGTATCAAGTCGAAATTATGTTAACTTTTTGTATATGTCAATGGCATGCTCAATTATCAATTATGTATCTCTTATGCGAGAACAAAGGCATATAAGTACTATTTCTTCCCGGTTGGCATTCGGGCATGGAATGGGTTACCTGAACAAATCAGGAAATCTATTAACTTAACATCATTTAAAACATTAATAAAGATGCAAGACTAGACTCGGACCACGGATGAGCGTAGGACGCAGTAATCTTCTTTATAGAAGGAGCGTCTGTAATATATACAATTCTTAACCCTTCCCGTACCGACCTACTTCTATCTATGCTGCCTTCAGTTCCGCTATATACGCGACCGGGACTGTAAGGGTTAACATTTTGTTACGTCATAAAGGCCTTACGTTGACAAAAACAAAACTTAATCTTTCCCACTCTAAAACTTCTTGTCACACGACTTAAAATTATGTCAATTAAACTAATACTACTAGATCCCTCCCCCACCTCTCTCTCTCTCTCTCTCTCTCTCTCTCCATATATATATATATATATATATATATATATATATATATATATATATATATATATATATATCTTTCTCCTTCTCTCTTCACAAGTTGTAGAAAATGTAACGAAATTTTAAGCTTAAAACAAGCTTCGCGGTTGCCGCCCCTCTTTTCAATAATCCCATCGCAAGGGCGGATAATTGATGATTTTGAATCACTTGCAGCACACACACACGCACGTTATATCCCTTTAAACTTGAGCCTCCCATACAAAATTAACAGCTCTTCTTTTTTTCGTAACGAGAGGAGGGGTGAAAATGGAGAGAGTAAAGAGGGGTCTTGTGTTTATTTTAAGAAGCATAACTGGACGTTAAGCTGGATGGAGTTAGCCAGGGGCCGTCTCGGCGTCGCGTTTGATTGATTGGGGGGGAGGGGGGCTCTGGCCTCCACCTCCCCGTGACTAACTCATGGTGATGCTGTGTGTGATCAAGGTATGGTCCACTTTAGTGTGCGTATGTGCAAAAAGAATAGCCGATGATGTGTAAATATGGTAATGGAAGGGGGTGGCCGGGGGGGGGGGGGTCTTGTTTCCTATTCTATGAGTTTATGAGCGTACGGTATTGTGTATTGATAAAATACGATAGATAATATATTGAATAGATATAGATCATAGGTTCTCAACCTTTTTCGGCTCACCACCCCCTTTTAAAAAATTTTCCCGCTCACCGCCCATCACCCCCCCCCCCCAAACTTTCTTTTAGCGCCCCCCCCCCCCCCATTTCCGCCCATCTGGACTATAGTTTCCGCAATTTTTTAAGGGGAACTAGACTTTTTGTGTGAATATTTATCTTTAAAAAAATTGAAAAGGAAACATTTTGTAAGAATTAATAGATCAAAAAATTGCCTTAACAAAAGGTTTAAATAAATCAATATTAATGTGAATCGTTTGCCTGGTGTGTTACTAGCAATTTGTCTATTTGTGTTTCAATTTTGGTTGCAAAAAGCCTTAGGTCTAAAAATCAGTAATATTTGTTATATTACAAAACAGAACTTGTAATTGAATCAAATATTGAATCTAAAAAAATCACATTTTTTAGTTAAAGGGAGATAATTAGCCCGTTTTTTTTTAGCTAATATTTCTGTTTTTTTTTCTTTTATAAAAATTAATGGCTTACATTTATAACTTTGAAATGATCAAACTGTAAAAATTATTTGAAAATTATATAAATATTATATGACTAAATAATTTATATGTATATTTTCAAGCATTACAATAACTACCCAGTTTGGATGATTACATATTATCTATACCGCTCTACAACAGTGCTCTTCACCTTATTCACCATTAAAACACGTTTAAGACATATCAGTTAGACCATAGACTATAATATACATGGACCGCTTGCTTTAGTTTTTTATGCTATTATCTTCTGTTTTTTGCAATTCCCGATTCTAAATGAAGTATTTGTAATACAAGTTCCGTTTTATTAAATCGCATTTTTTTCGACTTTAAATGAATACTTGTAGGCCTATTAATATAATTAATCCAATTATCATTGACTATAATAAGATGGACCGCTTGCTCTATTTTTAGAGCTTATGTTCTTTTTCCGTGTGTACACAACACTGATCTATAAATGTTTCCGCTCTGTACTACTTTCGATTTTAATTTTTCATTGAGAAAACCAAAGCGATTCAATAAAACGGAAGTGCAAAGTATATTACGAATCGGGATATCAGTGTTTTGAGTCATCTTATAGCAGAAATACTAAAGCAAGCGGTCCATGTATATTATAGTCTATGGTTAAACTGAGATGAACAAATATAATTAATAATAGCAGATGCTAAAGCGACAGTGATGGGTCAGCATAGTTGATGGTCCGGTGAACCAACCACAGGACCAGCCGGCCGCACACTATATTTGCCAAATACAGACCCCTACTTCATCGAAAAGTCATTGCGATTCTTATTTCTTATTAATATAATAATATGTAGGCTTACTGTTGGGGGATATGAGATATTTAGCAGCACTTGCGTTTACATAACATTTCATCCAAAAACTAATCGATTCAAATAGCTGATGTGTTAAAATACATCAGGTACGTTTGTACCGCCCACTTGCCCCTTACCGCCCCCCAATCGCCCCCGTTGAGAACCTATGATATAGATAGATGGAGGGATAAATTGATGACTAGATAATGATAAATAGATAGATAGATGGATGGATGGGTCGATAGATAGATGAATAGGTAGATAGAGAGAAAGATAGATTGATAAATAGATAGATAGATAATAGATGTTTAGACAGATAGATAGATAGATAGATAGAAAGATAGATCGATAGATAGATAGATAGATAGATAGATAGATAGATAGAGATAGATAGATAGATAGATAGATAGATAGATAGATAGATAGATAGATAGAGAGAAAGAGAGAGAGAGATAGAAGGATAAAAACACCACGGGCATTGCATGTCTAGCATCAAACCATTTTCCTCATCTCCTTTTCTCACTAAAGAAACTAATGTAAAGATAATCATAATAACTATCCCATTTCATGGACGCAATGCAGACCCATGGAAGGGATATATGGATGGCATAGGCTACATCTCCCACTAAAATCTAATACCCAAAACAGGTTGGATGGCATTCAGGCTAACTAACAACCAGGCTTAGTTACTTTAAAACTAAAAAAAAACAACCTGAATACAACTTTTGTACAATTAATTATTTATTTTCTTGCGCTGCCACCATTTGTGTTTTTAAAAGTTTAACTTTTGCTCTAAAACAAAGAAAAAATAAAAAAAACTTTGTTCTGATATTGCAGCGGGTCACACGGGAAACCCCTGAAGAAGAACAGGTGCTGCAGGCACTTCACCACGACCTACATACAGAACAACATGCAGAAGATCGGCTTCCTCATCTTCTACCTGCTGGTCAACGCCGGACTCTCTGGCCTGAACGTCTGGAGATACTGGCACTACAACACCTGGCTGACGGTAAGTTGATCTCACCTGAAATAAATAGATGTGATGAAAGTAAGTTGATCTCACCTGGAAAAAATAGATGTGCTGAAAGTAAGTTGATCTCACCTTGAAAAAATAGATGTGCTGAAAGTAAGTTGATCTCACCTTTAAAAATTAGATGTGCTGAAGGCTGAAAGTAAGTTGGTTTCACCTTGAAAAAATAGATGTGCTGAAAGTAAGTTGGTTTCACCTTGAAAAAATAGATGTGCTGAAAGTAAGTTGATCTCACCTTGAAAAAATAGATGTGCTGAAAGTAAGTTGATCTCACCTTTAAAAAATAGATGTGCTGAAAGTAAGTTGGTTTCACCTTGAAAAAATAGATGTGCTGAAAGTAAGTTGGTTTCACCTTGAAAAAATAGATGTGCTGAAAGTAAGTTGATCTCACCTTGAAAAAATAGATGTGCTGAAAGTAAGTTGATCTCACCTGGAAAAAATAGATGTGCAGAAAGTAAGTTGATTTCACCTTGAAAAAAAGTATAGGCTGAGAATAAGTTGATCTCACCTGGAAATAAATGTATGAGCTTGGAAAAAAGAGGATGGGCTGATGATAACTTGATCACAAAGAAGAAGGTATGAACAAAGGTAAGTTATGGAAGCCTCATTTGCTTTCCTTGAATCAGTTATAGTTTATGGAGGATTATGTCTTGACTATGCTTTGGTCACCTTAATCAATATCTGTCACCTCCTGTGGTCTTTTGTGGTTTTCAAAAAACTATGTTTCTTTCATTTATCTTCTCTAGTATTTTAACAATTATTTGTCTGTATCTTATGTCTGATTTTCATCTGTCAATTTATTAGCTTTTCGCCTAGAGCAGGGGTCAGCAACCTTTTGCTAACAGTGTGCCAAATAGGATTTCTAAATCATTCAGCGTGCCATGATGTCATGAGCCATCTAAGGAAACTGCGCTCTTTAACACAGTAAATCATCAAAACTCCCAGTTTGGATGGACACAAAAAGAAGTACTTGGGAGTGCGCTCATTTGAGTCAGTGGCACCTTCTCTATGGAACAGTCTATCTCAGACACTGAGAGAATCTGGGACAAGATAATTTTTAAAAAGAACTTAAAGACCTCGCTCATTGGCTAATACATCTTCCACTGCAAATCACACAAAGAGCGCACTGAGCATGTTAATTTAATAACATGGATAGAAGCGATATAAGAAATGTCCATTCTTATCTTATCTGTTATACTTGTTTTATTATTTTTTATAAGACAATTAATTTAACTCCGAAGCAAGACCCAGGCCAAAAGGAAATTTATAGATAAAATAGTTAAAGCGCTTTATATTTAATTTAAAAAAATTAACATGTTGAGAATTATCATACTTTTTATTTGCATTTATACCAAATACAAAACTTTAATACCAAACTTTTACATTTATGGCAATTATTTTGTAAACATTATCATTTGGTTGTCAAGATAAGAATCTAGCAACTTCTAAAATTGATACTAATTTGTTTTCAGTTTAACTGAGAATTTATTCAATTTGTTTTATCATAACTACAGTGATAATTGACTATTGTTAAGCGTAATTGATACGTAGTAATCATTCTCACTGGGTAGTTAATGTAATGTTTACAAAATATGTATATAATTTTTGTCATATAATATTTATATAATTTAAAACTGCTTTTTACAGTTTGGTCATTATAAAGTTATAAGTTGTAGGCCATTTAGTGTTTTATAAAAGAAAAATAAGAAATATAATATTAGAAATATTAGCGCAAATAAAACGGGTTAATTATCTCCCTTTAATTAAAATAAAGTTTCTAATTCAATACTCATTGTGTTCAATAGGAATACCAAACAATTTATGTTTTTTGTAATATAAAAATTGTTATTTACTAATTATTGTTTCATTATATAAATACAGCATTATGATATAAAACTAATTTACGTTAAACAGTTGTAAAAGAAACATTTCCTGCATTAATTGTCTGTCCGTTTAACCTTAATGAGTTTATCTTTTAAACATTATTAATTAGAACAATTGCATTAAATTAATAAAAACTAAATTTGTTTATAATTACTTATATTTATGTTTAATTAAAGAAGATCAGCATAATAAGTCTTTTAAATGTAATTAGTCTGTATCAAATAATGATCGACTTGTCTTGAATTCTCTTCGCTAATTTATGATGGCAGATACATATTTAGTCATTTCCGAGTAGTGAAGTGTCAGTGATCTCTTTGAATGCTTAACTCAGCATTCTTAAGAGCTTTACAGACGTTCCTTCTAGATTCTAGCTAGAAGATTATTACGTCCACTAGGCCCAAAACTCCTGCAGGCATTGGTCGGTGGCAGGGTTAGAACCCGCGACGTGTCGTTGGACAGTCCGGTGAACTAACCGCAGGACCAGCCAATAAATACTGTTGAACCAAAAGCTGAAACTAGAACGAATGCCTGGCAGTTGAGAATAGCGGATGACTTTCCTAAACAGCTTCCTTGCAGATTTTCCCGCAAATTGGTACTTTTCTATGCCCATTTTTTTTTTATGTTTAAAATTCAACTGGCTGCGTTTTAAAATCGCCAATATCCATCCACTATACATTTAAGAAGGTTGTAGTAAGATCAGGCCAGTAAGGCTTGTTGAGGTGTGAAAAAATGAGTCCATGAATTTGAAAGTCTTGCCTTTGTTTAGAAATTTGATTTCTTCGATGTACTTCTGAAAAAGCTCAACTATCTATCTTAATATTTGCCTTAATAAAGTGAAGTACATATAGTTAAATGTTTTGAAATTGATTTCACTCAAGATATATGCAAATCCATTGCAGTGGTCTAAGAGTTCAAGTGCTGTTTGACCCCGTCCTTGTAAACAGGGGCGAAGCCAGGATTTTTTTCGAGGGGGGGGGGACAAAATTGCGCATAAACAAATGTTACCACATTTTTACGCAAATCGCTTTTTAAGGCAGGATTTTTAATGGGTTTTTTTTTAAATAAAAGATACATCCAACGTATAACAATGTTAAAAGGTGGATTGGGGTGGGGGAGGGGGACACCAAAATCCTGTCCGAGACTAGCTTCCCCATGCTACCTCAACCAATATGGCGTGCCAATAGTCGTGCAGCGAAGCAAAGGGTACTGTCTACACGTCTTCATCCCACGTGCGGAATGCCCCAGAATCATTAAAGTGGCTGCTCGCTCGTATGCCTATACTGTCGCCAGGTAGCGCATAATGCAGACTATAGACCTTTCGACATCCAGGCACAAGGTTGTGGTAGAGATGGACTGTTTCCCACCGAGCCTCGTAGCCTCTCGGCAGTGCAATGATTCTCAGACTTACAACAGAGGCTGTTCCACATGCTTTAGCCCTCCGGCGTACTTTTAAAGTGTGTGTCCATGGAAGGGATAGTACATCTGGTTGGGTGAGCTGATGTACTCTTTCGGGGTTTCTCACCTAACTATGGTCCCCACCTGGCACAACGCTCTCAACTGTGGCTCCACGTAGCCGTAGCATGCACTGAGACCACACTACGGGAAACGGCCTCAGCTGGATGGCTAAATCATTTCAGGGTAACCGTTAGGTTTTAATCCTCGGTGAAGTAGGCTTTATTTACCAAGCATGTGAAGGAGTCACCTTGGAAGAAAAGCCATTCTTACAAACAACTATTCGTTCATCAGAGAAACAAGGATGCCAATCTGATATAGCAAAGGAAAGCAAAATGAAACGCTGAAGAAGAAGGTCATTGTCGAATAAGACAGACGTACCACACACTCTTAAACGGAACATATCGGTGGTTTCCACACTTCGTCACTTTAAGGCCCATGGGTACAAAATTGCAGCGTTCGCCAGTTTCTGTGGTCACTGTATACTAGGGACACCCTCCAGACCCGTGAAAAAAAATCCTAGCTTTAGCCATAATTCGAACCCGAACCTTCTATAAGCCAGCTGAACGCGCCGCGCTCGTCCACCGTACCTCGTTTTATTTAGCTCTACTTGAGTTTCAATAAATTTCTATCAATTTTTTTAGATTATTTGTAGGCCTACTCTACGGGATGATGTTTGCATTCATGAAACTAATGACCTCTAAATTCTTTTACCGGTCCTTTTTCAATGTATATCAATATTATAGTTACTATCGATTCACCCCCTCTAAGTGTATGCAATCTTGTTTTTAGTATTTACAATGGAGATATTGCTAGATTTTCAATTGATTTGAGCTGGCTTTTCCAATTGATAACAGACAGTGTATGGATATTTTGTTTTTGATTCATTCCACGGCTAGTCTGAAGTTACAAGCTTCAAGCATCTTAGACAATATCATGAAGCATATTTCTTCTATTGTTAGATGCAATTGCAATGGTGTAGAAGTTTTGAACATCGAGAAAGAACCAACGGAGTAAAATATTATTCTTTAAAACTGCAACAACGACAAGGCTTAGTTTGTGGGCCCAGTGTGCGGTGAAAATTGTGCTTTCATATGGGTGTTTTACAAGGTTTGAGAAGTGTATCCTTAACATGCATCATAGTCCAAGAAGCATTTGTGACTTAAATTGTTCATTCGACATCAACCCATCTAATAATTAAAGGCATCCACAATTCTTTGCTGCACAAGGAGCTTTACCGCTAAAATGATGTGAGGAGTTTTATGTACTGAAGGATATTTTGTTAAATCAAGGTTGCTATAATTATAGAATATTGCTTTGCAAAAATCTTTTTTGAATCATCGGATTTTATAAATACATATACACACAGATCGATTCAATCGCCGTTTGATTTTGTTTTCCCATAAATTGAAAGATATCAGTTGTAAAAAAAAAAAAAATTCCAAAATGTCCCTAACCCCCACTGTGGCTTCGCCCCTGCTTGTAAATGCAACTCACTGAAATGTGTCGCTCTGTCATTCGGAAACATCGGTTTCAACTGTCAGTTGTCCTTATTCTGAACCGGAAAATGTTGTTGTTTTTTTCATTAAAAAAAAACACCTCCTTGGGGTCTCTCGCGTGCCATTGAAAATGGCTGTGCGTGCCAAATATGGCTGAGAGTTGGTGCGTATGCACTGATTAGGTTGGCGGGCCCTGTTAAGGTGTGGAGGCGTGACGAGAAGCGCACCAGAAGGAAGGGGAGACCAGCCCACGACTAATTCTGTCTTCTTCCGCCAGACGTGCAACAGGGACTGTCACTCGCGTGTGGGCTTGTACAGCCACAGCAGAAGCTGCAAGGCCATGAGCACACATTCCCCCAAGGGCACACTAAATTTCGTCGTCTCTCGAGACTAATGGAAGCCAACAATATATATATATATATATATATATATGTCTGTGTGTTTGTGTGTATGTGTGTGTGTGTGTGTGTACGTAGGGTACTTACATACGCATTTAGTCAAGACACCTAACACTTCCAAGTCTGCACTTGTACGCAAATTCTTCTAAGTCCAACCCTCACCCTCCCTCCTAAGTGCGTATGTAATATGTGCATGGCACCATAACAAGTACTTTAACTCGCTGCTAATTATAACTACAGTGGTACCTTGGGTAACGAACGCCTCAGGCAACGAACGTTTCATGCTGCGAACCACAATTTAGAAAAACAAATTGTCTCAGGCTACGAACGACTCAGGTTACGAACGTTTCATGTTACGAACAACAATTTAGAACAAAATTGTCTCAGGTAACGAACGAAGACAGACGGATAGAAGGGTTTAACATATGGAGACAAATGCTCGCATACAGTACAAATGAAGACCGAACTGTATGTAGCGCTAGCCTAGTAGGCTTATCCTAGTTTTGCGCGCGTGCGCTGCCTCGTTTTCATTGGCAACAACAGTAACATATATCTTAGCAGCGGCACTCTGTTCAGCTTTTCTCTTTCACTATTGTCCTTGTTAATGTTAACCCCATCAATTATGAGTTAGAAGAACGGTAGTGGTGCTGTTAGGAAGCACAAATTTATAATTGTGGAGGTAAAAAAATAAAAATAATTGTGGAATAGTATGTAAATGGCGTTTGTGTGTATAACATCGCTAATCAGTACAGCATGGATTCACCATCATAAGGAAATAAGAGTTACTCCGATCAGTTCATGTGGCTTAATGCGTAACTAATCAGCTAAAGCAAAGACCTCACATTTTAGATAAAGTTGAAAATCTTCTCTTTATTAAACTGGATCAATGAAAAACTTTCATTGATTTCAATGTTTCAGGCTACGAACGTTTCAGGTTACGAACATACCTCAGGAACGAATTAAGTTCGTAACCCGAGGAACCACTGTACTTAGATTTTGTTTTATACTATAGAAAGATTTACCGTTGTTATAAAAAATAAAAAATGTTTTTCCAGGTGGCCCGCGGGTTCGGTATAGGGCTCGACTTCAACTGCACCTTCATCGTCGTCCTCATGCTACGCCGGCTCATCACCTCCCTGCGTGCCACGCCACTGGTCAAGGTGCTCCCGTTCGACCAGCACATCATGTTCCACAAAATCTGCGGCTACATGATTGCCCTGCAGAGCGTCGGCCACACAGTTGCCCATATAGGGAATGCACGTGAGTCTACAACCTTTCTTTATTTGTTTTCTTCTTATAGATATTTCTCTCTCTACCTCTATCTGTCTCTCATTATCTCTCTACCCCATTCTATCTATCTATATATATATATCTCCATTTTCTCTATATATCACTCTATCTCTCCATCTCTCTAAGTCTCTCTCTCTATCTCTCTGTCTATCTCTCTATCTCTCTCCATCACTCTCTATCTGTCTCTCCCTATCTCTCTCTTTCTGTCACTCTTTATCTCTCTCTATCTCTCTCCCTATCTCTCCCCCTTTCTATCTTTCCCTCTCTGAATCTCTCTCTATCTCTCTCTATCTCTCACCATCACTCTCTATCTCTCTCCCTATCTCTCTCTCTATCTCTCTCTATCTCTATCGATCACTCTCTATCTCTATCCCTATCTCTCCCCCTTTCTATCTCTCTTTTCTTCTCTGAATCTCTCTCTATCTCTCTCTATCTCCTTCTTATCTTCCTATCTTGCAGGTTACATAAGGTTATTTTATTACATGGCATTATTGAGTCCAACGCTCCCGCCGTGGCTTGAGTCTAGTCTTGCTTCTTGACAAACGTTGTTTAAATTTTAAATGATGTTGAGTTATTGGGTCCATGCCCGCACGCTTCTTGGGGCAGAACTTTTATTACTTACTTCTTGCATATGGAATAAGGCGAAAAAATAATTTCCATAAGCTCTTCAGATAAAGCTTATATAAAATGTTTTTTAAATTATATTGAACATGGACAGTCCAAAAGATTTAATAAATTATTAGGTGGTTGCAAAAATGGTAAAAAGAAAAGAATCGAAAACAAAAAATTGTTTTTTTTTCCACATTAAGGATATTAGAATTAATATTATAAAATAGACTTCGTTTGTAAGAATAATATTAGATCTATTATATTTAATCTATTTGGTCAAAATTTTGAATCATGCGTTAATGGGATAAACAATCCAGAAAATGTATCCCTAATTTACATATTCAAGCAACATGTATAGGACTATGTCCTTACTGCTACAGTGCATATAATCTGATTTCGAAAAGATAAATCCAATGTATAAAAAGTACAAGTCTTCTGTCAGACATACAAAACAAAACAAAACCCTAAAATCATCGCATGGATCATTGGCCACAAACTCTCGGTCTTGAGCGAGTTTTTATAACATGCCTACAAGTCTTGTTACATCTCGCTGACGTCTGCTGGCAGTCTACAAAATAGTTTATGTGCAGGGAGAAGGGGCGATATTTTTTTTAAAATTTTGTCATGAATTCTTCCGGGGTCGTGCTTGTCGAACGATGCTGAATCTGTGGAGTTTCAGAAAGTGTGACCTATTTTTCTTCCGTCTTCTTTGGAAGGTAGCAGGGGCATTACTTCTTCCGTTGACTACAGTTGAGCGTAGCGCAAAAAGCTGAATTTTATTTGTATTTGAGATTTGCAAATGGAAAAGAAAAAACGATTTAACAATTGTATTAAAATAGGAATTCTGAAATCCTGGTGTTCTATTAATTATTTAATTTTCTCTGTTCTGCAGTCCGAGTTGCCGAAGACAAGCACCTGACGCTCTTGGAGGTAGTCTTTACGCTCAAAGCGAACATTGGCTGGATCGCTGGACTCGCCCCTGTTACAGGTAAGCACGATCACTGGTGAATAATGCAAATGGAAAGCGCTGTTCACAACCTACATAGGAATATGTGATACAATTGTGATACCAATCAAAGACAATGATAAGATGGACCGCCTGCTTTGATATTTCTGCTATTTGATAACTTGAAACACTTAGTTTCGGAATTTCCCATCGCACCCTGTCCTCTAGACTTCCGGTTTAGTAATTCGCTAGGATTTTCTCAATGGAAAATTTAGATTAAAATCGAAAGGTGTACACAGCGGAAACCTTTAATGCAATCGTAGGAGCGCGAAATTTATTCAAGACAGCCTTATTGGTTGCGCACGGGAAAAAAGAACATATAAGCTCTAAAAATAGAGCAAGCGGTCCATCTTATTATAGTCTTTGGACCGATTTATGACTTTCCCTTGATTTTGGCTCTAGGTTAAATTGAATATTTCAATTGATGATATTTTGTATTTTTTTGTTATTTATTGTTTTTGTTCCTTGTTGTCAAATGTGTTGTCGTTTTTACTCCCTTTCTATTATTATCTTGCGCTGTCTGTCTGTTTGTCTGGTTGCTTGCAAAACTTTTCATCAATTTTTTTACCTTTTCCCGCCGTCTCATCGAGCAGAACTTTGGCCAGCAGACTTCCCGATTAACAATACATTCTTTCAAATTTTCAGCATCGTAGCGTTAAGAAAAGTTACGAATTCATTCGACCAATTTGCGAATCGAGGAAAATATTTTACGTCAAACATGGCGGTCTCTACCTGAAGAGACGAATTATCTTTTTATGTTTCTTGCGGGCCAAAGCTAGAAAAAAAGGATGCGTAAAATTTTAGTGTGGAAATTCATAAGGTATGATATCACTTATATTTATTTTAATCTATTAAAATATAAATCAAATATAAACTTAGTTTACAAAGAAAGGGAGTATAATAAAAACATTGTTTTTATGGGTTAGTTTATTAAGGCTCGATGTTTAAGACGTTTTTGTTCTTTGTTCGCTAAAGTTTCAAAAAGTTCCATGAAAATAAAGTACGTTATTAATTATTAATTGTATAAAAAAATTATAAACAATGAGTAGGCCTATTTGGCATACCTATTTTGTTTTTACAATGTGGGTAAAATATTCAGCTCTCAAAAATTGTTTATAGCTAGCATGATGATAAAAGGGAAATAATTGCGGTATCTACTACATTTATTGAGTTATGGGCCTTGAATCTTATTGTAACTCAAAGGTAAAATAATTAACATTTTTACACATAATTTCATATGCCATGGCATTCGAGATGGATAAGGGCAGTCACACGAATTCTTCCGCCCACTACCCGCCCGGGGCCCGGGTCCAGGTTGAGAGCTGGATAGGCTACGGTGAAAACTCTTTGAACTCTCCGTTGTGTTTGTTTGTTGTTTGTTTGTTTGTTTGTTTGTATTGTTGTTGTTGTTTTGTAGCTTAGAATCGATTGCTATCGGAAACGAGCGCTATGACGTCAGACCACTATATTTCATTTTTTCAGATAGGAGGGAATAAAATAAAGATTATCTTTTCAGGACTTGACATTTTGTTGATTGAATGTTGTGTTGTTGTTATTTTGTTGTTGTTTCAATTAAAGAAACACATAATGTACTGTTGTTTTTATTTCTAAATGAGTAAAAAATCATTGTACTAATATAACACAACAGCTTTATTTAAATAAATATATAATATTATCTATAGGCCTACTATTCACAACTCTAACGTTGGCGCAATCGATATATTACTTACGTACACAAAGTTATTTTTTTCATCCCCCATCTCCTCACAATAAAGTTTAGTACCCGTCGGACCGAATTGACCATAGGGCTGGTAAAGCAGCATTCATCAGTTTTTGTGGCCACGGCATACGAGGGGATGTGTGGCCAGCACAATGCCCAGCCGCTTTTACTTTACCCCAACTAAGGTCAGGTACCCATCAGAGCAGAGTAGATTCAGGTGCACCCTCAAGTCCCCTGGAAAAGAATCCTAGCCTCCTCCAGGATTCGAACCCAGAACCTTCACTCCCAACTCATCCCTTTATGTTAAAATTAAAAAATGTAGCTACCATACTCGTGACCCATTGCCTACCAGTGAGATGTAGACAATCATTCTGTTCATGTCTAAAGTCTGTGATTTCATCAAAACTTCTACCTGTGCCGGTTGTTCATTTTCAAATGGTTACGTAGGCCATTAATATAATTATAAATTATATAATATATGAATGTATGCGTTACGTGCACATTCATTTGAGCCCCCTCTTCCCTTCCCCGTACCATTTCGAACGCCCAAAAATCATCTATATCCAACCACCCCTCACCCCTAACTGCGTACGTAAAATACGGTTGGCCTATTTAGGTAAGCTTTGCATATTTAATTTACACCACATATTATTCCTATTGTTTATATTTTTCGTTGTTTTTTTTAATTGTTTTTATTCTTTTAACAAAACGTATTGTAGCCATTCGTTTCTCCGTCATTTTGACGGGCATAAATACTAATATTATTATAATATTACGTTCAAATATCTTGCAAAATGTAGGCCCCTATTTCAGTTAGTATTTTCGTCCTTTTCCTTAAAATGTCGTAAAACCATAGACTATAAAAGGATGGACCGCTTGCTCTATTTTAAGAGCTTATATGTCCTTTTTTTCCGTGCGCAACCAATAAGACTTAAATTTCTTCTACGCACCTCCTTGTTTCTTAAATGTTTCCGCCATATTGAACTTTCGATTTTAATTTTTCATTGAGAAAATCAAAGCGATTCAATAAAACGGAAGTGCAAAGTATTATACGAATCGAGAATTCCGAAAAGCAGTCTTTCGAGTCAACATATAGCAGAAATACTAAAGCAAGCGGTCCATGTGTATTATAGTCTATGGTAAAACTAAGACAAAGTTTTAAAGTGTCCTTATAACCCAGGCCCAGCCATTTTTATTTTGCGTCATTTCCGGGGATGTTTTCTAAAAAGAGGCTGCACACGTACTCTTCACTGATTGGTTTACTCTGGATGAACAGTAAAACGTCACAAATGTCACGATATGGCAAAAAAACAACTAAACATTAGAGTGAATGGGTGGTGCTATGATTTGATGTTTATCAGCTTAAACTTTTACAAAGCTTTCATGTGGCTTTAAATGTGGCTTTTATTTTCTTTGTTTGCTGCAGGCGTGGTGTTGTGTGTCGTCCTCCTGATCATGATACTTCTCTCTCTACCTGTCATCAGGAGAAGTGGCTACTTTGAGGTAACAGGAGAATTTCTCCCCCACTGCTTTTGGGAGGTGGCGGGGGCGTTAACACCGCAGTGTAGGCGTCCCCCCTGGTATTTTGGGTGTGTGTGCAAGGGCGTTCGTCTATTGGGTCAATGGCTGGATGCGCCCTGCGCGTTATAGGCGTGTGGGGCGTTCTCCCATTAGCCCAATAAATGTGGTCGGCGCCCGAGCTTTGAAATTAGGTCTTCGGTAGGGGAAAAGGGGGGTGGGAGGAGTTCGAGTAGAGACGCCATTGACGTTACGAGAAAATGAATTCTCACAAAATGAAGTGTCACAAAATGAAGTCTCACAAAATGAAGTCTTACAAAATGAAGTGTCACAAAATGAAGTCTCACAAAATGAAGTCTCACAAAATGAATTCTCACAAAATGAAGTCTCACAAAATGAAGTCTCACAAAATGAAGTCTCACAAAATGAATTCTCACAAAATGAAGTCTCACAAAATGAAGTCTCACAAAATGAAGTGTCACAAAATGAAGTCTCACAAAATGAAGTCTCACAAAATGAAGTCTCACAAAATGAGGTCTCACAAAATGAAGTCTCACAAAATGAAGTCTCACAAAATGAATTCTCACAAAATTAATTATTTCCAAAAAATAAAATAAATATTTAATTTGTGCGTGTTTATAAAATACGATGCTGTGGCAAAGATTATAGTCTAATAAGATGTACTGCTTGCTTTAATATTTCTGTTATTTGATGACTCGAATGACTTCTTTTCGGAATTCCCGATTCCCTTTTATACTGTGCACTTCCGTTTTATTTAATCACTATGCTTTTCTCAATGAAAAATTTAAATCGAAAGGTGTATACAGCGAAAACATTTAAGGAGCGTAGAAGCCATTTAAGACAGCGTTATTGGATGCGTACAAAATAAGAAAATATGAGCTCTAAAAATAGAGCAAGCGATCCATCTTATTTGACCTATTTTTCTTTCTTTTTTTCTCTATCAAGGTGTTCTACTGGAGCCACAAGCTCTACATCGTTATGTGGGCCTTCCTCATCATCCACTGCGAGAACTTCTGGAAGTGGTTCGCGGCCCCCGGGCTGGTGTTTTTCCTGGAGGCCATCTCTAGAATCTCCTGGATCAGGACGGCCACCATGGGCAAGACGTACATCCAGAGCGTCTGCCTGCTGCCCTCTGAGGCAAGTACTGTGTGGATGCCACTTAAAACTTAAACGTCTATTTCTATTACCTGTAACTGTAAGGGGGTCAGCAGACCTATGCCTATCAAGCCCATCATCTAACGTCGCCTCACACTGTCTGCTTATTCTGATTCAAATATTATATTCCCTACCTCCCTATTATTACAAAGTAATTGTTATATGTTTATAGTAAGTAGATAGTAAAGTACTCTTCAAACCAAACTGATCATAATCATAGGACCAGTCAATCAGCGTTCACCAGTTTCTGTGACCACGGCATTCTAGGGGATATGTGGCCAGCACAATGCCCAGCCGCTTTTACTTTACCCCAACTAATGTCAGGTTCCTCATCAGAGCTGGGTAGACTCAGGGACACCCTCTAGCCCTGCGGATAAGATTGTCCCAATTATATTTGCGTTTAAAAGCTCCTCTTTCGCTGGCCGAGGGTTTAACGAGTGTTGCGTTTACATTTGTGCAGGTGACTCACCTGGTAATCTCCAGGCCAACCGGGTTCACGTTCAAAGCTGGCGACTACGTCTTCGTCAAAATACCGGCCATCGCCCAGTACGAGTGGCATCCTTTCACCATTAGCACCGCTCCGGAGCAGACAGGTAAGACTTCTCGCTGCCACCAATTCGCATCCCAAAAGATTTAATTTGTTAACTGACAACTTCAAAACAACTAATCACTCATTTACACCAGCCACTAAATATCAAACAGAATTCATTTTATAAAAAAAATGTATACCACCATAGCCTTTGGTACTTTTTTAACATCTGTAACCCTAACCCTAACCCTTTTAATTTAAAATTGCAAAAAATTACAGTTCAAATTTACATCTGCAAAACCTTTATCATTATTTACTCAATTTACAACTTTGGATAACTTTAACAGACTCTCATAAACTAGACTTGCTCATTTCGCTAGCAATTTCTAGTCAACGCCGCTGATGTGTTTTATTTCCAGATTCTATTGGACTTCACATCCGATCAGCTGGCTACTGGACGAAATCTCTGCACGACTATTTTGTGAACTACGTCTGCGAAGATTTGGAAGCTACAGGGGGTAAGGGCTAAAAAAATAATATTTCGGAACTGACTAGCTCTGTGGTTCCTAACCTTCCTAAAGCCACTTACTACAGCACCTCATGTTGTGGTTAACCCCAACCATAAATTTATTTTCGTCGCTACCTTATAACTGTAATTTGCTACAGTTCTGAATTGTAGTGTAAATATGTGATTATGCAAGATGTAATCATGCAATCTTGTAATCATGTCAAAATAGCGCACAGAGCATGCTATTATAGCATGGATAGTTGCGCTATACAAATAGTCATTATTATTATTATTATTATGTATCTACATTATTAAAAGTTAAAGCATAATGATTAATCGCATAACAATATCTAATTATATATTGGGAAATATAAATTTTTAATTAAGTATTTATCATTCCCGTTGTTGTGTGTGTGTTTTTTTTACATATCTATTATAATCACAAAGGGAGGGGGGGGGGGGGGGCAGTATTCACATCAACCAGAGCTAAAAATAATAGACCGAACAGTAATCCACACTAAGACCTAAGTTCCAATATATTCATGAAGTATCTTTTTTTTACTGCCAATACTGCTGCTTTCAACCAAGTAGCTACACTGAGACTTCACTCTATACATGCGTGGCTGGTCCGCTTAAGTACATAATAGGGGACGTCCATTAATTACGTCAACAAAATAGGGGGGAGGGGGGTCTGAAAAAGTTTGACAATTGTTGACATGGGGGAGGGGGGGAGGTCAAGAAAAGTTGACGTCAACAATGTTACTTTTTATGAAGTAAATAATGATACAAAATTTAGTACTAAATTCTACATTTGTCCTTTTAAACTTACATAGATAACATTAACAACATAGTTTTACGTTAATACAAATATATCAATTATGGAAACTACATTTGATATGTCCTTTTTGTGTCCATCTTGCTAGTTTGTAGATCTATGTATGGGTGGAAACTGATGCAATTGTTAGCAAGGCAAAGTGACCGACCAATTGTAGAAAACCTCACTTTCGCTGTCTCGCGTAGGATTGCCAGACACATGGGTTTCAAAAGGAGGACACCGAGAGACAAAAAGGAGGACATTGTGTTTCAATTGCATAGTTTCGCATTTAGCCCGCAATCAGTATAATTTTATTACACGAACTGCCACTAAGTTTAAATGCGTAATGGTAAACTGTGCAAGAAACAGTTTTGTTAAAAATAACATAAATTCAATGTAGGCTGAAAGGCAGCTTGCATTTAGTTGGGCAACTTTAAAGCTTATGCACGAGTCTTCTAAAAAAACGGATAATTCTTTTCTTGTACAAATGATCGCCTGTTTATTAATTATATTCTTAACATGTCAATACTAATTTTAAAATTTATTTGTTTTTATGCCTACAAAACATAAAATATTACAAAAACTGGACATTTTAAAGGTATTGTGCTTTGCCTGCCGGACGGAGGACAAGAGTCTAAATAGAAGGACATGTCCTCCTTTTGCCGGACGTCTGGCAACCCTAGTCTAGCGAGACATGGTGGCTGGAATAACAAAGGCTCAGTACATCTAAATTAGGCTAGGCGCCAGAGTCCGGCGTTCGTTATATACCGTATATACTCGCGTATAAGTCGCACTTTTTTTACCGAAAATTTCGACAAAAAGTAGGTGCGACTTATACACCCAACACTGTTTTTGAACATTTTGAAAAACATCACTACTCTGTCATACAGTTTGCTACATAAACCGTATAGTTGACTGTAGTATTGTAGAATTACTAGGATATGCTTAGGCCTACATTTTACATTTAGAAAACTATCGTAGGTGTAAATATTACTATCTTTATATAACTGAAATTGAGATCGACAAATATTTTAGGTTTTACAGACACCCGACCTCCCCAGCTTTTCTTTTGAACTTTTGGACCGATTTTGTATTGCCGAAACGTAGCGTAAGTTTAAAGGCGTCATTTTTGGGTAGGCTTATTGAACGCAAATTACAGTATGGAAATAATCGTAAATGTGTGAAAGCCTGTCTAGGCCTATAATGTAGCTTAATAAGCTTAAGATGGGTTTTATTTAGTAGGCTTACTTAAGGTCTAGGCTTATAGGCTATAGCCTACTAATAAGGCAGTGTTGAGCATTCCGATAAAAACGAGCCATATCTAGGCAACTACGATCAGCAGATGGACGCGTTAAATGTCAAGTGTGTTTTATTTTTCATCAATTGCATGTAAGAGTTGAAAAAAAAACACGGCCTATTATTTGTCGGTCGTGCAGACGCACTTGAAATCATTTCAGACAATGTTAATGGTAATTAGGACACATGTATAGCGCGTCGTAAATGCCGGCGCCTCCCAGTCTCCAGTCTAGGCGACATTGAGTCTAATGACGTACTTCAAAGACTTTTTGTGTGTAGAGTTACTATAGGGATAGGAACTTAAGTAGGGAAAGTGACTTAGATTAGATGAAGAAACAGGTACCTTACTTTCCCATCGCACTAATGTCTGTAGGCCTTTTCATCAGTGGTTTAAATTAAATGAAGCCCTGCCTTTATTTGATTATGTTTGCCTTATGCACGATTAAAATTATTTTTTAAGCAAAGTTTCCAAATTAGGGTGAATGCTTAGTAACTTTTATGTTTAAAAGGTATGCATCTTTTAGATATTAAAATATAGTGTAACCTGGGAAGTCGGGGTGCGACTTATGCGCGGGTCAATGACAACATATAAGAAAAAAAAATCTTAAACTAGGGGTGCGACTTATACACCGGTGCGACTTATACGCGAGTATATACGGTAATCCATGTAAGCGATGGCTGGGATTGACAATAGAACTAAAAACAATAATAGGCCCTCGCCGAGACTATAACTAATGTTTGCAAAGCATTGAATGAAGTGAATTTTGTGAATCCAAAATGGTTATTTGAAAAATATTTCATTCAGAAAAAAAATTCTTGGCCCACCCCATGAAGTACGAAATACTTGGCCTACCTTATTTCCTTTTAACATCCCTAATTCTGATATATAAACTAATATATTTTTGCTCACTACGTTATAATAGGTGAAACATTAAAATTAGGTTAATTAGGCTACATATTTAGTAATTTTTACGTTTTCATTTCTAATTTTCTGTAAAAATTTAATGAGATAAAAATATATTAGTATCAGTGGCGTCGCCAGTAGGTATTGCAAGGAGTGGGTGGCAAATAGTGCAAGGTAGGGGGACAGGGAAGGCAACTACCGTGTGTATATAATGTGTGTGTGGACAATAATGTAAGAAGGAATAGTGAACATATGGCTAAAATTAGGTATGTTAAAACCGGGTTTTCTTCAAAACCGGTTTTCGGTTCTATAAAACCGGTTAAAAACCGGATTTTGGTTTCTCTCTCCCCCCCCCCTTTCCCAAACAATGTTACAAGTCACATGCCGGAAAAGTCAAATGTGCGTAGTTTTGTAGGTGTATTTGAAAAATAGTTCAAATTTAATTAGTGTTTGCACGGCATTCAAGAGGTTGAATTCTTTGAATACAATATTATTTTCTACACTTTACCATTAAATTCTTTAAAATCAAAAAAAATCTGGGCTAATTGATTAAAACTGATAATAGCTTTCAATAGTGATTAAATCAAATTTGCAATTATCGTTGACCATGATATTAAAAAGCATATGAAGAGAATGACGATGTTAATCCAGGATGCTTTGTACGCAGATGCGTAGGCAATCCAGTGGTACTACCACCGCTCCTGCATATCTGAATTATCTTTTGGGAACATAGTTTACAACGAGCCATCGTTAAAGACGTTTTTTTCAAAATTTTCTGACACAAAGGATTGTAACTGTAACTTAACATTTGGTTTGATGTTGTTTTTATCATAAGCCATAGTTGGTATTTGGAAAAAAAGAAACAAAATAATGATTAGGCCTACCTCCCAACCAAGAAACCGAAATCCAGTTTTGAAAATCAAAACTGGTTTTCGGTTTCAAAACCAGAATCCGGTTTTCGGTTAACATACCTAGTTAAAATAGAAGGCTAATTTACAACTGGTGCACAATTTCCCCCTTAACTACTTGAAAATTAACATTGTACCAAAAGCTTTTTTAGTGAAATGTAGAATTAGACATGATTAAATATTATATGAAAAGAACAATAGTAAACATATGAGAATTATAGTCAATTAGAAATCCTTTTAATAAGTTTTAAATGCATTACATTTAATTATAGTATACACCCTTCCGTTTGAAATCTATTTTAAACATAAAAGCAAGTTTCTAAAATTAATTGTGTTACTTGTTTTGAGGGGGGGGGGGGGTAACCGATTGTTGACGTAATTATATAGGGGGGGTCTCTGAAAGTTTGACAGTTGTTGACAAGGGGGAGGGGGGGGAGGTAAAAATCGCCTAAAAATTGTTGACGTAATTAATGGACGTCCCCATAGCACCAACCCTGCCACCTCCAATATTCTGCTTTCAACAAGATAGCTTCTTGGAGACGGATATATGAGCGGTGTCTCGGTTCCTATGACCAGAGAAAATGTGTGTTTTGCGATGGTCTTAGGCGACCCCCGTGAAATTGTCGTTCGACCCACAGGTTCGGAACCGCCCAAAAATTACCATAAACATATTCTCACGGTATAATTTTCGTAATGAATATCCGTAAAGTTTATCCATAAAATGTATCCATTAATCCTATTAAAACAGTGCAAATTATATTTTTCTTTATAAAATTAAAGTGTTCATTTAAATGATAACAGATCAATGTGCTAATTATAGTCAGCCTACACATGTGACGTCAAGGAATGTTTTCTTATATGGCGCTTCGGAATTCTGTGAAAATTAGGTCAAGAACCATCATAACGCAGATGCATCTTTCGGTTTTTTTTTTCAAAATATTAAATTTCACTTCAATCATACATATTAATTTGACTATTATAGAATAAATTGTATCAAAAAAAAAGCATAGACCACATTTTAGCTTCCGGTTTAAATCTTCAACAGAAAATGGAGACGAGACCGCCAGAAAATCTAACCTGATCAGAAGGGCCTCGTCCATAGCCTGGCAGAAGAAGAAACCTCTTAAAGCCCGGATGATTGATGCCAACATCAGACGACGTGTGGTCACCAAATGCGCGCGAGTACAGGTAAAAATGACCAGCTCATGATCTATAC
This sequence comes from Anisus vortex, assembly GCA_949126835.1. NCBI lineage: Eukaryota > Metazoa > Mollusca > Gastropoda > Planorbidae > Anisus > Anisus vortex. Next base: position 8,463,731 of record OX421509.1, read on the forward strand.
TTCCGGTTCCTTCGGGGAACATTGAGCCTCCCCTCTAAATTATCTACCCTTGACGGCTTCTTAAATTTAATTGCCAGCAAAACATTTGGCTTTTTTCCAAAACATGGCGTCCTGTCAGCTCTGTCTCGTCATTTTTCTCTCTCAATATCTTGCACTTTTCTTTCTCTCTTTCTCTCACTTTTGTCTCTCTTTCTTTCTCCCCTCTGTCTCACTCTCGCTTTTTCCCATTCTCTCTTTCTCTCTCTCTCTATCTCTCTTTCAAGTTCTCTCTCTTTCTTTCTCTCTTTCCTTCTCTCTATTTATCTTTCTCTCTTTCACTCTCTATATCTATATTTCCCGCTTTCCCTCTCACTATCTCTCTTTCAAGTTCTCTGTCTCTAATTATCTATTTCCCTCTCTCTATCTCTCTTTTATGTTCTCTCTGTCTCTAATTATCTATTTCCCTCTCTCTATCTCTCTTTCAAGTTCTCTCTGTCTCTAATTATCTATTTCCCTCTCTCTATCTCTCTTTTATGTTCTCTCTGTCTCTAATTATCTATTTCCCTCTCTCTATCTCTCTTTCAAGTTCTCTCTGTCTCTAATTATCTATTTTCCTCTCTCTATCTCTCTTTCAAGTTCTCTCTGTCTCTAATTATATATTTCCCTCTCTCTATCTCTCTTTCAAGTTCTCTGTCTCTTATTATATATTTCCCTCTCTCTATCTCTCTTTCAAGTTCTCTGTCTCTTATTATATATTTCCCTCTGTCTATTTCTCTTTCTCTCCTTTAAGTTCTCTGTCACTTTTACTATTGGTCACATACAATTTTTCATTGTCCATTCTATTCTAATTGATTGTGTTTGTCTCCTATCGAACTGACCCAGTGTCATCTGGATGGTCCATACGGCACGCCCAGCCGTCACATCTTCGAGGCGGAGCATGCCGTCTTGATCGGCTCCGGCATCGGCATCACGCCGTTCGCCTCCCTCCTGCAGTCCATCGTGTCCCAGCTGAAGGCCAGCTGCGTCCAGTGTCCGAAGTGCGAGTACACCTGGTGCCATAAGCTTCCGGCTTCCGTCATGAACTTAAAGAAAGTAAAAGAACTTTCTTTTTTATAACAAATGTATATTTAGCTTATATAATTATAGAAAACATAAATATATGAATTAAATTGTTGTGTTTCCGACCCATCAACATCGAAGGTTAAATAAGGCCTTTTTGTTAACGTTGTTGTCATGTTTTTCTTGTATCCATTTTACTGTTCTTATATCTTTAAATTCTGTAGTACTGTTGGTTGTCTTTAATATAGTTTATTATGTTTTGATTTAATTTTGCTGAAATGTTCATGAAGAGATCTACAATAATAGTATTTACGTCGAATTTCATTAAATGTATTGCATTCCAACAAAATGTGAGAAACTGTTAAGTTGACATTGCAGAAAGCACACACTGGGGCCGTTTCTCGTTTTAAGAGAAACGAATGTGTTAGTTCTGTATGTCCTGTATGTAGTCTGCAGAGAATAACTTCGTCCTTTTGAATTAGTTGGTCTGTATCATGCCAGGATTTTGAGTTAGTTAGTTAGAGTTAGACCAATATAACAATATGTGTGTATATATAGGTCGCTATAGTTCACACAGACACGCAACACAAACACACTCTCTCTTGTATAAATTTCTCTCTCTCTCTCTTAATATCATTCTTAAGATATGTCTCTCTTTTTAAATAGTTCTCATAAGCTCTTTCTTAATTCTTCAGACGATCTCTTTCTCTCTCTGTATATATATATATATAATCTCTTAATCTTTTGATATACATCTGTCTTTCTCTTTCTCTTAATAATCTCCCTCCTTTTCTCTCGCTCCCTCTCTTAACATTTTTCAAGCTCTCTTAATCTCTCTAATTTAAACTCCCTCTCTTTCTTAACCCCACTCTTAATGTATGTCTCTCTAACTTTCTCTTAATCTCTTTTCTCTTTTAATCTTGCTTTTATTGATCTCTCATCTATTCTCTCTCTCAAAACCTTTTTTAATCTTGCATGGTCTCTCTTAATCTATCTCTCGCTTAAACACACACACACTCTCTCTCTCTCTCGCTCTCTCTCTATTTGATTTGTCCATTGACGTTTTAAATAATCTCTGCCTCTTTTTCTTATCATATTATGCATGCGTCTTCTTTCATACACTAAATCTAAACTTTATTGTAATTGGTAATCTCTGTATTCCTCTATCTCCTGCATCATTAAAGGAAATTATAATCTATCACACAGATACCATATGATAAATAATATCAGAGAGAGTCATTCTTTTAAACAGTTAGTTTATATATAGGCCTGCCGACTGATTTATTCAACAGCTGTAATAACAAAATTTGCCTAAGAAATCTAGTACTTCAATACTTCGATCAAAGTAACCGAATTTTTGAGGGATAGAACAATGGATTAAAGTTGGCAGATATAAGGTTGTAGGCAAACTAATTGTTGTTTTTTTATATTTGGAATGCAGGTAGATTTTATCTGGATCAATCGTGACCAGCGCCATTTTGAATGGTTCGTGAATCTCCTGTCGAGACTTGAGCGAGAACAGGAAATCGAGGGAGGGCTTGGTAAGTTTTTGTATACTCTCTACACAAAGTGTTTTCTACTCGGTGTCTTCGTCTCTCTACATCTCTCTATCTTGCTTTCTATTAATCTAAGTAAAGAAGCCTTCGGACCAAACTGACCATAGGGCTGTTGAAGCAGCGTTCACCAGTTTCTGTGGCCACGGCATACAAGGGGGTGTGTGGCCAGCACAATGCCCAGCCGCCTTACTTTACCCCAACTAATGTCAGGTAGCAATTAGAGCTGGGTAGACTCAGGGACACCTTCAAGTCCTGGGAAAAAATTCCGTTTCAACCAGGATTCGAGCCCAGGACCTTCGGATCAATGTCTATTTCTCTATCTTTTTTTCTCACTTTCTGTCTCTCTAACCGTACGCATGTGTTTCAATTTGTCGCTACCTCTCCGTTTCTTAATTTTTGTAGTTTTTTATAATCTAGTTCATTTTTAGTAACAATGCATCTAGTCACTGTTTTTTACTCTCTCTCTCTCTCTCTTGTCTCTATCACTGTCTCTCTCTTTCACCCACTCTCTATCTCTCGCTCTCTTTTATCTCTCTATCTCTCTCTCTTTCTCTCTCCTTTGCTCTCACTCTCTTGTTCTCTCTTTGTCTCTCAATCTGTTTCTCTCTCTGTCTTTTTTTAAATCTGTTTCCTCGCTAACTCTTTCTTTCACTTTCTCTCTCTCTCTCTCTTTCTCTCTCTTTCTCTCTTTCTTTTGTTCTATCTAACTCTTTCTCAAAATATTTCTCAGCTCTCTTTTTTATGTAATGCCTCTTCTCGCTCTTTCTCTCTCTCTCTCTCTCTCTCTATCTCTCTCATGACTTTATTCTTCTACTTACTTCAATCTACCCCTTTCTGTCTCAAAATCATAATCTAAAAAAGACCTCACCCAATTCCACCAAAGACTCCACCGTACAATGTGACATTTCTTGTCATGTATGTCGCTTTATGTCAACTGCAGGTCACATACTGGACATGCACATGTACATGACATCTGCGCCACCCAAGACTGACATGAAAGGCCTGGGGCTTCAGCTGGCGCTGGACCTTGTGCACGAGCACGAGAGGACAGACCTGATCACTGGCCTCCAGACTCGAACTCAGGCCGGACGGCCGGACTTTGATCTAGTGAGTGGTCACGTTAAGGATTAGATAGTGTGGTTGATTGATTGATTAATTGATAAGTCGATTGATTGATCAAATGGTAGTTGATAGATTGATTGAGTGATTGGTTGATTGATTAAATGGTTGCTTGATAGATTGATGGATAGGACGATTGATTGATCAAGGGTTGTTGATTTATTGATTGATTGACTGATCAAATTGTTGGTTAATTGATAGATTTATTTATTTTTTATTTCATTGATTGATTGATGTAGCGGTTGGTTGATTGATAAATAAATTGATTGTTTGTTTTGGTTGATTGATTGGTTTATTGGTCGGCTGATTTTTTAATGGTTGGTTGGTTGATCAATTGATTTGTTGATTGAACGGTTGACTGATAGGTTGGAAGAAACAGAATAAATCCAACACAACCCACAGCCTACAATTACCAACACACTATACAGCACAATAGATCAACAAGGCATGTTAATATGTTTGTCTGGCATTGGCGGTAAGAGAGCAAACAGCTCTGCAGACTTGATGACAGAAGATGAAGGCTTACAAATGGATAGACTGACAAACAGACGGACGTGCGGAAAACTGACAGATCGTCAAATAGATGGTTGGATTGTGTAGATAGATGGATAGATAGATAGATATATAGATATATAGATAGATAGATAGATAGATAGATAGATAGATAGATAGATAGATAGATAGATAGATAGATAGATAGATAGATAGATAGATAGATTTATAGATAGATATATTAGTTGCTTGATTGATTGCATGATTGATTCGTTGATAGCCAAATATTCTCCCAATTATAATAATGTCCACTGTCCACAGCTATTTCGAAAGATAAGGAACAACGCCAAAGGTAGAGTCACCGTCTTCTTCTGTGGGGCGCCACTTCTCGGCAAAACCCTGAAAAATGTCAGCCACAAGTATGGTTTCGCATTCCGCCACGAGTACTTCTAAACTCTCATCATGTTGGAGCTGCGCATGCGCGGACTGCTATCTAAGCCATGATTGAACAATTTCTTTCCAATCGGAACACATTACCTGAAATAGACATGTGACAATTTAAACTTAGCGCGTGTACATCTGTTGTGTTAATGTGTCAATTTTTTTATGCTAAGCAATTTAAATGTTTGTCTTTTCCTTAATTTTCTAAAAATGGGTCGTTTAAAAACAAATTTGAACGCAGATATTAAATTTATAGAGAAACTGCCATTTGATATGTATGTTATTGTTGTCCTCTTCTTCTTACTGAATTTTTAGTGAAAGGAGGGATGTATAAAAAGAAGGCTACGTACGGCTCTAGGGTTTTTTAACGCCCAAGGCGAAAACCTATTCTGTGCCCTCATTTAAGTGCTTTCGGCGGGGAGAAACTGAGTTGTGTTATGGAATAATTACCTATTTTCTAAATAAAATACCCTTCGCTTTTCGTTACCCAGTAATTCGTCTGCATATGCTAGTAGCGCGCAGAAGTACTAAACTTTAATTTAGTTTATATTTTTAAATCCCCTAAAAAATCCTCAATTAGCCACCCCCCCTTCCCCTAAGCTTGCGCCTTAGGTGGTCGCCTAGGTTGCCTATATGGATGTGCCGGTCCTGCTAATAACTATGACGAATCGCACTGTGTGATTTCTGCATCTGTCCTCAATTACACACAAACTGGGGGCCGTTTAATAAAAGAGAACAGGTTTAGGGAAACATTCTCTGCATTTTAAGGAAACATTGCACATTGGCCGTCACTAGCGGGCACACCACGTCGTATCGACGGAGAAAACACGTTAAAACAAAAAACCACTTGGAAAACACGTTATTTACCCGTCGATACCACGGGGTGTGCCCGCTGGGTCTTAACTGGTGGCTTCAATGTCTATCTACCCCTTGGTGCATGTGTCGTCTGCATTGTCAAGTGACTTCCAGATTTCTAGCATGTGGCTAGAGATATATGTATTCTTTGTGGGTTTTTTTCATGTATTTGATAGCATCAGATAAACATTTTCCGGCTTAATCCCCCAAAAGGAATTTTTTTCTTTGAATCTTTCCTTGAAGTCTAACCGAGTATCTGTCGTTTCATGGTCTATGTAGTTAATTGGCTCCTTCTGTGTGTTCATTGTCGCGTTACTAATCAACTGCAACGTATTAAACCTAACGCTAACGGTTAAAAGAAACAGGGGACTATGGGCCATTGGAATGATTTCCAATTTATTTCTTCGATATTTTTTAGTAATTTCCTTAAATTTACTTTTTTAAAAAAAAGGATATTTTTAAAGTGGTCTTAAATTATTGTAAAGTTTTAACGTAATTTATTTTTTTGTTACGATTTTATTGATAAAATATTATTTTGTGTATATTTAATGCTTACGCTCAGATTATTTAGTTAATTTCTTTTGTAAACTTTTAAAACTGTTTTTACTATATATTTTTATACCTGTTTGTTTTATTATTAATATTATGTAAATCTTAATTTTATGTATAAAATATTATTGCTTGTTTTTATTTCATGCTTAGATGTTTCTATGCACTAGTTAATTTAAGAATTTTATGTTGGGACGATTTAGCAATAGTGTATATAAATGAGAGATATGTTTTCTTTCTTTACAAATGGCATTCAGGCAAGGAATGGGTTGCCCGAACAAGCACATATAGGCCCCAATGGTTTGAAAATGAATAGTTCCGTAACGTATAAAATGAAGATATGAGAGATAACCCTGTGTATTCTACACTTTTTCTCCAATTGGGTACCTTGTTGTATGGAAAATAACTCATTTGTTTACTAAACTACATTGGTCCTCGGTTGGCTTGTTGAACGGACAAATATTCAACTGTCGCTAAAATTGTCTTTCAGTAGATGGGCAACTTTAGTGTATTGACAGGATGGCGACTTGTATAATGTTGCCCAGTTATTTGTCTTCTCTATGTTTGCTGGTGTTATCATTTAGGAAATTAGTTTTTGACATAAAACTTAATTAGTATTACACTATGGCACATCTAGACAGTAGAGTGTCGAAATCGACCATAGTATTTCAGATCGATCCGTGATAGATAGAACTACAGATAGATAGATAAATAGATAGATAGATGGATGGATGGGTGGGTGGATAGATAGATAGATAGATAGATAGATAGATAGATAGATAGATAGATAGATAGATAGATAGATAGATAGATAGATAGATAGATAGATAGATAGATAGATAGATAGATAGATAGATAGATAGAAAAAAAACTACATACATCACTCCTTTTTCTTAATATGTCATGTACAAAGATCCACATGCAATGTGTGCCATAATTTTATCTGTAAATCTTATGTGATATTTTTTGCTGTGTCGTCTATGCTGTTCTTTGTTATCGTATAAATGAATCCTTTCTTTAGATATATATAGATCTAGACCTTTTCATTTTTTAAATTATCCTAACAATGGGGTAAAACTTGACGCATGTGCCTTGAATCGGGGGCAAGACATGTAAACATTTGATTCTTCGCCTTTGTGATTTATCTGGGGGCCTAGTGCTTTTTAGGCGTAATTATATCAGTTTTTCATTAAAAAAATAATTACTTCATAAACATATTCACAACTGACAAGAGTAACACCAATAGTTAAATGACTAAACCTAGAAACAGTATAGGGCAGAAGAGTACGGTAATAATAATAAAATGCTTTAAACTCTAATTTAAAAATAACAATCTACTGATAGATAGTTTTCTTATCCCTTATGCAAGAACAATGGCGTATATAATTATTTCTCTTTCTTCCCTGGTGGCACCCGAGCGTGGAATGGGTTGCATTAACAAACCAGGAAAAAAACAATCATTTAAAACGCTTATCAAAATGCAAGACTAGACTGAAACCATGGATATGAGTAGGGCGCAACAAAATATCCTGCCCCGTATAGAAGGAGCGTCTGTGACATTTAAGATAAGAGTTAAGATGGAATACAATTTCGGAAGCCAAGTTCCATAACCCGAAGTTTGTGTTTCTAATTCGCCAGTGGCTTAAGCACTTTTATTCTGGGCGCCTTGTTCAATAGTTCGTGTTTAAGAATCTGGGTAGTAAGATCTATAAGACGTTGTGTATTTGGATTTGTGTTTGTTGTTGTTTTTTGTTTTGGTTTCTACTTCCATTTATATAAAAAAAAATTATGGACTTTAATAGTCCGAAAGTAAATTTCCATGATCTCTTTTGCCAAGGGATATAATTCTCCAGGGACATAGTAACGCCGTGGTATTAATATCAATATACATATTGTTTGTATATGTTTGCTTTATATTCTTATATATTTATATGTTTGTTCGCTATAGCCTCCTAAGCCTAGGGTTGCCAGACGTCCGGCAAAAGGAGGACATGTCCTCCTTTTTAACCCTCTGTCCTCCGTCCGGCAGGCAAAGCTAAAAACCCTTAAAATGTCCGGCTTTTGTACGCCAAAGTTTTTTAAAACCTTAATGCACTTTTTGTTATGTTACCTTCTTATTTACTGTCAATAAGTAGCTGGGTCGAGTAAAGCAAAACACTGGAGTATTTAGCAAGAAATGTAGCCTAATGAATAAGATTGTGTTATTTAATGTGTTGTTAGGTTAATAATTGCAATGGAGTTTGTGTTTTTTCAAAGTTTCCCAAATGCAAATTGCTTTTCAAAGTTAATGTACAAAACTATTGTGAACTTTTTTTTTTATAAATGGTAGGCCTAATGTGGAAAGAGTGTTTTTCTTCATATTAAACCGTTAGGACAGAGGAAAGAGTCCACAATTTAACTACACATAAAATAAAAAAACATCACAAACAACAATTATAAAGATGACAGAATGTCACTTTAGGTATTTAGTCCGGCCCTTCAGTGAAGATTTGAAAGCCGGCACAGTAGGGGCAGCGATGGAGGCCTGGTCCAGGGTGTTCCACAGCCTAATGGCTGAAGGAAAAAAAAAGAATAGATGTCGGTGCGTGCGTGTGGGACATGTAGTTTGAGTTGATGACCTCGGGTAGAGCGGGACACTTGTTGGATGCGCCCTAGCTGTGTGGACATTTTCACGTGGCGGTTTACGATTTTGTAAACAGTGGTGACCTTGTTTACCGCTCTGCGGTGCTGTAAGGGCTGCTCGAGTTGGAGTTTGGCCACCAAAGCAGAGGCGCTTGTTTTAAGGCCGTAGTCCTGTAAGATACGACGTGCCGCTCGACGTTGGGTCATCTCCAACTTAGATATCAGGTGTTGTTGATGGGGATCCCATACCGCCGATGCGTACTCCAGGATGGGATGTGCTAAACTTTGATAACAATGGGTCATGAAACCAGGTGGAGCAGCCCTTGAGGTTCATTTGGACGAAGGCGCAGGCTCTGTTTGCTTTGGTAGCAATAGATTGGACATGTGTGCCCAAGTGGAGGTTTTCTGTGATATTCACTCCAAGGTGCTTGGCATCTGATACCCTCTGCAAGGTATATATAGCTGGCGGGGATCCTAGTCTTCTTTCTTGAAATAGAGAGGAGGTTGCACTTATAAACATTGAACGCCATTTGCCATTTCAATTTCCAGATCTCCAAGATAAACGCTCAATGGACAAAATGAAAGAAACAGACGCTCAGTTAACTCTGTAAAGGACATCATTCTTACAAAGTACAACTTGAAAAATCTCACGTGTAACCTAAACAGTTTATAGATTAAAATTTGTGCTTTTTTCATTTATTAATAGATAATTATTGGCAACCATTGTAGTAAACGTATACTGAATGCTGATTAAATCCGCATTAATTTGAAAAAAAAATTAAATGATTTAAATGAGAAAATCAATGTGTCCTCCTTTTGGTATCCATGTGTCCTCCTTTGTCCTCCTTTTTGTCTCTCTGTGTCCTCCTTTTGGTACCCATGTATCTGGCAACCCTACCTAAGCCGTTTGACCGATCGGTACAAAAGTTAAATGTATAAATTGGAAACGTACTCCCCCAAAAATATGTATTACATAAGCAATATTGCTTGATTCTTTAAATCATTTTTTTTTAAATAAACGTTGGCCTATTACTAATGATGTTATGTTATATACTGAGCGCCATTTCAGAAGGATGTCCCTTTACGGGCTACCATACACAATAAAATACAAATTTAAACAAAAATACCGAAAGAAACGTTCTCACTACTATTTTTATTGTAATATTGTTTGTTATTTTTCTTTTTTTTTTAACAAAACAAATTGTGAACATTCGTTTCTCCGTCATTTTGACGGACATAACTCCTAGCTCTTAAAAAAAACGTGTTGCCATTAAATGTATTCCATTATTTATGCATGTATTTATTTTGAATGCACCCAATAATTCAAGTGTATTCATCCAACATAGTATTCTGCATGTTCACATTAACAGTGGGCTACAAAACATATTTGTTTTGTTTTTATTATCATTGTGGGTGCTTGTGTATTTGTGCTTTGTTTGTTTATGAGTCTGAAGTTTAAGTACATGTTTTAGTGGTCCATCTGGTACAAGTGGTTTGGGATTACCTGGTGGTAAAGGTGGTTTAGATGGGTGGTCCACGTGGCCCAGGTGGTCCATATTCGGTCCTTAACTCTTTGGATCAGTCATGGGCTTAGGCTAACTTTTTCTGAGAAGGCCCTATCTCTAATGGTTAACTGGATAAATGTTGGATCGGCCACACAATCCTCTAATACACCTGCATTATAAAAAAAAAAGAGCGTCAAATCCATAATGTCTGTTCATGATAAAGCATGGAATGACCCCCAAAAAAATTGGGGGACTTGGTAATAAAGTTTATTATGTTTTAATAAATTCATGTCGAAATATGTTTTTTGTGTGTTTCAATTATGGCATTGTGTTTGTTTTTTAATTTCCAAACATAATAATATATATCTAAGCATTTATTGTTAAATTGTAATTCATGAAGTTTATTTTAAAGGAAATCGGAAGGACAACACTCTTTTTTTTTTACATGATGATGTTAACCTTGTTTGTGAAAATTATAATTTGTCAAAAACTGATTTTGTTAAATCATGATTTTCTTAGCTAGATTTAGTTAGATCTATTTTATTTCAGTTGAATTCTTTGTTTGTTTAATTAAATTAATATAGAATGTAATAATTATACTTTTCAACTTTCGACTTTGATACTTAAAAAATATGTTTTTGTAGTTATTTTGCTGTGAGTGTAGGGTTGACATTATATTATTAAAATAATTAAATTCGGTCTGAGACGATTTAATAAAAGAATTATTGCTGCTTTTTTTATAGTTGAAGTGAATATAACTGAAAAAATCAAGGGAGATATAAAATATAATTTATCTTACTATTTTAATATATTTTATCTTTGGATTACCTTATTTTCCTTTTTAGTTTTGGTCAATATCGCTTTTATTATTTCCCCTTTTTTACTTGAAAGGAGTTATCTTTCATTGATGAATGCTGAGTTGGGTTTGCTTTTTGCACCTAGTCATATTGACAATGTCTTAAGGAAAACTGTTAGCTCTTTTTAAGGTTTTAACAATAATTGTATGCGGACATCCCAACTTTTTTTTATGTTTTATGTCCAGTTCCCTGTATTGTCTGTTTCATTTTGGAATATGATTAAACTCCTTATTGTTGAAAGATTGTGTTTTTGTTTGTTTTTTTGTGTGCAAATACAATGTGTATGATTTGTGAATAATTTATTGGTTCATTAAACATTATTAAACAGGTTAAACATTTTATTTTCTGTGCTTTTGTGTATGTGTGTGTGTTTGTTGGTGTGTGTGTGTGTGTATACTGATTACTCTCTCTCTACTATCAACTTATATGAGCAGATGTTATCGCACGTGAAGGCTGTTTTAAGCAGACAAAGAGGTCATTTACACTTGAGCACTCAGAGGTGACTTAAATATGTACCAGACATTGAACAATTAGCGAATGGCATTCAAGGAAAATGCGCTCATTAACTGATACGGACTAATTACATTCAAAAGAGTTTTTGGTCTTTTCTATTTTTATCAAGAATAGTTATAATTAATTCTAAAACAAATTTATCTTGCTTTATTGTTGTAATGAATATAACCGACTTATATGTAAGCACTATATTTGTCATTGTTGTAATTATGCATGCTTTAAAAAAATCCTTAAATTGATAGAAACAACTAATGCAGTAAATGTTTATTTACAACGTAAATCAATTACATGCCGAAATGAATACCATAATGCTGAACTTGCATAAAGGAATAATAATTTATAAGTAAAATTAAAGGGAGATAATTAATCGTTTACTTTGCGTTAATATTTCTCAAATTTTTCTTTTCTTATTTATTAAATAAAATAAATAACTTACATTTTATAATTTTGAAATGATCAAACTATAAAAGATAGTTTAAAATTATATATTTTAATGACACGAGAATTTATATGTACATGTATAAGCATTACATTAGCTACTTAGGTTGTATGAATAGTAAGTATCGATTCTTCTACACTGGTAGTGATATAATTATCTATAATAACCAAATCTCTATTACGCTAAGATTCATTAAGTGTATATTGCAATATAGCAGATGCTAGAATTTTTTCTGGAATCTGGACTATTAAATGAAAATTGTATAAGCTCTAAATTAATGTGTAAGTTGGGTAATGAAATTTGGATTCCCTATCAGTGCAACAAAATGTTGGTTTAACACTAAACTAAAGAAACTGTGTAAACAAAAAGAAAATCTATTCAAAATGTTTAAGGCAACTAATTCAATTAGACTACAAAAAAAATACCTGAAAATTAAACATTTAACTCAGAAACTAAGCAGACAGCTGCAGAATGAATATGTAAACAGTGTAATTTTTAAAGATAATAATAAAAACTTATGGTTCTACATTAAATCAAGAAAAATGGACACTATAGGCATAGCTCCACTAAAAGGCCCAAAAATGAAACTTATTATGATAATGAAACTAAAGCTAATATTCTAAACACACACTTTGCATCATCTTTTTCAAATCCAGGTGACAAAGAAATCTTCATAAATTTAAACAAACTAGAAGAGATAGGAAATATAAATGTAGATGAAAAAGGCATTAAACAACTCCTGACCTACTTAAAAGTAAACAAAGCTTCTGGTCCAGATGAAATACCAGCAATACTGCTTAAAGAACAAACTAATGAAATATCTCCAATCTTTAAAATACTTTTTCAGGCCTCTCTAAACCAGGGCAAAGTGCCCAAAGATTGGAAATTAGCCAATGTAAACCCCTTTTCAAAAAAGGAGATAAATCTGACCCGGAAATTATAGACCTGTTTCCCTAACAAGCATAACATGTAAATTACTTGAACATATAATATATAGTAGTATAGTAAATCATCTAGACAAACTTAATGCACTGTGCCCACACCAACATGGCTTCAGGAACAATAGATCAAGTGAGACTCAATTGATAGGCTTAATAGATGACTAATAACAACCAAATTGATGCTATATTACTAGATTTTTAAAAAGCATTTGATAAAGTTCATCATTCTAGTCTTCTTAAAAAACTTAAATACTTTGGCATCTCTGGTCCCTTACATCAGTGGATTCAGGACTTTCTTAAAGGGAGAGAACAACAGTGATAATAAATGGCTCTAAGTCATCACCAATAACAGTAAACTCAGGAGTTCCACAAGGAACTGTTCTAAGGCCCCTACTATTTCTAATTTACATTAATGATATGCCAAATTGCATCAACACAGGAACAAAAATAAGATTATTTGCCGATGATTGCATAATTTATAGAACAATAAAGACAGGAAAAGATAGTGAACTTCTACAAAAAGACCTAGATGAACTACAAAAATGGGAATCAAACTGGAGTACGTCTTTTCACCCAGAAAAATGCCAACTAATAAGGGTATCCAAGAAAAAGAAACAAAAAATAGCAAACTACTTTATTCATGGTACAGAACTAACTCAAACTAACAATGCTAAGTATCTAGGAGTTATAATAAATGATAAGTTATCTTGGAACCCTCATATTGATGAAGTAATTAAAAAATCAAACAACACATTAGGATTCATAAAAAATAACTTGTACAAATGTAATAAGAATATAAAACTAAAATGCTATCTCACATTAGTTAGGCCTATACTAGAATATGCAGCATCTGTATGGGACCCATCAACTAAGGAAAACATTAAAAAATTAGAACAAATTCAAAAAAGAGCTTCTAGGTTCATAACTAGTGAATATTCCCAACTAACAAGAGTAACACCATTAGTAAAATCACTAAACCTAGAAACATTAGAGGACAGAAGGGCAAAGAGTAAAGTAGTAATAATACATAAGGCATTAAACTCTAATTTAGAAATACAACACAATAACAACCTGTTGCAAAGCTCAGATAAACATAAAGACAAAAACACTTTCCTTGTGCGAGAATAAATGCATATAAGTACTCTTTCTTCCAGAGTGGCATTCGGGCATGGAATAGGTTGCCGGAACAAACCAGGAAATCCAATAACTTAACAGCATTTAAAACATTAATAGAAATGCAAGACTAGACTCGGACCACGGATGAGCGTAGGACGCAATAATCTTCTTTATAGAAGGAGCGTCTGTAATGTATAAGATAAGATAAAAATAAAGGATAATCACAAACACGCTAATTCTATTATCAAATATAAAATGCTTTAACGATCTTTTTCTATAAACTCCATTTTTTTGGCCTTGGTCTTTCTGCGGAGCTTAATAAATATCTTATAAAAATGTAATTTAAAAATGTAGTAGATCAGTTTTGCTTTCATGCTGTTGGCACGCTGAATGATTTAGAAATCATAGTTTGGCTCACTGTTAGCAAAAGGTAGCCGTACCCTGATATAGACTATTGTTTTCAAAACAAACAAAACGATTTAAGAACGTAACATTTCATCATTGGTAAATTTCTGCTAGTGGTCGTCGTCAGCGACATTTTACGTCTCTAGAGACGATCTATTTCCCTTGCCGGTCTTCATGTGGCCATTGAGGCCAATCTTGGAAATGCAGGCACGGTCACACTGGATGCAGATGAATGCAGCGGAGGAGGGAACCATATTTTTCTCCACCTTCTTGTTCCTTGCGCGATCCTCTCCTACAAGCCGGGAACCACAGAATAAATATAGAACAGAATGCGCAATCACAAGTAATACCGACGCCATACTGTTTAGACTCAGCGGACATGGTTACACTATATATTTATGCTTATTTACAATGTCTTTTTCATCAAATCTACAAGTTCGAACACCCAAAGCTAATTTTTCAGGCAAAAGGTACAAAGGCTCTTGTGTAATAATCTGCAACAATGATGCGAAAACGATTGATTATCGTAAAAATAAGCATGTCAAACTACATGGCTTTCCTGACCCCGTAAAGGATAAGCAACGGTAAGTTGGAACCTCATATTACTTTAATATGAGTAGCCTTCCTTTAGTACTAAGCTTGCTAAGACTAGACATCAGTTTCAGTTATCAGCCTTTCTCATTTTACTATAGTAACGTCTGTATTGACCGCTGCCTTGAGTCAAAAGAAAATGGCGGAAGCCGACTTCACTTTTAATGACTGCGCATATAGGGATTGCGCATTCTGTTCTATACCTATTCTGTGCCGGCAACCATCTTTGATTCCTGCTAGTAGGATACAATTAACACACCAAAACACAAAAAGCCTTTCCCGGCAAGCATGACTGGTCTCAGAAGAAATAATCTTATCTTTAAAAATGTACGACTGTAATTTCTAAGATAAGCTGAACATACCTTTTTTTTTTGGTTTTTAATTTAGCATTAAATGTCAACAATTGGCAGCAATGCCGATCACATCATGCGACAAATTGTATTGGTGATTCCTAGACTTAAACGACTCTTGGTTTTTTTTTCGTTTCAAAATCTGGCAATCTTCGGGGCCAAATTTCACTTTATGCTTCGATCTACAATTTCCTCATTTTAAACTTTACAGGATTTTTTCATTCAGTATATCAATTCGCCTTAAAACTATTTGTCAGGATCGGGACGTGGGTGATTGGGGTTATTGTGGCTTGTTGTCGTAAGAGTATGATGTGCCGACGCTGTAATCGACCTGGAATATTGTTTAGTTCTCTCCTGGCTCGTTAGATGACATAAGATACACACACAAACAGTTTTAAGGTGTACACAAGCAAATCTCTGGAGACGGTTATAATTTTTATAGTCATTCAGTAATCCAATGGGAAAATATACACGAATCGATACAGTAACAGCTAGCACTAGCGTATGGTATTGTCATGTAACCTATCATTAAGTTACACAACTACACTGCGGAACATCTATTACGTCCAAGAATCTAGAATCTAAGCATGCGGGAGGGGGGGGGTCTAATATGCGAGTCGAAAATGTACAGATAGGCCGAGCGCCAAACCAAGACTTCCTCTAAGTTTCCGCCCTAGCCCATTGCGAGTCTAAATCACGTAGTCTATCTCAATTTGGTTGGCTAACTTCCTTAATCTAGATTTAGATATGATTCCGATTGGCTAGTTCGAAGATATTTCTGTATAAAGGGATGACTCACTAGAGGGGGAAAGGGGGGTGGGGAGAGTGTAGGCGGGGTGGGGGTGTAGATGAAAGCAATTAATACAGCCAACAAGCTGGGTGGTAGGGGAACAAAGGAGAGGGGGGAATGATACATCTTCCCTACAGGGGACTTAATATCTCTGTCAAGTGGTCAGCGGTTAGCCTTACCCGAGAAGTGTTATATATGTGTGAAACGCGTTCTCTGGTCAGTTTCTCATGAGCCAGCGGGACAAAGGGATTAACTACCCGCCGCTGCCCCGTGAGTTGGGTAGGTGAAGGGGAGATGAGAGGTGGCAGTGGAGAACACGGAAGGGGGGGCAAAGGTGGGGGTTTAAGCGAGGCGTCGAGTTTTTGGGTCTATGACGTAATGCCTATAGACATGTATGTTGAATTAGCAATATGAATTAATAGCTATTGACGCGATATCTGTACAAACACATTAAAATAACAACATGAATTAATAACCAAAGACATTATATAAATATATACATTGTAGGTTTCACATAACTGACACATACACTCTCATTCATCCAAGATTGAGTACCATTTCGGCAGCATTTAGTTAGTAATCTCTGACTTTGGGAAGTAATAGAGTGTAGTGAAGGTTGGGGAAAGGTGTTGAAGGGTGGCTGGAGATATACAGTTGCGTGAGAGAGAGATGTGTTATGACGTCGGACTACTCTCCTCCTTTCTATCCTAAACTTACGCTAATCGATGATCTTACGTTCTACACTACTATCTATCTACATTAGTGCTAAAAAGTCATGGTTGCGTCCAGAACCGTGACACTATTCTTAACCCTTACAAGACAGTCGCCCACCCTTCACAATAAGGCTATTCTTTTTTTTTGTTTCCAACTAAAAATAAACGTCTGCACGCAGCCAACTTTACGACCAATCCCTAATTTGATGTAGATGATTGTGTTCTAAATGATTTTTTTTTGTTCTACAAAAACTCTATTTTAATCTGTTTATCAAGCCCCCCGCCCCCAGGCAGAAACACGATAGAATCTTTATTTTATTTTAACACTGAAAACTATCTGAAATGTTAGTTTCTGTCTTCAAAATCTCTGGACTTCAAACGAAATTAATTAATTCAAAGGCACATAAACACTTTTGATCACTACACACATTAAGTTCAATGGTCTTTTAGATAAATATGTTTCAGGCTTTTCCCAAATCCCCCAGACCTACTTTAAAAAAAAAAAATTATACATAGCCATAGTCCTCAGCCTCCGCATTAAAACAATATTATAATATATTTTGTTTCCGGATGTCCATAATTAAGTGGAGTAGATATACGAAGATAAAGTTATCTTAAACCAATCCATCCTGTGCAATAGGGTGCGGATGAAATTTCGGGATTAAATAAATCAAAAGATAAATTAATCATCTTTTGCTTTTACAGCTTTAGAATAACCACGAAGATGGGTTTATTCTTAGTTGTTGCTCTTGTTGTTTTTTCTCACCCGTTGTTATTAAATCAACCCCAAGGGGCATATAACCTTTCAACTACTTTCAGTCATGAATGAGATCAGCGTACCTTCGAGTGGAGATCATACATTCAAAAGAAGGCCGAAGCGCTAAATCGGAAAATAACACACACACACACACCTCCTCTCGAAACGAGACATTCGTATGCGTGACGTCAGTTTTGAAGGCATCAGTTTGTGTATGTTTGTTTAAACGTGTTTGCAATTTCCTACCGTAAATTTGCCAATTAAAAAAAATTAAGTTCTAAGAGTATTTCCTTTAAACATTAATGCAAAACATGATCTCAAGAAACTAATTAAACTATATGTTCCGCAAAGAACACTTCGTTCTGCCGAGCCCTAGCTTCTGGAAGTGCCCCGTTTCTTTCTGACAACCGACCGTTGGCCTTAGAGAGCCTTCTCAATATCCGGTCCGAAGGTGTGGAATTTACTTCCGATTCAACTCAGGCGAACAAGTTCTATTGATACTTTCAAAAAGAACTTAAAAACTCATTATTTCAATATTTACATTAGATAACTTGCTTTAGACCACTACTGACTTACTTATATGTTAGGTCGGTTAATGCTTCATTTATTTGATTAGTCATATGTTTGTAAAGTTTTAAATCATTAATTCGTTTTATATTTCTTGGCCTAAAACTTATATCCGTGTTCTTAGTTGTAAGTTAAAATGCGCTCTGAGCTTACATTACGTTTATTGGCAGCGCTATTACAATATTTTTATTATTATTAATAAGCATAATCACATGTTAATTATCCTATAATATCCCATCAAGTTATCACATAACTACAAGTATTCATTGATGACTTTTGATTTTCTAATTTATATGTTTCTAGAACAATGCTTTGCAGGTCATCTTCTGAGGCGCTTAAAGCCCATGTAGGGCTCTGGACTGCCTAACTACCTGCCATCTTCTGAGGTGCTTAAAGCCCATGTAGGGCTCTGGACTGCCTAACTACCTGTCATCTTCTGAGGCGCTTAAAGCCCATGTAGGGCTCTGGACTGCCTAACTACCTGTCATCTTTTGAGGCGCTTAAAGCCCATTTAGGGCTCTGGACTGCCTAACTACCTGTCATCTTCTGAGGCGCTTAAAGCCCATGTAAGGCTCTGGACTGCCTAACTACCTGTCATCTTCTGAGGCGCTTTAAGCCCATGTAGGGCTCTGGACTGACTAACTACCTGCCATCTTCTAAGGCGCTTAAAGCCCATGTAGGGCTCTGGACTGCCTAACTACCTGCCATCTTCTGAGGCGCTTAAAGCCCATGTAAGGCTCTGGACTGCCTAACTACCTGCCATCTTCTAAGGCGCTTAAAGCCCATGTAGGGCTCTGGACTGCCTAACTACCTGCCATCTTCTGAGGCGCTTAAAGCCCATGTAGGGTTCTGGACTGCCTAACTACCTGTCATCTTCTGAGGCGCTTAAAGCCCATGTAGGGCTCTGGACTGCCTAACTACCTGCCATCTTCTGAGGCGCTTAAAGCCCATGTAGGGCTCTGGACTGCCTAACTACCTGTCATCTTATGAGGCGCTTAAAGCCCATGTAGGGCTCTGGACTGCCTAACTACCTGCCATCTTCTGAGGCGCTTAAAGCCCATGTAGGGCTCTGGACTGCCTAACTACCTGCCATCTTCTGAGGCGCTTAAAGCCCATGTAAGGCTCTGGACTGCCTAACTACCTGTCATCTTCTGAGGCGCTTAAAGCCCATGTAGGGCTCTGGACTGCCTAACTACCTGTCATCTTATGAGGCGCTTAAAGCCCATGTAGGGCTCTGGACTGCCTAACTACCTGTCATCTTCTGAGGCGCTTAAAGCCCATGTAGGGCTCTGGACTGCCTAACTACCTGCCATCTTCTGAGGTGCTTAAAGCCCATGTAGGGCTCTGGACTGCCTAACTACCTGTCATCTTCTGAGGCGCTTAAAGCCCATGTAGGGCTCTGGACTGCCTAACTACCTGCCATCTTCTGAGGCGCTTAAAGCCCATGTAGGGCTCTGGACTGCCTAACTACCTGTCATCTTATGAGGCGCTTAAAGCCCATGTAGGGCTCTGGACTGCCTAACTACCTGCCATCTTCTGAGGCGCTTAAAGCCCATGTAGGGCTCTGGACTGCCTAACTACCTGCCATCTTCTGAGGCGCTTAAAGCCCATGTAAGGCTCTGGACTGCCTAACTACCTGTCATCTTCTGAGGCGCTTAAAGCCCATGTAGGGCTCTGGACTGCCTAACTACCTGTCATCTTATGAGGCGCTTAAAGCCCATGTAGGGCTCTGGACTGCCTAACTACCTGTCATCTTCTGAGGCGCTTAAAGCCCATGTAGGGCTCTGGACTGCCTAACTACCTGCCATCTTCTGAGGTGCTTAAAGCCCATGTAGGGCTCTGGACTGCCTAACTACCTGTCATCTTCTGAGGCGCTTAAAGCCCATGTAGGGCTCTGGACTGCCTAACTACCTGCAATCTTCTAAGGCGCTTAAAGCCCATGTAGGGCTCTGGACTGCCTAACTACCTGTCATCTTCTGAGGCGCTTAAAGCCCATGTAGGGCTCTGGACTGCCTAACTACCTGTCATCTTCTGAGGCGCTTAAAGCCCATGTAGGGCTCTGGACTGTCTAACTACCTGTCATCTTCTGAGGCGCTTAAAGCCCATGTAGGGCTCTGGACTGCCTAACTACCTGTCATCTTCTGAGGCGCTTAAAGCCCATGTAGGGCTCTGGACTGCCTAACTACCTCCTTTCACTCTGACCAGTCTGCTCCTTTTTCATTCACCATGCCTGGACACTAAGCTGTCACAGACTCATCTCTAGATCAACTATCCACCTCAGCCTGGGTCTGCCTTTTGGTAGTTTCCTCAAAAATATTGATCAAATATTACCTTCACCATTTTGTCGTCTAGTATTTATTAAAGTGACCAGCTCAGTGTCGTCTGCTCTTTTTTAATTTACTGTGTGTCTCTATTGTAATGTAAAGGTCATAAAAGGTCTTATTACAATTTATATCTCATATATTACAGATGCTCATTCTCAGGGCCGGATTTTCCTATCAAGGCTTTAGCCTAGGGTCTCAATATCATGAGGGGCCTCAAGATCAAATTGCTAGCAAAATTAAAATTACACTATTCTAAAACAGTGAACACTAAAACACTGGACCGAAAATAGGGAGAAATAAAGTTTAATAAAGTTCTGAAATCATATATGAAACCTCATTCTAAAGTGCCTAAATATTTATCAGACACTAGGTGGGAGGCACACTCAAAAGCTACAGAAGATTTTTTAGAAAATTTAATTTGATATACAATTTGATCTTTTCTTCTTTTTTGTGATCTGGATTTTGTTTGAATAAAGTTCCATTTTAGTTATTGCTACAAGTACTATATATGGTGCTGATAATAATTGTCCAAATAAGTGTACTCGACTGTTTTTTTTATTTATTATCCGTGCCACATTTTTTATAAAGGTTAGTACCAATTACAACATGTTTTACTTAAAATATTGATATATATCACCGTTATTATTTATTTTATTATCTCTCATGTAATTTACAAACTTAAAAATCGGAGGTGAAAGTGCCTCATAAGTGGAATAGCCTATGACCTCTTTTCATCTAAATCCGGCCCTGCTCATTATATAAAGAAGGTTAGTGCGTCTTACGCTCATCCGTGGTCTGAATCTAGTCTTGCATTTTGATTAGTGTTTTAAATGATGTTACGTTACCGGGTTTATCTTGTTAGTTGAGGCAGGCCTGTCCATGCCCGGATGTCATTCAAGGAAGTAGAAAGTACTTATATGATTCATACAATTCTTTGTTGGTGCATTCTCCATCCGTTGTGGTGCATTCTCCATCCGTTGTGGTGCATTCTCCATCCGTTGTGGTGCATTCTCCATCCGTTGTGGTGCATTCTCCATCCGTTGTGGTGCATTCTCCATCCGTTGTGGTGCATTCTCCATCCGTTGTGGTGCATTCACCATCCGTTGTGGTGCATTCTCCATCCGTTGTGGTGCATTCTCCATCCGTTGTGGTGCATTCTCCATCCGTTGTGGTGCATTCTCCATCCGTTGTGGTGCATTCTCCATCCGTTGTGGTGCATTCTCCATCCGTTGTGGTGCATTCTCCATCCGTTGTGGTGCATTCTCCATCCGTTGTGGTGCATTCTCCATCCGTTGTGGTGCATTCTCCATCCGTTGTGGTGCATTCTCCATCCGTTGTGGTGCATTCTCCATCCGTTGTGGTGCATTCTCCATCCGTTGTGGTGCATTCTCCATCCGTTGTGGTGCATTCTCCATCCGTTGTGGTGCATTCTCCATCCGTTATGGTGCATTCTCCATCCGTTGTGGTGCATTCTCCATCCGTTGTGGTGCATTCTCCATCCGTTGTGGTGCATGCTCCATCCGTTGTGGTGCATTCTCCATCCGTTGTGGTGCATTCTCCATCCGTTGTGGTGCATTCTCCATCCGTTGTGGTGCATTCTCCATCCGTTGTGGTGCATTCTCCATCCGTTGTGGTGCATTCTCCATCCGTTGTGGTGCATTCTCCATCCGTTGTGGTGCATTCTCCATCCGTTGTGGTGCATTCTCCATCCGTTGTGGTGCATTCTCCATCCGTTGTGGTGCATTCTCCATCCGTTGTGGTGCATTCTCCATCCGTTGTGGTGCATTCTCCATCCGTTGTGGTGCATTATCCATCCGTTGTGGTGCATGCTCCATCCGTTGTGGTGCATTCTCCATCCGTTGTGGTGCATTCTCCATCTGTTGTGGTGCATTCTCCATCCGTTGTGGTGCATTCTCCATCCGTTGTGGTGCATGCTCCATCCGTTGTGGTGCATTCTCCATCCGTTGTGGTGCATTCTCCATCCGTTGTGGTGCATTCTCCATCCGTTGTGGTGCATTCTCCATCCGTTGTGGTGCATTCTCCATCCGTTGTGGTGCATGCTCCATCCGTTGTGGTGCATTCTCCATCCGTTGTGGTGCATTCTCCATCTGTTGTGGTGCATTATCCATCCGTTGTGGAGCATTCTCCATCCGTTGTGGTGCATTCTCCATCCGTTGTGGTGCATTCTCCATCCGTTGTGGTGCATTCTCCATCCGTTGTGGTGCATTCTCCATCCGTTGTGATGCAATCTCCATCCGTTGTCATCCTATGTTGAACCATAAATATTTCCCTGAGAGCTTTTCTCTCCCGATAATTTAATATGCTTACTGTACTGTGCAGGCATTTGGAAATAAATGCATGAGAATAATACGTCGAAAAATACTTCGAATCTTCTACGTAGCACACAGGACTAATGAGTATGTCTGAGACAGAATATCATCAATTGCAGGTCCTCAATAAAATATTATGACAACAACACATGGTTCGGTCATGTGTTGCAGCATAAGAACCCACCAAAAAAACAATCCTACAAGGCACTGTAGAAGATGGACGTAGGAGAGGCCGTCAGCGGAAATGTTGGTTCGACACCATAAGAGATTGGTCAGGGTTGCAGTTGACCAAACTATTGACAGCCGCTCAGGATAAGCAAAACTGGAGAAAGTTGACTGCTGAGGTGTCCATTCGCTAACCCCAACGAGCACAACGGTCAACGGATTGATGATGATGACTTTTTATTGTACTTTTAGTGAGTGCATAGCTATCCAAATAAGAAATTAAAAAAGTGTATCGCAAAGCCTGCACGCCGGTTGTGAAAAAGCTGTTAAGACAAATGTGCAGAATCGACTGCAATTAGAGGTCGTCTTAACCCAGACGACACGTATGTAATATTAATGGTGGTATCCTTATAAGCATTCATAGTGTCTGTGTTTTTTGAATCGCCACAGGCAGTTTCCTTAATAAGCACATCCACTATGACACATCAGTATTGCGTGACACAACAAGAGTTCGTTCTCCGAGCCATAAGAGAGTAATGTCGGCTTGCACTTTTGAAGAGAAGTGGGGGGGTTTACAAGTTTGGTGTAGCGATGTGCTACAATCTGCCACTAGTGGACAGTTTTGTGATATCTGAACCCGGTTTTAGCCACATCCAAGTATAGATGTTACTATAATACATTAAACCTTATATGTAAAATCAGATGTGTTATATAATACTTAGCTAGTGGGGGGGGGGGGCGGCTACCCACCAAACGAGTGCCAGACTTGGCAGGCAGAGTGATTTTCAATGACACGCTGAAGGCCACAAAAATGCAATTTTAAGCTGTTGCCGCGCTGAATGAATTAGAAATCCTACTTTGGCACACTATTATCAAAATAAATGTGCCGACCCCTGGGGCCATAGTGAATGTGACACTGTGATGATTTAAAATATATATAGTTGTTTTAGGGGGACATAATTTGTATAATCTCTAACCCGGTGTTAATGTATAGAATAAACGAGTGACGTTCTACGATAAGAACAATGACGTAGGAGTTAGATTGAACGTAGCGTACATTTGAAGATAAAGACAGACGACCTAAGAATTTGGTAGTGGAAAGACGTGTTTTAGACTAGGCTATAGAAACTGTTGAGTATTTGAATTCATCTTGTACATAAATTGCATTAAATATTGAGTTCTCATTTTTACTACAAGCCGGCAGTTTGTTCATTGATTATCATTATATAATGTGATCTCCCTGAGAGTTGTATACATAGTAATTACAAAATAACGGTCACATTATTTGGCGCCCAACTAAAATTCGGAAGCTCAAGGTGAATTCGGAAGCCCAATGTGGAATATTGAAAATCAACGGAGAATGTTGAAGGAGAATCAAGGTGAATATTATTGAAAATCAATTTGAAAGAAAGCCTACAATATATTGTGAAGCACAGCTTAAAGAATACCGCAAATGAACGTTTCTTACGACTAAAAGAAGACTAAAATTCAATGTGAAGAAATATCGACGAGAAAGAAAATTTGACGGTTTAACAGTATAGCCTAGCACGTCTTGGAACTAAGCGCTACCAGTACATAACGGTGTACATGAAGATAGAAACGGAAGTTTATGTATGTTACCAAGCAAGTCGGTTAAAAAGGCCACTGGAAGTTGAAAGGCGTCTCGGATACATTTTAAAAGTATCGAAAGTGGCAACAGTTATTGAAACAATAGTAAAACTGTGTTTAATAGGACAAGCTAAGTTTGTCAAGTGAAGAGATTAAAAGAGAATCTCCGTAGAACTAGTGAATGGTTCGAGAAAAGAAGAATACTTCAGAATAGTCACAGAACTAGAAGTCAGTTCAGTACAGTAGCAGAAGTCAAGTGAAAGTGGAAGTAAAAAGAAACTTCAACAAAGTGAAAGGATTGTAATTCTTATGAATTAACGAACACACGAAGACTTTGGGCTGAAATAACCTGTGTGGTGGAGGATCATTTCGAGTTTGGAACCTTGGATTCGGAGACGGAAGGAAAAGGAACGCGTTTATTAAGATAAGTAAACTGGTGTATACGTTATGTTGTAGTATAGTATATGCCTAGATTTTTCTTGTGAAATCACTGGCATGTATTAGTTTCTTTTAGGAATTTTGTGTATACACTTATTGAAAAGTCCCTGTAAGTCAGGTTAGTTGAAAAAGACTTTTCATAAGTGTATATTACATAATATATGTTAGATTGTATAGTCTTGTATGCACAGTGTTATCATATTGTTTATATATTTGTCATAGTAAATTTTTTGTGAATCTCGAGTCTCATCTACTATCTGTGGTGTTCTTATTTTTATATATATATATTGATTATTATATTGATATTTATTTTATGAATATTATAATATTGCTTCCATTTTAAAATATATTAGGTTGTTGTAGGTATATATTAATTAATTGAAAATGGAGTGTCCCTCAATGGAGACATATGCGCTGTACATAAATTATGGTAAGGAGTTGGGATATACTGGTAAAGAGTTGGATGAGTGGGTGGAGAGAAAATGGAGAGAGTATTTAGAGGCTAAAGATAAAGATAAAGAAAGAGAAGAAAGGGCTAAAGAAAAAGTTAGAGCTGATGAGATAGAGCTAGAGAGATTAAAACAAATTGATAAAGAAAAAGCTAGAGCTGATGAGATTGAGCTAGAGAGATTAAAACAAATTGAAAAAGCTAGAGCTGATGAGATGGAATTAAAGAGATTAGAGATAGAGTTTAAAAAGTTAGAATTAGAAGAAGAAAAAAATACTGCAAATCATGGGAGTCACTAGACCTGTTGTTGACCAGGAAATGGCTATTAGAAATAACATGTGCAGATTTACTTTCCAATTATTTAATGAAAAGGATGGTTCTATTGATACATTTCTAAAAAAATTTGAAATGGAAATGGAGAGACAAAATTTTTCACCATGTTATTGGTCTGGACTACTGGGAAAATCCTTTACAGGAGATATTCCATCAAAAATTTGTATGGAACAATCAGATTATGCATCTGTTAAGGAACAATTGTTAAGACATTTTGGAAGTACAGAGGAGGCTTATAGAAAGAAATTTTTTGAAATGACTTTATCAAAGGAAGAAGATCCAAAAAGTTATTTTGACTCATTGACAAGTGCTATGGACAGATGGTTAAAATGTGCTAAAATAGAAAAATCATTTGAGGAACTGAAGAATTTTATTATTAGAGATAAGGCAATATATTCACTCGATAAGACTCTCAAAGCATTCATTCAGGAGAGATCTCCCAAGACTATAGAAGAAATAGTTGACCTGATTAGGAACTATAAATTAGCTCATCCCATGGCACCTACTTCTAAAGGAGAGGATTACCAGGATATAATATGCTTTGCTAAAGGCAATGATAATTTTCAAAGAGGATGACAATTATCAAGGAGCAAGATGAAGTGTGGTAATTGTGGAAGAAATAACCATGTTACTAAGGATTGTAGAGATAAGAGAGATAACACATTGACATGTTTTATATGTAAAAAGAAAGGACATATAGCAAGAAATTGCTTCAGAAGGTCAAGTTCTGCTGGAAACAATAATAATAATAATAGATCTCAGGGATATACACAACAGAGAGATCACAACTCCAGATTTAATCAGAACAGGAATCATTGTGGAGCTGTGTTATCAAGAAGCAAAGGAATAAAGTTTTTTCCAGGATATGTGGGATTAATACCAGTTTTTGCAGTTCGCGACACGGGAGCCTCTGTCATTGCAATAAACAGCAAATATGTTCAGTCAAATCAATACACTGGTGAGGTAGCAGATTGTACATCATTTGATGGAAGAGTGATTAAATTGAGGTTGGCCTACATTGATATTAGGACACCATATATTACAGGTAGAGTACTGGCTCATGTTATAAATGATGCACCAATTGATTTAATTATTGGAAATGTTGAATCAGTTAAAGAATGTACTAGAGAGGAAATAGAAACATGGGAATTTAATAATAATCAAGCACAATGTAATGTGATTAATGAATGTAAAGCAAGCAATACTGAAGAAAGTCAGACAATGGTGAATAATGAAAGAGACACATCAGTTGATAGTGAATCATTACTGAATGAAAACTTTAATTTGGAAAAATTCAAAAAGGAACAAAGAGAGGATACTACATTGAATAGACTATTCAAATCTACAGAGAAAGGAAATACTAATAAAAATAGTGTATGCAAAGTGAAAAATGATACACAACTATTAGTCAGAGAGATACTCATAAATGGCAGACAAGTGGAACAAATAGTTGTACCATATAAATATAGAACAGAAATAATGACTAATGCTCATTCTATACCATTGGCTGGTCATATGGGAGTTGGCAAAACCAAAAACAGAATAATACAACATTACTTTTGGCCTAAAATGTCAAAAGATGTGAAAAGATTTGTTAAACAATGCAAAGTGTGTCAGATGAAAGGATCTGGAAGTAATTTTACCAAAGCACCAATACAAAAAGGAGTGACTGCAACTAGACCATTTCAGAAGGTAGCCATAGATATCATTGGTTTGATGCCTATTATGTCTAACAGAGGACATAGATATATTCTTACATTGATTGATATATGTTCAAGGTATGCCGAGGCAGTACCATTAAAGAAAATTGAATCTACAGATATAGTGCAAGCATTATATTTAATATTTACTAGAATTGGATTTCCTGAAGAGATAATATCAGATAGAGGAACTCAATTTACATCAAAATTGACTAAGGAATTTATGGAAACATTTGGAATAAAGCAGAAGTTTACAACACCTTATCATCCACAATGTAATGGAATGTGTGAGAGATTTAACAAAACTCTGAAGGAAATGTTGTCAAAAGTTAGTAATGAGAATCCAAAGAATTGGGATTTAGCAATTCCATCAATTTTATTTGCATATAGAGAAACTACTCATGAATGTACAGGTTTTTCACCTTTTGAACTAATATATAGAGGTAATTCAAGAGATCAGCTTGAGAGAATTGATGCAAAAATAAAATGTCATAGACATAAGAATGAGACAGAAAAAGAATTTTGGAAGGATTATTTTTCCAATGATAAATCTGTGGTAGATTGGAAATTGAACATAATTAATCTTGAGAAAAAAGAAGAGGAAAGAGAAAACAATTCTCAATTAAATAAAATGAAGATAGGGATGAAAATCATGGAGTTAAATAATGAAGATAACTTATGTGATAATGTTGTTGATGTAGTTAAGAAGGATGATATAGAAAATGAAAAATCAAAAAGATTAAGTGGAGAACCTAAAGTCTTATTGGAAGAATCTAAGAGCTTAGATTATATTTGTAGGAGTATATTGGATGAACCAAAGATTATTAGTGAAGAGCCAAAGGAGATAGTTAAAGAAGAACAGGCTATATTTGAAGCATTAGACTTAAAGGTCATAAGAGAAGTTAGGATACAAATAGAAGAGGCACATATTAGTAAAGAGTCAGTGATTACTATGAAAGAGTCATTGGAAGTGATAGATAAGAATATAGTTCATGCAAGGATTGAGAAAGAGAAACACTTAGAAAAATGAGTGAGGTGCAAAATGAATTTAATGATAAGTGTATATTGGATCAGGTTGATACAAGGGTATTAAAAGGTAATTCAGTACAGGACAGTGTACTAAAGGATTGTCAGGAGGACAATATGAGAATTGATGATTGTCAGATGGGAGAAATGGCAATTATAGATAATCAGGATGTGTTATGTGGAGATTGTGAAGAGGAGAAGATAAAGGGGTCTGATATGTTGATTGAAGATTGTCATAAGGAGAAAGATGATTTTAAGTTGTTGTGTAGAGAGTGTTTTGAGAAAAATGAAGTGAAGTTTGTGGTGATGGAAACAAATGAAAAAGAGAAAGTGATGGAAATAGCTAAAGGTGAAGAAAATATATACTGTGAATTAGTTTTATTACAAAGAGGCAAAGATGTAAGTGGTGTGATGGAAAGTAATTGTGGGAGTTTGATTAAGAGTATGTCAGAGAAGGGTAGTAGAAGAATGAAGGTGAGTCAGGAACTGGTTAGGTTTACATTTTGTAGTATCAGTAAAAATACTAAAGGAGTTGGTGAGCAGTATTTGTTTAAATCTGATAGACCTAAGGTTTTTGTAAGAAAAAAAATGGTAATTTTTGAATTATTATTTCAAAGGATTGATTTGGTGTTGACTATGCATAAAAATGGTTTATGGTGAATGGATTTGTGGTATAATTATAACTTGGGAAAATATATATATATCATGGTTTTGTAGTGGTGAGGAACAGGAGTTGATAATTTTTTATTTTTTTTTGGGTTGATACAATACTATAGGCTTGGTATATTGTGTGAATAGTAAAGGCGAAACACTGATGGTTTTTAAAGTGGTGGATAATATATTGGCTGATTTGTTGTCTAGATGTGGTGTTTAAGGTGTGCTGTTTGATACGTAAGCACCAGTTGGAACGCGGTTAAAAATTATTTTTCATGTAAATATAAAGTATAGATACGGTGTTAATGAAATATTGATTTTTTCCAAAGGTTCTGGACGAGAAATGGTTCTACAACTGAAGAACGGTGATTCAAGCACAACGTACCATTTGTAAGTGAGAGATGTTCTATCACGTCCTCACATTACCGTGAACGGTTTTTATGGACACCATATCAAACGCAAACATGAAGACATCATATGAAGAGTACATTTATGGTGCTGACATGGAATCGAGGTCCTGTCATCGCTATATCAAGGTATATTGACATTATCAACATGGAATCGAGGTCATGTCATCGCTATATCAAGGTATATTGACATTGTCAACATGGAATCGAGGTCATGTCATCGCTATATCAAGGTACATTGACATTATCAACATATAATCGAGGTCATGTCGTGGCATTATTGAAGTACATTTACATTGTCAACGCGGAATGAAGGTCATGTCATCAACATATGGAGGAATCAACAAATCAACATGGTACATTATTTTGGGTTTATGACCAATGTCAACACTATATTGCTTATAGACAGACAGCTTGTGGAAGTATTCAATTGTAAATTCTAGAGATGTGTCTGTGAACAATGCATGGTAATTATTGTGTGACATTATTGGAACTATTTTGTCAAGGTGTTGATACTCTACAGGATGGATAATCTACAAAGGACTTAGGAAATAATCAATGAATGTGTTGTTGGACGTTCAGAAGAGGAAGGTTGCAATGATATTACATGGACCAGTATGAACTGTTATGTTTTCGGATTTGATGATATTTATACTATTGGTTTGTGTATTTCATCAATACAGGACAGGATATACTGTGGAACCTTATGGACCTTTATGTATTATATGTATTATGGACCTATTAGTGAAAGTTATTGGTTAACATATATTGATGAATACGTTGGTTTTGTTATATGTTATTTGTGTTACATAACATGTTTTAATATAAATTGGGATAATTGTCATTTTTCATATAGTTCTAGTTATTGAAGAGATATATATTTTATCAAAGTATTTGACGGAGATAAGAATTTTTTTTTTATATAGAAATTTGTATGACAAATTTAAAGGGTCGATGGGGGAATGTGATGATTTAAAATATATATAGTTGTTTTAGGGGGACATAATTTGTATAATCTCTAACCCGGTGTTAATGTATAGAATAAACGAGTGACGTTCTACGATAAAAACAATGACGTAGGAGTTAGATTGAACGTAGCGTACATTTGAAGATAAAGACAGACGACCTAAGAATTTGGTAGTGGAAAGACGTGTTTTAGACTAGGCTATAGAAACTGTTGAGTATTTGAATTCATCTTGTACATAAATTGCATTAAATATTGAGTTCTCATTTTTACTACAAGCCGGCAGTTTGTTCATTGATTATCATTATATAATGTGATCTCCCTGAGAGTTGTATACATAATAATTACAAAATAACGGTCACAGACACAAATCGGTAAGTGGGTCGCGGAGTATTATTAAGGGCAAAAGGAAGATATAATTATCTTTGGATTAGCTCTTCATTATAAAGTTCATTAAGTTCATCTCCAGGTGAGAGGGGGTGGGTTTGTAAGAGTTAGACAGTTCTTGATAAGATATAAGTTCTTGATAAGGATGAAAGTAATTTTTTTTTTATTTCCTGCATCAGTTTTGACTATAATATACTTACTTTTTAACTCCTAATGTGTGAGTTATTTTAAACGTTTAGTCAGAAGTTAACAGAAGGGACGGAAAAAAAAGTATTTATTATTATTCACTTCAGTGGCGTAGCCAGGTTTTGACGCTATGGGGGAAAGAAATTTGAGGGAAAAGGCCACACTTTTAGCAATTTTTCCAGATTAATAGAATAACTAAGAATTTGTACGTAAGAAAACCCTGTGCCTCAGGATACACACACTGTATAATAGTGACGTTTTTATTTAACCATTCACGATTCTTTTTCTAGGAGCTAATAGTGATGGGAATTTCTGCAAAATTGATTTGTATTGTATGTACTGCTCATTTTCGGGATGAACATCTAGTATCGAAAAGTATTTATAGAATCAACGCGAATGCTCTATAGCAGGGGTCGGCAGCCTAAGAAACGCCTGCCAGACTTGGCACGCTCTACGATTTTCAGTGGCACGCGAAAGACCTCCAAGAATATTGTTTAATGCAAGTGAAAACAACGTATGTCAGCATAACTAGTGGGTGCTGCATGGCGAACTACGTCGGAATCACACTGGACGTCGACTGTTTTAGTTCAGGAATGTTTGTATGCAAAGCTCCCATCATTGGACTTGCAATCTGTGATTGAATATATTAAGATTGTCAATTGTATAGTTTCTTAAGTCTCTTCTAGAAGAAAGTCTTACGAAGTATAGGTAAAGTCTTGGGTAGATTATTTTCTTGTCTTGAAGCAATTAAGATGCATCTTAATGGAAAGAAAAATTCCGTTTTTTAATGAGGAGAACTTACTGTTGAAGCCAATGTTTCTGTATGAGTTAAACATCCATTTACAAGATTGGGTCCAAAAGCAGTTGAAGTGTTGGGCAACTGAAATGGATTTGCATTGAAACTGGACATATCTTTCCGTGAAATCAATTTCAAAACATTTAACGCTTTCCCTAATTTAAGGCAAATTAAGATAGATTAGCATTTTCAGAAGTACACTAGTTATATTAAAACAATTAACTCGTTTGGTATCACTAGCATCAAATATATAGAATTTAATTGAAGGGAGATAATTAACCAGTTTTCTTTACATTAATATTTCTAATGTTTCTTTTTTTTCGTTTAAAAAAAATTAACGGCTTACAATTTATAACTCTTAATGATCTAATTACACAAGGCAGTTGAAAATTATATAAAAAATTTATGACAAAAAATGTACATGTACCTTATCAAACATTAAAATAACTACCTAGTTTGTAAGATTATTATGCATCTCTTCCTCTTAAATTGTATTGTTCTGTCATTATTTTGTCTTCGAGTTAAAATAATATTATGTCAGCGTGAATCTCAGTTCTTCTGAGATCAAACATTAAAGACTTTATATCTATTACTAGAATAATTTCTTGACAACAAACTTCAAATGTTGACAACTATTAATGTGTAAGTTGAGTAATGAAATTGTGTATTACCCATGAATGAATTTTTTTTTTTAAATGCTGATAATAACAAACAGGTTAATTTTTTATTAAATATAAACACTTTAATGATTTTCTCTATTACGCTCCTTTTCTTTTGGTCTTTGTCTTGCTACGGCACTAAAAAAAATTGTTTTATAAAAATAATATTGACTGTCACGCTGTTGGCACGCTGAATGGTTCAAAATGATTGTAATAAATAGAATTGTTGAAATGCAATTAAAAAAAAGAATTTTTTTCCCGAAAAGGCTTTTTTTTTAAATCGAAAATGGTCATAGGAAGAGCGGCCACTCCCCCTACTCCCCCCCCCCCCCCCCGGCTACGCTACTGAGTCACTTTAAGCTTACATTTGTATAATTTGAGGTGACCCTTATAAGTGCAATCGAAAATGGAAAGGCTTAAAATCTATAAACATTTTTGAGCTAAACAGTGATACGTTTGTTTAATAACAAAAACAATGATATATATATATATAAATGTATATATATATATATATTTATATATAGGTCTATTTATATATA